>JASVEL010011567.1:0-287340 GCA_032618575.1 Nicotiana noctiflora | reverse complement strand
CTTGGCGTAACTGGTAAAGTTGCTGCCATGTGACCTGGAGGTCACGGGTTCGAGCCGTGGAAACAGTCTCTTGCAGAAATGCAGAGTAAGGCTGCGGTCCTTCCCCAGATCCCGCGCATAGCGGGAGCTTATTGCACCGGGCTGCCCTTTTAGTGTGGAAGGCTTCCAAATAAGGATGGTTCTGTAATTTCTCCATTCAAGTGTGTGTTATGATGAGATACGTAAACCGTATCAATTCTTGTAATGAAACTTCTTCTTTCCGTTTTTGAATCTCAGGACGACTGAATTCTGGACATTTGTTAAATAAGGATTTAAGTTATATAATAAATTGTGCCAGTCTAAGCTTTTTATGGTATCGGTATAATTTAACATGTGATAGTAAATTAATTATAATATTCATCAGATTACTAATGAAGTCTTAGAAATTTATCTGTACTTTACATTATAAATATATAATTCATGTGCTAGTGAAACTCTACGTCTCATCCTCCTTACATGAGTTGTGAAATATAAGACGACGAGAGCATCAACATATAGCTTTTGTTTAAACTGTGAATTTCAAGATCAGTGATAATTAGCTGAAAGCATGTGCGGAGAAGAGCAGAACTCCAGAAGTTTGGAGAACATGCATGATATTGCAATGCTCTCTGTTTGACCCAAAAAATAGTACTCCCTGTTGGAAATAAACCTCGTAAAATAGTATTCACGGTATTAAAGATAAACGCATAATACAAAGTAATGGTTAAATCAGCAAAAGTAGAAATGCAACAATAATGACACAAAGATTTTAGAGTTCATTACTCAAATAGTCACTGAACTATCTCAAATTATCTCTTAAAGTCACTTATCTTTCGTTTGTAACAACAAAGTCACTGAACTATATCTATTGCACTCAGAAAGTCACTCAACTAAATTTTTCAAATTTTGGATTGCCAAATTCCTATTTTACCCTCTAGATTATAAGCATTTATCTTCTTTTTATTGTTCTTAAACCTTTTAATATTATTATTTTTTCCTTTTAATTTATATTATAGAGTTACCTATATAATAAATAATATTATTTACAAATTAAAAAAATAAAAAGTATTTAAAATATATAATGCTGGAATAATAAAATAATGAGCATAGTAAAAAAATTAATTATAATAATTTGTTAGTAATAATAACTTTAGTATTAACAACAAAAATTCAAAAGTTTATTTACACAATTCAGAATGAAAGAAAATAAAGGTTGTAAAATATATATTCCATGCAAGTAATATAAAAATAATTATTAAATATAGGTATTTTATAATATACATTATATATTCTTGCAAACTTATGCTCAATTATGTTATATATATTCCGTGCACGACTTAACGTAACATATTTTAGCATATACCAATGGCGGCACATAGGAAGTTGTGGGTGCTTAAACACCCATTAACTTTGACCATATTAATACATTTATATAGAAAACTGTATAAATATTACATAAATATTGAGTGAGCACCTACAAATAAATTTATTTTTCCTCATGAAGTTTTTATCGGCGAGCACCCATAACTTTAAAATTCTGGATCCGCAACTATCCTATACAGATAGTCCCCCTGCTTTCTGGAGGATGGCACTGCTGGCAAAGACCGTCTGGCGAAAACACTGCAGGCGCGAAGCCTGACATAACTTTGTGTCGTCGAAAAGTTGGTAAAAATATAATATTGTAATATAATTGAGTATAATTTCAAAAATATATAATGTATATTGTAAAAATACCCTTATTTGAATAATTATTTTTATATTACGTGCATGGAATATATATATTATACAACTTTTATTTTCTTTCATTCTAAATTTTGTTAATAAATTTTTGAATTTTTGTTGTTAATACTATAATTATTATTACTAACAAATTATTCTAATTAATTTTTCTACCATGCCCAGCATTATATATACTTAAATACTTTAATATATTAATAATATTTATTTATTATATAGTTAACTCCATAATATAAATTAAAAAGTAGAAAAATAGAGTATTAAAAAGTTTGTAAAAAAACAAGATAAATGTTTATAATCTAGAGGGTATAATAGGTATTAGGCAATATAAAATTTAAAAAATCTAGTTGAGTGACCTTCTGAGTGCAATAGGCATAGTTTAGTGACTTTGTTGTTACAAATGAAAGATAAGTGACTTTAGGAGATAATTTGAGATAGTTTAGTGACCATTTGAGTAATGAACTCCAAGATTTTACGTGGAAACCCTTCTGAATAAGGCAAAAACCACCGCCAAGAGGAGCAACTGATATCACTATAGCGAGGAATTTTACACTGTGTAGTAACGAGTAAAAATACTCCTAAGATCTCTACACCCTCAAAAGAAGTAAACACTATTTTACTTCTTTCACCTCACTATAATATCTCTCACACTCTATTTTTCTTCACAAACTATTTTCTTATAGTTTATGGAATACCTTACTCTCTCTTTTCTCTCTTTGTTGGTGTGTAGAAATGAGAGTTGAAGATCTCCTTTTATAGCCAAAACCTCACTCTCTAAAGCCTACAATTTTTGAAAATTTCTACACTCTTTTTACAATTTCAACAAGGTTGGCTACCAATCAAACCAAGTCAATAAAATTAGCTACCAATATTTGACAAACTCAACAAGGTTGGCTACCATCCAAACCAAGTCAACAATATTTGCTACCAAATAATTTGAATGAGATGGATATCATATCAATCTCCCCCTCCGGTCTCATTCATCTAGAGGATGTAGCAATGTCTTCTAGTCTGAGTGCATACAGACAAGTTCTTTGCATAGCTCGAACTTGTCTCTTGGTACTACCTTGGTCAACATATATGCAGGATTTTCACTCGTGTGAATATTTTTGACTTGAAGTGATTCGTTCTCCACTTGCTCACGAATCCAATGATATCTGACGTCGATGTGTTTTGTTCTCGCAAGGTACATAGAGTTTTTGCTCGGGTCTATTGCACTTTGATTATCGCAATAGACACCATACTCCATCTGTCGCAATCCAAGTTCTTGAAGAAATCTCTTGAGCCATATCATCTCTTTGCCAGCTTCAGTAGCGACAATATACTCTGCTTTAGTTGTAGATAGTGCGACACATTTCTGCAACTTTGCCTGCCATGATATAGCTCCCCCTGAAAAAGTAAACAAATATCCAGTAGTGGATTTTCTATTATCAAGGTCACTTGCCATATCCGAATCTGTATAGCCCCTCAAAATTGGATTTGATCCTCCAAAACATAAGCATTCATGTGAGCTTCCTCTTAGATACCTGAGTATCCACTTTACAGCTTCCCAATGCTCTTTTCTTGGATTTTCGAGAAATCTGCTAACAACACTGACTGCTTGAGCAATATCTGCTCGAGTGTATACTATTGCATACATCAAACTTCCGACGGCAGAGGAATAAGGAATTTTAGCCATTCTCTCTTTTTCCTCCATTGTTGAAGGACACATCTTCTTACTCGACTTCAGATGACCAGGAAGGGGTGTGCGAACCAACTTTGCACTTTTCATATTGATGCGCTCCAGTACGCGTTCTATGTATTTCTCTTGTGACAAGTAAAGCTTACTTTCGTTTCTCGAACGAGTAATTCTCATGCCCAAAATCTGCTTAGCATGACCCAAGTCTTTGATTGCAAAAGACTTATTCAACTATTTTTCAACTCGTCAATTTTAGAAGAATTTCTGCCCACAATCAACATGTCATCCACATATAGCAAGAGGATGATAAAGTCATCATCAGAAAATCTTTGTACAAACACACAGTGAACTAAAGAAGTCTTTTTGTAGCCTTGCTCCCCCATAACAGACTCAAACTTCTTATACCACTATCTGGGAACTTGTTTCAATCCGTATAGACTCTTCTTAAGTTTGCATACAAGATTTTCTTTACCTTTTACCTTGAAGCCCTCAGGTTGTTCCATATAGATCTCCTCTTCTAAGTCACCATGAAGAAAGACAGTTTTCACATCCATCTACTCAATCTCCAAATCAAGACTAGCAGTCAAACCAAGAACTGTCCGAATGGAGGACATTTTCACGACAGGAGAAAATATTTCGTCAAAGTCAATACCTTTCCTTTGACTAAATCCCTTGACAACCAATATAGCTTTGTACCTGGGCTTCAAACTATGTTCTTCAGCTTTAACTTTGAACACCCACTTGTTCTTCAAAGATCTCATGCCTTTAGGCAATTTCACCAACTCATAAGTATGGTTCTCATGCAGATATTTTATCTCATCTTGCATAGCTTCAATCCATTGATCCTTGTGCTCATTTTCTATGGCCTCCGCATAATATTAAGGCTGTCCCCCATCAGTGAATAATACATACTCAGCGGGTGAATAACAGGAGGAAGGAGTATGGGGTCTAGAAGATCTCATGAGTGGAATGTCTAAATCTTCCATAGCTTCGTGAGTAGGAGCATCTACCTCATCAACATTAGTGTTGTCATCATCAACACCATCAATATGTTGATCTGGAATATGGTTATGAGCATCACCATCATCATTGAGCCCACCAACGCCATCTACATTTGTGTGAGGAACTTGATCAAGATTAACTAAACCTTCAGAACTTGAAGGTCTTAGTTTCTCCACTTTATTAATATCTTCAATGGTTTGATCCTCCATGAAGATAACATCACGGCTTCTCACGACCTTCTTCTCAATTGGATCATATAGTCTATAACCAAACTCATCAAGGCCATAACCAATGAAAATAAATTGCCTTGTCTTGGCAGTTAATTTTGACCTCTCATCTTTAGGCACATGTACAAAAGCTTTGCAACCAAACACTTTCAAGCGTTCATAGGAAACATCCTTTCCATACCAAACTCTATTTAGAACATCACTTTGCAAAGCAACCGCAGTGGATAGATTAATAACATATGTGTCGGTCAATAAAGCCTCACCCCAAAAGGGATTCAGCAACTTTGCTTCAGAAAGCAAACATCTGACTCATTTCATCAAGGTCTTGTTCATCCTTTTTGCTAAACTGTTAAGCTGAGGAGTCTTAGGAGGAGTCTTATGGTGTCTGATACCTTGTTGCTTGCAGTATTCATCAAATGGTCCACAATATTTACCACTGTTATCAGTACGAATACACTTCAGCTTCTTTCCAGTTTCTCTTTCAATGGATGCCTGAAACTCCTTAAAGACACCTAACACTTGATCTTTAGTCTTCAAGATGTAGACCCAAAGTTTCCTTGAGAAGTCATCAATAAAGGTAGCAAAATAAAGTGCACCACCCAAAGTCCTTGTCTTCATTGGACCAAATAAATCTGAATGCACCAACTCAAGCAACTCTGTCTTTCTTGAAGGAGGATGAGACTGGAAAGAAACTCTTTTTTGTTTTCCAGCCAAATAGTGCTCACATTTTTCTAATTTTGAAAAGTTTGCACTTTCAAAATTTGACAACTATTTCTTCTTGGCCAAAAAATTTAGTCCTTTCTCACTAATATGGCTAAGTCTCTTATGCCATAACGTTGAAGAGTTATCGCTCTCAACGACATTCATCATATCAACACAGATAGATACTGTAGTCCAGATGGACCACGACGCTTTTCTCCACGAGCCACAATTATGGAACCCTTAGTGAGCTTCCACTTTCCCACCATTGGTACTGACATATCCCTCATCATCCAAAACACCAACAGAGATCAAGTGCAAACGAACATCAGGTACATGCTTTACATTATTTAAAGCTAGTTTAGTTCCAATACTAGTTTCCAAACAAATCGTTCCAACACCAGTCACCCTAGATACCGTCTCATTACCCATACTCAAAGTTGCAACGTCACCTTGAGTATAGGATGAGAAAAATTCCTTCCTTGATGTCACATGAGATGCGGCACCACTGTCCACAACCCAGCTTGACTCATCACAAGAAATATTTATCAGATCTACATCAAGGACAGTAACAAGATCTTTTGTAGTGACGGTGGCCACACGATTTCCATCTTCTTTCTGTTCTTCCTTGTCTCTATTCTCCTTTTTCAAAATCCGGCAGAACTTCTTTGTGTGCCCTTTATTCCCGCAATGATAGCACTCAATATCTTTAGGTCTGCTTCTGGATTTGCTTATATTATATTCTCTATTTTGAGAACCTCGATTATTGTTTCTCCCCCTAGAGTCAGTCACCAAGACATCTGATGAGGAGGAACCTTGAGATTTTCTTCTCATCTCTTCCTTTAAAAGGCTTCTTTTGGCAAGATCCATAGAGATCATACCATCCGGAGCAGAATTTGATAACGAAGTTCTAAGAATTTCCCAAGAATCTGGTAGGGAACCAAGTATAAACAAGCCTTAAATTTCTTCATCAAATTTAATGCCCATAGCAGATAACTAGTTCATGATCCCCTGAAAATTATTCAGATGATCTGTCATCGCGGAACCATCGTGGTATTTTAAACCTAACATCTGCTTTATCAGAAACATCTTGTTGTTTCCAGTTTTTCGAGCATACAAACTTTCAAGGTGCTCCCATAGGGTCCGAGCATGTGTCTCCCCAGAAATATGGTTCAAAATATTATCGTCAACTCACAATCTAATAAAGCCGCAAACCTGCCTGTGTAACAAACTCCACTCTTCATCTGATTTATTATCAGGCTTTATAGTGGTGAAGACAAGTAGATGAAATTTTTTAACATAAAGCAAATCTTCCATTTTTCCCTTCCAAATGGCATAATTTATGCCATTCAAAGTAACCATTCTACTAGTATTGGCTTACATTGTTTATCACAAATACAAATACTATTTATTGTGAGACCAAAGTAATTCTTTTCCGATGTGAAGGTCAGACTGTGCTGCAACCACATAGCATACTTAGATAGAACCTTGGCTCTGATACCACTTGTTGGGAATAAACCCCGTAAAATAGTATTCACGGTATTAGTAATAAATGCAGAATATAAAGTAATGGTTAAATCAGCAAGAGTAGAAATGCAGCAATAATGACACCAAGATTTTACGTGGAAACCCTTCTGAATAAGGGAAAAATCACGACCAAGAGGAGCAACTGATATCACTATAGCAAGGAATTTTACACTGTGTAGTAACGAGTAAAAATACTCCTAAGACCTCTACACCCTCAAAAGAAGTAAACACTATTTTGCTTCTTTCACCTCACTATAATATCTCTCACACTCTATTCTTCTTCACAAACTATTTTCTTATAGTTTATGAAATACCTTAAGCTCTCTTTTCTCTTTTTGTTGGTGTGTAGAAATAAGAGTTGAAGCTCTCCTTTTATAGCCAAAACCTCACTCTCTAAAGCCTACAATATTTGACAATTTCTACACACTTTTTACAATTTCAACAAGGTTGGCTACAAATCAAACCAAGTCAATAAAATTGGCTACCAATATTTGACAAACTCAACAAGGTTTGCTACTAACCAAAACAAGTCAACAATATTGGCTACCAAACAATTTGAATGAGATGGATATCATATCACTTCCTCTGTTCCAGTTTATGTGTACATATTTCCCTTTTTATCTGTTCCAAAAAGATTGAACCCTTTTTAAATTTGGTAATAATTTAGCTTCAAGTTACAACTCTACCCTTAATGAGAAGTTTTTATAAATACACAAATACTCTGGGGTCATTTGGACTTGTTGGACCATAAATTCTAAAAGTCTTCGTTTTTTCTTAAATTCCATGCTCAGTCAAGTAGGTTCACATAAAATGGAAGGGATGGAGTATTTGGAATTACAAAATCCTCTTTCTTCATTTTCTTATCGTGCCACTTTATTTATGCTATAAGCCTATATTTTCTTCTCCTTCCTATTCATTAATACGAGATGTCGAGCACTCGATATCAGTTGGACACCGACGAGTCGTGGGGATGTTAGAAAAATAATTTTGATAACTCAAAAAGAAATATTCAAATTAGTTTTTAAATTCATTCTTTTAATATTATTTTAATGGTCTTTATTATACCAATCAAAAAGAATATTCGAATAATTGTGTTTAGGTTCATTTTTTAAATATAATATTAATGATCTTTATTATACTAATCAATTTAATTTACTCTCTTCGTATTTATTTTGTGCAAATATGATTTTGAAAAGTTGTTCAAATCGGCTATAGGATTTGCGAAAGAATGCTGGGCTGGGCCACCTCGAATGGCGTGAGCCGCATGCGGGGAGACCCGCACGTACGATTTTTAGGGGGATCTGGTCGAAAAATCGGCCGGCGCCCACCCGACTAGAGGGACTGAGAAATTAATTGAGTACAAAACTTATCTTCAAGCTTTACCTTATTCTGATCGTTCAGAGGGCGATCGTGGGGTCACTGAATGAAGTCCTCCGTTTATTTCGGTTTGACTCTCTTAGTTAATTAGCTAGTGTCATTGTTCTTCTGCTTGGGTAATTAGTTACTGCTGGACCCTCTACATAATCATTAATTATTTACTTCTCCGTAATCGAACCTGCCATCCATACTGCCTCTTCCCCTGTTGATAACGCCAATGTATGGTCTCTCCACTAAGCTTTGATCTACGCGCACTAGCTTCCTCGGCGACTAATGCCCTTCTGCTGGTCTTTTGTCCATTGCGTATGGTCTTTGGTACGTAGTAGTTTGTTCTAATTTTGAAAATGGGACATGTACTTCACATTTGTACAATGGTCTCATGGAGAATTTCACTTATTTTGTTCACTCACTCAAAAAGTACAAAGGATATATATATATATATATATATATATATATATATATATATATATATATATATATATATATATATATATATATATATATATATATATATATATATTTCAAAAGAAGGTAAACATCTGACCTTTGAAACCATTTTGCTTTAATGATCAACAAAAGTTTGAAAATGATAACCATTAAGGTGAAACATTATTGTTGTGTCATAAAGTAACGTAGAAGTTATTATAGCTATTCAATTATCAGATTAAACTTATCAAAATAGTTGTTACAAATATATTTAAAATAATTACAATAATAATGTCTCATTAATATAATAGTAAGAAAATGAATCTAAAAATAATTTTGAAATATTTCTTTTTGAAAATGGGACATGTACTTCACATTTGCACAATGGTCTTACAAAGAATTTCACTCAGCATTCATAGAATAATTGTGGACTGCAAAATGTTAATCAAGCTAATGAACATTCTAATGGTGAACTTCAAGGTAGTATCATTTCTTAACTTATATGTTTCTCACCAATGTTCAAAGGATTCTACTGGATTTTAAAGATCGTAACTTTTTTCTCTTGTCGTGGTTTTGTGTGCACAATAATATAAAATTTGGTGTGAGTTTGGTTTTGCTTTACGATGTCATGTGCATTTGGTGTATATGTGTTTAAGTGATTTTCCACTAACCCAAATAGAACTTCTTATGAGTTGTGAAAAGATTATCTTCTTGACTGAATATTTTTTTTTATGTGTGGGGGTCAACAATATATTGCCACAGTTATGTAGCCTAATCTTAAGGAGATAATTAGGAAGTATATTTATTAAAATTTATTTTAATAATGCCATACAAAATTGAGATTTTTTGTGGAAAAATTTATATTGGAAGATAAAAAATATGTTGTATTTTTAGCTCTGAAAAGTAATTTTATTACGGATCTCTTAGTCATTTAGGTGATGAAGAAATCATTGAATTATGATCTGATTCCTATTGATCTGAGATATTTCTATAGAAGCTAAAGTTACTTCTATTTTTTAGAATATTTTATTTTGGTGCTTGACTATGGAAGATACATAAAGAAAATTAATTCTTATGTGTCGAAAGATGTTTCAAAAGGCACTTGGAAATCAAGTTTCAATTCAACTGAGATGATCTTATGCCTTATTTGAAAAATACTATGAGTTAGTATTTTGTATGTGGAGTTTCCATTGTATTAGAAGGACACATTGATGATATTCAATCTCTGATTCAGATGAAAAA
Source organism: Nicotiana noctiflora (assembly GCA_032618575.1). Classification (NCBI taxonomy): domain Eukaryota; kingdom Viridiplantae; phylum Streptophyta; class Magnoliopsida; order Solanales; family Solanaceae; genus Nicotiana; species Nicotiana noctiflora. The sequence continues at coordinate 277,407 of JASVEL010011567.1, read as the reverse complement.
AGCTCAATAGTGATTGTGCGATCACCTTTTGTGGGGTGTTATGGTATTAAAATTGTGTGGAAATGAGGTTGATTAAGCAACCTCCTGGTGAGTTAAACCGGCAATAACTATGTCGATGAATTGTGATTACCAAGGCGCAATAACCATTATAATATTTCAATGGGAAGAGTAGATACATTTTCTTAAGATATAATGTCATAAAGCAATTGCTTAGAGATGGGAAATTTCTATACATATTATGTGTAGTAAAAAAAAAAGATTTGGCCGATCCTTTGACTTATAAGTGAAATATCGAGGGGTTGAGACTTTTGCCAAATTGAGATATATCAACAATGATGGTAACCCAATCTATGTGATTGGAGATCCCATGAAGTAGGTATATATGGAAAATAACAAGTCATTAGTTGTCATGACCCCAAACCGGCACAGTCTTGATGGCGCCTCTCGTGAAGACAAGGCTAGCCGACACAACATTCACATTAACCCGTTAAGCATTAAAAGTCATTTTTTAAGACTTTAATTAAACAATGTTTCATAATAACTTCTGAAATAAAAGTGCGGAATAAAAATACAAGTCCGACATCGGGGTGTCACTAGTCATGAGCATCTATCAAGGTCTGAATACATCAAGAAGTTTAAAATAATGTACTAAATACAGTAATAGCACTATGAGGAAGGGAGCGGTGCTGCGAACGTCCGACAGTCACCTGCTAACTCTGATGACTCCGCGTCTGAGCAGATCAACACCCGCTACGAGTTCCGATATACCTGAATCTGCACACAAGGTGCAGGGAGTAATGTCCGTACTCCAACCCAGTAAGTAATAAGAGTAAATAAAGGCTGTGCAATAGGACACAATGAATCCACATTCACGTTAGGCTCAATAAACACAACATGCTTTCAAATCATAATGCGAGTTAACATTCCCTTCTAAAATCAAACTTTTAGTAAAAGTCATTTTGAAATACTTTCCAGCAGTTTCAGTAGGGGTTCAATTCCATTTAAAATAATAATAATAATAGATACTAAATCCATAATCGGCCTCTCAGGCAAAGCATAGTTCGTAAAACAGCCCCTCGGGCAAAACATTAATCATAAAAACTTTATAACTTGAAAATCTCAGTAGAAGTAACCAAATGCCAAATCAGTGATTAATTTTTGAACATCTCATAAACCCCAGTTTAAATAAAAGTTTTTAAAACATTTATTCAAACTTCCGATAGAGGCTCAATATAAAAATGAGTGAAAACAGTTAATAAACCAACATATTCGATAGAAACTCACTTTAAAGAGAAGTGAAATCAATATATTCATAAACAGGCCTCTCAGGCGAACATCAGTCATATGCATGTATATATCTATCGCCCCTCGGGCTAGCCTCTCCGTCACTCGTGACTCAAATCTTACAATCACTACTCATTCTCAGCATTCACGCTTAATAGATACCATATAGTAACCGTTGCGGTGTGCATCCCGATCCATATATCGCTGTGGCGTGCAGCCTGATCCATATACTTCGTCGACGGCACTCACTGGTGTGTGTAGACTCCAGAGGGTCCCCTTATGGCCCAAGCACAATATTGTGCGGCATGAAGCCGGACCCATATAAGTATTGCTGCAGTGTGCAGACCAATCCATATCCATATATGTATATATATTGTTGTTGCGTGCAGCCCTATCCATAGATATGTAATCCTCACAACTAGGCCCTTGGCCTCTCTCAGCCATTAACCTCACCATCACTCACAGTATATCTCAGTCATTAATCTCACAATCAGACTCTCGGTCTATCTCAATAGAATAGGGAACTCAACCCAAAATAGTTTCCACATTTTAAGAATATAGTGATAAAGCCAAATTTGAGTAATAAATAGGTAACACATGGCCGAGGACATGCTTTCAAACAATTAGAGTGAGCATAGATAGTAAAATAAATGCCCCTAAAGGTCTCAACAATTCGGCACAAGGCCCCAAACATGGAGTACGACCCAAATTATAATAACATCAAAGAGTTAACTATCAAATACACATTAAAGTACTTGTTCAGGATGGACTAGGTCACAATCCCCAGTGGTGCTCTACCCCACGCTCGTCATCCAGCGTGTAAGTCACCTCCAAGTAACACAACAATATGTAATTCGGGGTTTCAAGCCTTCAGGACAGTATTTACAATCATTACTTACCTCGAACCGGCAAAATCTCTAGCTCGCGGTGCCTTTGCCCCTCAAATCGGCCTCCACGCGCGTCGAATCTATCCAAAATCAGAGTGAATACATAACAATATGCTAAGGAAAAAAAAGCCCAAGTAAAAACAATCAATAACGTGTACAAATCCCGAAATTATCAAAACCCGAGCCCCGGGCCCGCTTCTTGAAACTCAGAAAATTTTACATCAATGGGTTCCTTATCTTTCCACGAGTTCATACATATCAAAATTTCTCAAATCCGACCTCAAATGGTCCTTCAAATCCCAATTCAAAAGTCCAATTTCTCAAGCCCTAGTTTTCTTCAATTTTAGGCTTAGTTTCCATAAATTTCTAGGCGGATTTCACAATAAAAACGAGTGTGGAGTTCAAAGATCCTACCTCCAAATGATTCCCCTTGAATCCATCTTTAATCTCTACCAAGAAGCTCTCAAAACGATCAACCATTGAGAAAAAATAACCCAAAATCGCGGATAAAATGAAATTATAACATTCTGCCCTGGCCTTTCCGCATCTGCGGTCCAAGTTCCGCTTTTGCGGTACTGCATATGCGGTCCAACCATCCGCTTATGCAAAAAATTATTAAAGTCCAAAATCGATTCTACAGTCCAGCAGCCACATCTACGACTCCGCACATGAGGGCCCCCTACCGCATATGCGGTTCCAATCTTCCTCTTCCAAAACTGCATCTGCGGTTATCCTCTCGCATGTGCGAAACCGCACCTGCAGTCCACACTTCGGAGGTACGAAAACACCAGAAGCAGCATATTTTTCTGAAATCTCCCAAGTTCAATATCTTCATGTTAACCATCTAAAATCTCCCCGGGGACCCCGGGACCTTAATCAAAACCATAAACATGACCCAATACCTTATTCAAACTTGTTCCAGTCATCAAAACACCTCAAACAACATAAAATTACCAAAACTCATCGAATTTAAGCCTATGTTTTCAAAAACATCCGAAATACACTTTCGATAAAAAACCCGACCAAATCACATCGGAATGACCTAAAATTATGCACACACATTCAAAATGACATAACAAAGCTACTGCAACTTGAAATTACATTCCAACCCTCGAATCAAAATCTTACCTATCGACTGGATTTGCCGAAATACCAATTTCACTAATTCAAGCCTAATTCTACAACAAACCTCCAAACCCAATTTCGATCACGCTCCTAAGTCATAAATCACCTAATGAAGCTAACCAAATTATAAAAATTCCGATTTGAGCTCCTATCCTAATAAGTCAACTCTTGGTCAAACCTTTCAAATTCAAAGCTTTCAATTGAGACCGTTTCCTTCAAATTCATTCCAAATTTTCCTGAAAACCAAAACCAATGATCTACATCAGTCATAATGCATAACACCGGGCAAGTCATGCCCGAGAACTGGAGATCAAAGTGCAAAAGCTCAAAATGACCGGTTGGGTCGTTACATCCTCACCCACTTAAACATACGTTCGTCCTCGAACGTACCATAATTGTTCTAGAAGCCAACCAATAACTGAATAACTTTACCATGCATATACCCGGGGGTGTTCCCACGTCACCCTATCTCATATAGGTCAGATAACGCCACATAAATGAAATTTCACAATCCATCCTAGTCCATAAACCATACAACCATATTTCTGCTTCTAAAATCCTTAATGCTTTCAAGTTCTCACATTTATACTGTGAATAAGTCCCAAAAGGGATGTAAAAAACCATATCTGCTATTCCAGTCACAATCACCTAATATACTGCATAACTCAAACACTCGCGGGGATAACTTATAATCACAACAATTGCACCCAACAATCGAATACCGATAAACATCTTAACAACTAAAGTCTCATTCCAACAATTCCACATACTGCCAATGATATGGTAAACACGCAATAAATCATAACCATTTTTCAGATCAACCATCCATAAGGCTACTTCTCATTTGGCAAGGACCATAGAAAGTTTCTGAGCCGAACCTCGATATTTATCCATCAAACAAGCATCGAATCCATTTGTACCCATTAATGATCCCAATGATATCCTCTAGTCCAACATACCACTATGGTGACACGACACATCAATAGAGGCCTAAGCCACAACTAGCATAATACGTGCACCAATAAGAAACGATCTGAACATGCTCAAATCATGGAAATGACTCAAATGAAAGAGCTGTAACTCAGGCTCACCAGTACCACCACAACACATGGCTGAGATCACATCTCACATCATAGAATAGAACACATGAATCTGACCCGCAAGATCGTATCTCCACATAGCTACGCTGCAATGCGCGGTCCTATTCAAACACTGCTCCACATGGGACACCTCAAGTCACTATGCTCAAAATTGACAACCATGCGCAATCTGATATCTGGAACCAAAGCAAATCATTACTCCCACAGTGAAACAAATTGCATACATCACACAAACATGATAGAACATATCTGATACACCATTCTCTGAGCAACTCCCAATTACTCTTCCCGCTTGACTTCCATTATGAAATTCCAATAGAACCGCACCATAGGTGCCTAAAACCAATAGATCCTAATGTCTCAAAACATTAAAAGGTAACCCATTGATCCCCCTAACAACTAATAGCTCAGAACAACCGAATCAATACATCATTCGCCAATAGAACCTCAAAGTCAACAAAACCATCTCGATGCCGGACACATATCCATATAGTTCTACCAATAGACCACAAATCAGCTCTAGTTACCCACAATAGATAAATAATCCTTCGAATGTTCACAATGACTGAATTATAGCACACACTAACATTTGACTAACTTATCCACATTTTCCATCCACAACCACGAGCTAGCCGGACGAAATTCCGGTGGAGTTTTGGAAATGCATGGGTAGGTCAGGAGTGGAGTGGTTGTCGAGGTTGTTCAATGTGATCTTTAGGACCAAGAGGATGCCGGAGGAGTGGAGATGGAGTACAGTGGTTCCCTTGTATAAAAACAAAGGGGATATCCAGTGTTGCAACAACTATAGGGGTATCAAATTAATAAGTCACACCATGAAGGTCTGGGAGAGGGTGATCGAGGCGAGGGTGAGGGAGATGTCATCTATATCTGTGAACCAGTTTGGTTTCATGCCGGGTCGCTCTACTACAGGAAGCTATCCACCTTGTGAGGAGGGTGGTGGAACTGTTCAGGGATAAGAGGAAGGACCTGCATATGGTGTTTATCGACTTGGAGAAGGCGTACGATAAGGTCCCTAGAGAGGTTCTGTGGAGATGCTTGGAGGCGAAGAGCGTGCCGGAAGCCTACATCAGAGTGATCAAAGACATGTATGATGGAGCCAAGACTAGGGTTAGGACGGTGGGTGGCGACTCGGACCATTTTTCGGTGGTTATGGGGCTACATCAAGGATCTGCGCTAAGCCCTCTCTTATTTGCCTTGGTAATGGATGCTCTAACTCGCCATATTCAAGGGGATGTGCCATGGTGTATGCTCTTTGCTGACGACATAGTCTTGATAGACGAGACGAGGGCCGGTGTTAATGCGAGGTTGGAGGTCTGGAGACAGACCCTCGAGTCTAAGGGTTTTAAACTAAGCAGGTCTAAGACGGAATATCTAGAGTGCAAGTTTAGCGCCGAGTCGAGCGAAGTAGGCTGGGACGTGAAGCTGGGATCTCAGGTCATAGCCAAGAGGGACAGTTTCAGATATCTTGGATCAGTGATTCAAGGGGATGGAGAGATTGACGGGGATGTCACTCACCGTATAGGGGCGGGGTGGTTGAAGTGGAGGCTCGCATCAGGAGTCTTGTGTGACAAGAAAGTTCCACAGAAACTCAAGGGGAAGTTTTATAGAGCGGTGGTTAGACCCGCCATGTTGTATGGGGTGGAGTGCTGGCCTGTGAAGAACTCTCATGTCCAGAGAATGAGAGTTGCGGAGATGAGGATGCTCAGGTGGATGTGCGGGCTCACCAGATTAGATAAGATTAAGAATGAAGTTATTCGGGAGAAGGTGGGGGTGGCCCCAGTGGATGAGAAGATGCGAGAAGCGAGACTCGGGTGGTTTGGGCATGTGCGGAGGAGAAGCCTTGATGCACCGGTGAGGAGTTGTGAGCGACTGGCGGTGGTTGGCGCGAGTCGGGGTAGAGGGAGGCCTAAGAGGTATTGGGGCGAGGTGATTAGGCAGGATATGGCTAGAATGGGGATTTCCGAGGACATGACCCTTGATAGGAAAGTTTGGAGGTCTAGTATTAGGGTTGTAGGGTAGGGGCCTTCTAGAATTCTTAGTACTTCTGTTAGGGGCTGAGTGGGGTTTGGTAGCGATCTCTATAGTTAATAAATGTATTGTGTTGTGCCTTTTATGGTAGTAACCGATTGGTATTATTACATGTCATTCTACTTTTGGTTTTATGTTTAGATAATTATTTATTTGATTTATCCCGGATTTACTAACATTGTTTTGTTTTGTTTTGTTTGTTGATTTTCTCTCTTTTTCTGAGCCGAGGGTCGGCCGGAAACAGCCTCTCTACCCTTTCGGGTAGGGGTAAGGCCTGTGTACGTATTACCCTCCCCAGACCCCACTTTGTGGGAACATACTGGGTAGTTGTTGTTGTTGTTGTTGTAACCACGAGCTAGCCTGTGTATAAGAACTTGCAGTATCCAAGTCCATAAGTCACACGAATTACCATATCTAATCCTAATTTTGCCACTCGCATACACATCTCACCTTTAGACTCAATCTCTCTATAAGATGTACTTTATAATACTACCTAAGTACCATCAACTTAATCACATTATCTTTTCAAAAACATATAGCCTCGTCAAATTACCCCAATTAGAAATACCATATCCTTAATCATCTGAAGCTGCCCGTGCTGCCTAAGAATTTCATGAAATTTCTTTCAAAACTGAATCGTAACTTCACACATGCAAATCTCGATCCTCACAACATACCGCATATACCTTATCGTCCTAGGAAACATGAGAACTTCCTCCCCCTTTCGAGCCACAGACCACTACGCACTCCACTAGTCAAGAACTTCCTATTGCTCCCATCTAGAATAAAAATCACTATACATTCTATTAACGCCCACTTTTTCTCGCAAAATCGGGTTTATGATATTCGGGAGGACAACTGTATTCTCGTTTGGTAATTGGTTTCTTTGATTTGAAGATTTGCCACCTAATGATTAAGTGCATTAGGACACTAAGTGTTTTTGAGTTGGAAAACCAGAGTTCGTGTAAGGGCTAGAAATTATCTCGAGGGGGAGGTGTTAGGCACCCTTCAAGATCCACTAGTGTGGTTCCCGGTCATGCTATATTGTGACTTTAATGCAAATAGATACACAGATAATTTTACACATAACGGTTTCAAATAGATACGTGACAAGTATGTTGTATCAAGGTCTAGATGATCTACAGTTTGTTTAAAGAAGGGTCTAAATGTAAAAAATTAATTAAAACATTGAATAAACAAAGAAGAAAAATTTGGAAGAAAGGAATAATGCAGTAAAATTAAAGAAGAGTTTTTTTAAGTTGTTGGAAAGACAGGATTAAACAAAGTTACATAAGGAAAGGGGTCCTAGGTTTATAAATCACATGGATCATCCATATAACATCGGTAACCAATCGTACTCATAGTGTTATCATGTGATCATCATCTCCTTGTCTACCCTTCCCACCCCGTTAAGGTATTAAGCACGAAATGGTATTGTAACCTACATCATGTTATTACCAATCCCACCTATCAGTCTTAGAGGCTTTTAGGACTACAAATCCTAAAGGGAGGGAGCTTGGCTTGTCAGAGGTTTAAAAGGTTAAAATACTAAGGCGTCAAGCAAAACACATGAAATAGTTATGGGATCTCAAAAAAACAATCAAGGCTCAGATAAACCTCATTTAATCACATAAAATCATGTAATTTAGCATGTCTTGCATGTACTGATTTATGCTTAACGTTAGGCAGGCTGGTTTATTACATATTTTCAGGCAAGAAGTTCGCATTAGGCTCGCCTGGCTGCAGCTTATTGAAGACTGGTGCAATTAATTAACTACCTACTTGTTTGCCTGCGTGATGACCTATTGGCATGGCATCTACTGATTTCAGGAATAAAGAAACAAACTGATTGTAGAAAGTTGCCAGTTTTAATAGAATGGTGTGAGTTCTGTAATTAGTGCTAACATTAAAATGAGTGATTCAGATTTGATTGATAGTTCCTATAGTCACGCTTTCTAGCGTTGTTAATTAAACACTTTTTACAGGCGTAGCAGAAGTGTGGAAATCTTATGAGCATGGTATCTAGGAGCACTTGTTTATTATTTGACCTATAACTGTTTGTTTAATGGTGGATCCAAAATGTAGAATCTTAAAGACATGGTCTCTACATGTAAAGTTCTTATGAGTTAGAGGTCTATATGATATGTAGAGTTCCTATGAGCAGGATTTCTATACATGAAAGCGCAGAAGTCTTATGAGCATGGTTTCTATATGATATGCAGAGGTCTTATGAGCATGGTTTCTACATATGAAGGTGCAGAAATCCTATAAGCATGGTTTCTATATATGAAATTGCATAAATTTAAAGAGAACTCCTATAGGCAGGATATCTACCCTCATACATGCATAGATAACCATCCTTTTTTACTAAAACCCCATAAGTTATTACAAAATTTTATTACAGACCAAAATGAATCAAAAACAGAAAATAAAATTACATTAGAACTCTTAAGTTGCATCCAAATAACCTAATTCAAACCCAAGATCTAACAATATGATATGAGCCAACTGCCAGGATCAGGTTCAAAGCCTTTCTCTTATCCGGGATGTGTCAAAGTTCCAAGGAGTTTCAAGAACTCCAAGCAATGCTCACACCCAGATATCATTACAGAACTGAATTAATGTGTAGTGTGGAAGGGCCAGCCCTCCAATGTCCAAGTTCAGAGGGAGCTCAAGGTCTCAAGGCAAGGCTCATTGGAGGGGGGGGGGGGCAGAACTTAGAATCTAGGAACAAGTGTAAATGCAATAGAGGGATTTAAGGGATGCCAAGGCAGGCTGGTAGTCCTGCCCAGCGACATAAAATGTTGGCACACCCCTTACCAGCCCACTAGCCAAATATTGGACAGTCCAGGACCTATTGAAGGTCAAACCACGGCCTGGGTAGTAATTGGGATACTGTCAGGCCAAGGTTTCAACTCAACACATAAAGGGGTTAGGGGTAGGGACTCATATGAAAGTAGAAGCAAAGAAAAAAAAAGTTATCATAAGCTACGAAGCATGAACAGCAAACCACATAGAAAAATGAAACTATAGAATAAACATATAGGGATGAGGCAAAAGTTTGAATGAAAGGCCATACCAGTTTTCAGAAACAAGCAAGTAGGGAGAAGCAGTAGACTTAGGGAAGCCAAGTTGTGATCAAGAAGCAAGAGTGTAAGCTTTTAGAAGAGAGTTGTGATGATTAAAAATTGTGTGTGTCTAAAAATTGTGTCATGTATTTATAATGCACGAAAAAAGCAGAAATAGGTAAGAAAATAGTTTAAATATCAATCACACAAGGTTTTCCTTTAATTAAAGGATCCTGATTTCAAACGGCCAAGGTAAATAAGGAAAATAGTTAATTAAACACTTTTCAAAGTAATGCAAGAAGGGTAAATACATAATAGTTATTTAAGGAAAGGCTTTTGACAGTTCCATGTCATGCAAATTAAGGAAAGAAAATCAATTGATAGCCCAGTAATATAGGGTCAAAATTTTTATGTGAATGAACCAAGTCAGAAAAAGGTGAAGGTAGGCTTTTCTTAAGAAGAACAATAGCAATCAATTAACCCTAAAAAAAATTCCAATTCGACACAAATTGGAAAACCTTTTGAAGAAAGATTTTAACACATACAAAAGGGGTTGTCATGCTAATAAGAAAAGTTCATACACAAAAGGATTCAAACTTATTATATGGATCCAAAGTGAATTTGAGAGAGTCCAGGGCTCGAATAGAACCTAGTCCAAACATACAAGACCACACTCGTCAAAAACCCTAAATCCTGTGGTTTTCGACTTGAACCAAATGCAAAGAAGAGAAACAAGCAGATACAGTAGAAAGTTTAATGTGAAATAGAGTAAGGGAACTAATTTGAAACACAATGAGAGTAGAAGAGATAGAATATGCTTAAACAAGCATAGTAAAAAACACTTAATAAACATGGTTGGAAAATACAGTAGGCGAAGTAGATCAAATCATAGTGGAAAGCAAGTAGCAAAACATAGCATATGAAATACAGCAAATAAACATAGCATGTGAAAACATAGCCTGGAAACATGGTAGAAAAGAAAAAGAACAAGATACAGAAAGCATAGTCTAAAAATATGGTAGAAAAGAAAACATAGGAATATAAAATATACACACGAAAAGGAGAAGAAAAGTCGGAGAACCTTTATATATTTTTTTAGAAACCCTAGATCAGAAAGAAACGACTTGGAAAGTAAAAACTCTTTAAAGAAAAGTTGGGGAAACCTCTTAAAAAACTCAAGATAAAGTATGAATACACATAGATCTGGAGATAATCGGAAAAGATCCTCGATAGTTAGGGTTTTCAGATGAACCCTAGAATGAGAAAGGCTTCGAAAATGTTCTATCTAAGTCGGATGAGACTGGAAACAGACTTACGAGGCTAAGATGTGTCGAAGCCAGGTCGGAGATGGCCGAAAACCTCAAGTCGGCGGAGGTCTAGGTGGAGACTTTAGATATCTAGCCTCGAACCTTTGAGTACCAAGCACATATGAGCGATAGAAGGTGAGCATAGATCATCCACGGCCTGAGAGGCCATGGATTCTGGTGAGTTAGAGGTCGAAAATGGGGGGAAGGTGATTAGGATTTTGTCACGACCCTAGTTCACCAATCGTGAACATGTCATGACGGCACCCAGTCCCCACGACTAGGTAAGCCTAACACTTTGCGAAATGTACAAGTTTATGAACTTTAAACAAGAAATAGCGGAAAACGATATAAATAGGAATGTAACCCGTGCCGCTTGGCACATACACTCGTCAACACACTGTATAAAAATACCACCAAGACCCGGAATCCCACGGGTAACACAGACTAAAAGAAATACAACTGTGGCTCTATGTGTGAAGAGTATCTAAAACAACGAAATGAAGGAAAACATCTACTAGAACTATCAGAATAGAAGGAAAGCCTCCGGATCTGAGGACGTAGCAGATCATACCTCGAGGTCTCCCTGAAAGCTGCGGAATCACCTAGTATGAGCCTGTCCTGATGTACTTGGATCTGCACAACAAAAGTGTGCAGAAGAATAGCATGAGTACACCACGACGGTACTCAGTAAGTGCCAAGCCTAACCTCGATGGAGTAGAGACGAGGAAGGTCAGGGCCTTACTGAGAAAACAATAATATAATGATGATAACAATAATAAGCGGTTTAAATGATAATAATTCCGAAATAACAACAATAAAATGATTACCGCAACCGTCTACAATTAAGCTAACAACAAGTAACAAACTGAATTAACAAGTCCAGGACCTGTGGGAATTGAACCCAGGCCCATCAACAGTACCCCTGGGTCTCCGGGAATCGAACCCGCAGCCCGTCTCAATAAATTTCAGGATCTCCGGGAATTGAACCCGCAGTCCATATCTCAATAACTCAGGATCTCCGAAAATCGAACCCGCAGTCCATATCTCAATAACTCAGGATCTCCGGGAATCGAACCCGCAGTCCAAATCTCAATAACTCAGGATCCCCGAGAATCGAACTCGCAGTCCATATCTCAATAACTCAGGATCTCCGGGAATCGAACCCGCAGTCCACAAACAATATCACTTCGGGCCTCTGGGAATCGAACCCACAGCCCTGGGATCTCCGGGAATTGAACCTGCAGTCCACTAACACATCAAATAAAGAAAACACATAGAGAGAATATAATATGTTTAACTACAACTTCACCGAAACTAGTGCCAACAATTTATCAAGAAGTTCAAGTAAGTTAACTAGGCAATTAGACATGTTGAATCCTAGCTAATCATACTTTTCTAACTAATACCGGGTAAAAGTAACGCTTTTATCAGCTAAGAGCAGGAACATCACTAATCGGACAATTCAAGTAAAGTGTGTATTACAACAACCAGCGCATGTACACGCCCTTCACCTCGCGTACAAGGCATTTAAACTATCACATAATACCCTAGGGGTGAAAGTTCCCCCACACGAGGTTAGACAAGCCACTTATCTCGGCTCCGGTACAAAACCGCTATGAGGAAACTCTCTTGCCGTGAATGTCGACCTCCACAGGTGTAGTATCTGATAAAAATCAATAGAATCATATCAAAATAGGCCAATAGGGCATTACCCAATCAAAACAACTCAAAATTCACCAAAACCCACAAATTGATAAAACCTGACTTTCGGTACGCTTCTCGAAAAATTTCAAAAGTCACATATTCGGAACCCTCATCTCAATACGAGTCTAGGCATATAAAATTTACCAAAATCGGACTCCATTTGCCCACTCAAATCAGTATTTTTCTTCAATTTTAGGCCTAGGGCTCAAACCCACCTTTAATCTTTCATTTACAGAGAATTAACCAAGGATTTCATGATAAAATGATGTAATTAAGCCTCAAAAATTACCTCCAACGAATCCCCGATGATTTCCCAGCAATCTCCCGTCAATACCTTCTCTTAGAACTCAAAAATTGTGTTTTGGGGTGTGAAACCCGCGACTGGTTCTGTTCTGGTTTTAATTTCACTGCTTGGGAATTTTACCCTACGCGTTCGCGATGCCTCTCACGCGAACGCGATGCCTTGATCCATCCCTTCTTCACGAACGCGACATAAAGTCATGCGTCCGCGAAGGTCAACTGCCCAGTCTCCGGATTTTTCCTCTACGTGTTCGCGTCCCAGTCCACGCGAACACGTGGCTTCTCTTTTTCCTATTACGCGAACGCGAGCCTACCCACGCGAACGTGATGCTCACAGCCATCCTCTTACGCGATCGCATCTCCCAGCAACGCGAACGCGATGCACATTTTCCTCAGCCTATGCGAACGCGGGCCTAGCCCTCGCGAACGCGAAGGCTTAATTTCTGCCGAGTGATCTGCAATTTTATAGCAGATTTTTAAGTTTCCAAAGTGCCGGATGATGGTCCGGATTCACCCCGAGGCCCCCGGGACCCCAACGAAAACCACCAACATACTCCAAAACACGATATGAACTTGTTCCAAGCATAAATTCACCATCCTAAACATCAAAATCACCAATTACACACGGATTCAAGCCTAAGTTTTCTTCAAAACTTCCGAAACTATCATTCAATCAAAAACCCGACCAAACGATGTCCGAATGACCTGAAAATTTGCGAACATATCCAAAATCACATGACGAAGCTACAGAAATTGTTGAAATTCCATTCCGACCCCCGGATCAAAATCTCACCTATCGTTCAGATTCGCCAAAATTTCAAACTTCGGCATTTCAAGCCTAATTGAGCTACGAACCTCTAAAATACATTCCGAACGCGCTCCCAAACCCGAAATCACCTAACGGAGCTAATGGAACCATCGGATTTCCGTTCCGAGGTTGTCTTAACACTGTTCCGGCTATGGGCCATTTTTCAACTATAAGGCTTCTATTTAGGGACTAAGTGTCTCGAACCACTCCGAATTCTAGAACCGACCTTCCCGGCAAACCACAATAGCAGAAATGAACTTAGGGGAATAGTTAAATTGGGGATCAGGGCGTAATTTTCTAAAACGACCGGTCGGGTTGTTACATCTTCCCAGACTTAAAAGATTCGTTCGTCCTCGAACGAGCATAGAAAACATACCTGGATTGGTGAAAAGATGAGGGTACTGGCTGCGCATATCCTGCTCGGTCTCCCAAGTCGCCTCCTCGACCGGCTGACCCCGCCACTGAACTTTTACTGAAGCGATGTTCTTTGACCTTAGCTTCCTGACCTGCCTATCTAGAATGGCTACTGGCTCCTCAACATAAGATAGGTCCTTGTCTAGCTGAATAGAAGTAAAATCCAACACATGCGACGGGTCACCATGGTATCTCCGGAGCATAGAGACGTGAAATACGGGGTGGACTCCGGCTAAGCTGGGAGGTAAGGCCAACTCATAAGCAACCTCCCCAACACGCCTCAAAATCTCAAAAGGGCCAATAAATCTAGGACTCAGCTTCCCTTTCTTCCCAAACCTCATAATGCCCTTCATGGGCGAGACACGAAGTAGAACCCGCTCGCCAACCATAAAAGCCACATCGCGAACCTTCTTGTCCGCATAACTCTTCTGTCTAGATTGGGCTGCACGAAGTCTGTCCTGAATCACCTTGACCTTGTCCATAGCATCCTGAACCATATCAGTACCTAGCAACCTGGCCTCGCCCGGCTCGAACCAACCCACGGGAGACCTGCACTTCCTACCATATAGGGCCTCATACGGTGCCATCTGAATGCTAGACTGGTAGCTGTTGTTATAAGCAAACTCCGCCAGTGGCAAGAAGTGATCCCATGAATCTCCAAACTCAATCACGCACGCACGGAGCATATCCTCCAATATCTGAATAGTGCGCTCGGACTGCCCATCAGTCTGGGGGTGAAATGCTTTGCTTAGCTCCACCCGAGTACCTAACTCCTACTGTACGACTCTCCATAACCGTGAAGTGAACTGAGTGCCTCTATCTGAAATGATGGAGACTGGAATACCACGCAGCCGAACTATCTCTCTGATGTAGATCTCTGTTAGTCGCTCCGATGAATAAGTAGTGCTCACCGGTATGAAATGGGCAGACTTGGTCAGCCGATCCACAATGACCCAAATGGAATCAAACTTCCTAACAGTCCGTGGAAGTCCAGATACAAAGTCCATGGTAATGCGCTCCCATTTCCACTCGGGAATCTCAATCTGCTGCATCAATCCACTCGGACGCTGATGCTCATACTTCACCTGCTGGCAGTTGAGGCATCTAGAAACATAATCCACGATATATCTCTTCATCCGTCTCCACCAGTAATGCTGTCTCAAGTCCTGATACATCTTCGCGGCACCCGGATGGATGGAATACTGCGAGCTATGCGCCTCTGCTAGAATGCTCTCGAAGATCATCTACATTGGGCACACAGATACGCCCCTGCATCCTCATAACTCCATCATCCCCAATGGTAACATCTCGAGCATCACCACGCCGAACTCTATCCCGAAGGACAAGCAAATGAGGGTCGTCGAACTGACGCTCCCTGATGTGGTCAAATAGAGAAGACCGAGAAACCACACAAGCCAGAACCCGGCTGGGCTCCGAAAGATCCAGTCTAACAAACTGCCTGGCTAAAGCCTGAACATCCATCGCCATAGGCCTCTCCGAAGCTGGTAGATATGCCAAACTCCCCAAACTCTCTGCCCGACGACTCAAGGCATCGGCAACCACATTAGCCTTGCCCGGATGATAGAGAATAGTAAAATCATAGTCCTTCAGTAGCTCCAACCATCTCCCCTGACGCATATTCATGTCCTTCTGCTTTAACAATTGCTGCAAGCTCCGGTGATTAGTGTAGATCTCACAAGGAACCCCATACAAGTAATGACGCCAAATCTTCAAGGCATGAACAATGGCAGCTAGCTCCAGATCATGAACATGATAGTTCTTCTCATGTATCTTCAACTGTCTGGACGCGTAGGCGATCACCCTACCGCCATGCATCAATACTGCACCGAGTCCAACTCGTTAGGCATCACAATATACTGTATAAGACCCTGAACCAGTAGGCAACATCAATATAGGAGCCGAAGTCAAAGTTGTCTCGAGCTTTTGAAAGCTCACCTCATACTCCTCTATCCACTAAAAATGGGCGCCCTTTTGGGTCAATCTAGTCATAGGTGATGCGATCGAATAGAACCCCTCTACGAAACGACGGTAATAGCCCGCCAAACCAAGGAAACTACGAATCACAGTAGCGGAGGAGGGTCTGGGCCAACTCTGCACAGCCTCCACCTTCCTCGGATTTACTCGGATACCATCACTCGACACCACATGGCCCAAAAATGCCACTGAACTCAACCAGAATTCAGATTTAGAGAACTTGGCATATAGCTGCTTCTCCCTCAGAATCTGAAGCACTATCCTCAAATGCTGCTCGTGCTCTTCCCGATTCCAAGAATATACTAGAATATCATCAATGAAAACAATCACGAACGAGTCCAGATATGACCTGAACACACTATGCATCAAATGCATAAAGGCTACTGGGGCATTAGTCAGCGCAAAAGACATCACGAGGAACTCATAGTGACCATACCGAGTGCTGAAGGCAGTCTTCGGGATATCTGGCTCCCGAATCTTCAGCTGATGATAACCAGAGTGCAAGTCAATCTTAGAAAACACCTGTGCGCCCTGTAGCTGGTCAAACAAATCATCAATGCGAGGCAAAGGATACTGGTTCTTCACTGTAATCTTGTTCAACTGACGGTAGTCAATACACATACGAATAGAACCGTCCTTTTTCTTCACAAACAACACATGAGCACCCCAAGGCGAAACACTGGGTCGAATGAAACCCTTACCCAATAACTCCTGTAACTGATCCTTCAACTCCTTCAACTCAGGAGGAGCCATACGGTACGGTGGAATAGAAATGGGCCGAGTGCCCGGCAACAAATCAATAGCAAAATCAATGTCTATGTCGGGCGGCATGCCCGGGAGTTCAGCTGGAAATACATCAGCAAAGTCACGTACCTCAGGAACGGAATCAATAGAGGGAGTGTCAATACTGACGTCCCGCACATAAGCAGCAGCACACCCCTTCTCAACCATACGCTGAGCTTTGAGAAAGGAAATGACACGGCTAGGGGTGTGATCTAGAGTACCACTCCACTCAATACGTGGAATGCCTGGCATATCCAGCGTCACGGTCTTAGCGTGGCAATCAAGAATAGCATAATGGGGCGACAACCAGTCTATGCCTAGAATAACAACAAAATCGACCATCCCGAGCAACAATAGCTCCGCTCTGGTCTCAAAACCACAAATAGTAACCAAACACGACCGATACACACGGTCCACTGCCAAAGAATCACCCACCGGAGTGGAAACATAAATGGGGGAACTCAAAGAATCCCGAGGCACACCCAGATGAGAAGCAGAGTAAGAAGACACATATGAAAAAGTGGAACCAGGGTCGAATAGAACCGATGCCTCCCTGTGACTAACCAGAATAATACCTGTGATAACAGAATCAAATGCAACAGCTGCGGCGCGGTCAGGAATAGCACAAAATCTGGCCTGACCCCTCTCTCAAGGGTGGCCTCTGGCACCCTAATCCCCGCCCCTGGCTGGCTGGGCAGGTAGAGTGGCAGCTAGGGATGGAATGATGGCCTGCTGACCCTGTGAACCACGCTGAGGCTGCAAAGACTGTGGAGGTACTCCTCTCCTACGCCTGGGGCACTCCCTAACCAGATGGCGGGTATCCCCGCACTCAAAACAAGCTCTAGGAGGATGCAGTGGCTGTGATTGACCGGCCTCACCCCCACTAGTCTGACCCCTGGAGGTACCTTGTGCAGGAGGCGCACTGGAAATCGGGGGAGCATAATAAGGCTCCTGAGGTGCTAGAAGAGCTGGAGTACTACCGGTTGCTGGCAATACTGAATGAACTGGATGATCGGAATAACCCCTAACAAAACGATCGACTGTCGAAGTGCGGGCACCAGAGAAATGGCCCGACTTACGAGACCTCTTGGCCTCTCTCTCTCCCCGCTCTCTAGAAAGCATACTCTCGATCCTCCTGGCAATGCTCACTGCCTGCTGATAAGATATATGTGTCTCCAACTCTCTGGTCATGCTGGATCGGATCGGCGGAATCATGCCCTCAATAAATCTCCGCACCCTCTCCCAGACCGTGGCTACCAAAGTCGGTGCATGCCTGGCTAGACGGGTGAAACTAAAAGCATTCTCTAATACTAACATAGAGCCCTGTTGCAACCGCTCAAACTCCGATTGCCAAGAATCCCTAAGGCTACGGGGAACAAACTCCCTCAGAAACAGATCAGAAAACTGCGTCCGGGTTAATGAAGCAGACTTATCTAGACTATCCAACTCATACGTGCGCCACCAATCATAAGCGGCCCCACGAAGCTGAAAAGCAGTGAAGGAAACACCACTGGTCTCCACAATCCCCATAGTACGAAGAATACGATGACACTCCTCCAGAAAACCCAATGCATCATCTGAAGCCAACCCACTGAACACTAGAGGGTCATATTTCTTGAACCTCTCCAATCTACGCTGCTCGTCCTCAGAGGCAACTGGTCCACCTCCGGGCGGTGCTGGGGCAGCATGAGGCATAATCATAATCTCTGGAACCTATCCCACTGGCACTCGCTGCTCAGGTGTAACGGCTGCGGGAGTCTGGGATGTAGCTGCAGTGAGAGGAAGCAACCCTGCCTGAGCCAAAGTGGTATACATACTCATGAACTGGGTCAGGGTCTCCTGGAGTGTTGGAGTAGTAGCAGCTGTAGTCGGTGTACCAGGTGTTTGCGCTCCAACCTGATCCACCTGTGGCACCTCAGCGGCAGCGCGCGCGGGTGTTATGGCTGCACCTCGGGCACGTCCTCGTCCTCTACCTTGGCCCCGTCCTCTGACGGCAGCAACAGGGGGCGCGGGTACCTGATCGTCGCGAGTAGCACGTGTCCTCACCATCTGTGAGAGAATAGAAAGCAATAGTTTAGATTTGGTGCCAAAAATGTCGCACGACAAGGAATCCAAAAGAAATGAAGAGTTTCCTAAATAGTTACATAGCCCCTCGTAGATAAATACAGACGTCTCCGTATCGATTAGCGAGACTCTAAGTAACCGGTCTGTGTCCCGTGACTCCTATGAACCTAGAGCTCTGATACCAACTAGTCACGACCCTAGTTTACCAATCGTGAACATGTCATGACGGCACCCAGTCCCCACGACTAGGTAAGCCTAACACTTTGCGGAATGTACAAGTTTATGAACTTTAAACAAGAAATAGCGGAAAACGATATAAATAGGAATGTAATCCGTGCCGTTTGGCACATACACTCGCTAACACACTGTATAAAAATACCACCAAGACCCGAAATCCCACGGGTAACACAGACTAAAAGAAATACAACTGTGGCTCTATGTGTGAAGAGTATCTAAAATAACGAAATAAAGGAAAACATCTACTAGAACTATCAGAATAGAAGGAGGGCCTCCGGATCCGCGGACGTAGCAGATCATACCTCGAGGTCTCCAAGTGTGCTGCCGATATCACCTAGTATGGGCCTGTCCTGATGTACCTGGATCTGCACAACAAAAGTGTGCAGAAGAGTAGCATGAGTACACCACGGCGGTACTCAGTAAATGCCAAGCCTAACCTCGATGGACTAGTGACGAGGAAGGTCAGGGCCCTACTGAGAGAAACAATTTCAAAGTGATAATAACAATAATAAGTAGTTTAAATGATAATAATTCCGAAATAACAACAATAAAATGATTACTGCAACCGTCTACAATTAAGCTAACAACAAGTAACAAACTCAATTAACAAGTCCAGGACCTGTGGGAATTGAACCCACAGTCCCATCAACAGTACCCCTGGGTCTCCGGGAATTGAACCCGTAGTCCATATCTCAATAACTCTGGATCTCCAAGAATCGAACCCGCAGTTCATATCTCAATAACTCAGGGATCTCCGGGAATCGAACCCGCAGTCCATATCTCAATAACTTAGGATCTCCGGGAATCGAACCCGCAGTACATACCTCAATAACTCAAGATCTCCGAGAATCGAACCCGCGGTCCATATCTCAATAACTCAGGATCTCCGGGAATCGAACCCGCGATCCATATCTCAATAACTCAGGATCTCCGGGAATCAAACCCGCAGTCCACAAATAATACCACTCCGGGTCTGTGGGAATTGAACCCACAGCCCTTGGATCTCCGGGAATTGAACCCGCAATCCACTAACACATCAAATAAAGAAAACACACAGAGAGAATATAATATGTTTAACTACAACATCACCGAAACTAGTGCCAACAATTTATCAAGAAGTTCAAGTAAGTTAACTAGGCAATTAGACATGTTGAATCCTAGCTAATCATGCTTTTCTAACTAATACCGGGTAAAAGTAACGCTTTTATCAGCTAAGAGCAGGAACATCACTAATCAGACAATTCAAGTAAAGTGTGTGTTACAACAACCAGCGCATGTACACGCCCGTCACCTCGCGTACAAGGCATTTAAACTATCACATAATATCCTAAGGGTGAAAGTTCCCCCACACGAGGTTAGACAAGCCACTTACCTCGACTCCGGTACAAAACCGCTAAGAGACAACTCTCTTGCCGCGAATGTCGGCCTCCATAGGTGTAGTATCTGATAAAAATCAATAGAATCATATCAAAATAGGCCAATTGGGCATTACCCAATCAAAACAACTCAAAATACACCAAAACCCACAAGTTGCCAAAACCCGACTTTCGGTACGCTTCTCGAAAAATTACAAAAGTCATATATTCGGAACCCTCATCTCAATACGAGTCTAGACATATAACATTTACCAAAATCGGACTCCATTTGCCCACTGAAATCAGTGTTTTTCTTTAATTTTAGGCCTAGGGCTCAAACCCACCTTTAATGTTTCATTTACAGAGAATTAACCAAGGATTTCATGATAAAATGATGCAATTAAGCCTCAAAACTTACCTCCAACGAATCCCCGATGATTTTCCAGCAATCTCCCGTCAATACCTTCTCTTAGAACTCAAAAATTGTGTTTTGGGGTGTGAAACCCGCGACTGGTTCTGTTCTGGTTTTAATTTCACTGCCTGGGAATTTTACCCTACGCGTTCGCGATGCCTCTCACGCGAACACGATGTCTTGATCCTTCCCTTCTTCGCGAACACGACATGAAGTCACGCGTCCGCGAAGGTCAACTCCCCAGTCTCTGGAATTTTCCTTTACGCGTTCGCGTCCCAGTCCACGCGAACGCGTGGCTTCTCTTTTTCCTCTTACGCGAACACGAGCCTTCCCACGCGAACGCGATGCTCACAGCCTTCCTCTTACGCAATCGCGTCTCCCAGCAACGCGAACGCGATGCCCATTTTCCTCAGCCTACGCGAACGCGGGCCTAGCCCTCGCGAACGCGAAGGCTTAATTTCTGCCTAGTGATCTGCAATTTTACAGCATATTTTTAAGTTTCCAAAGTGCCGGATGATGGTCCGGATTCACCCCGAGGCCGCCGGGACCCCAACGAAAACTACCAACATACTCCAAAATACGATACGAACTTGTTCCAAGCATAAAACACCATCCTAAACATCAAAATCACCAATTACACACGGATTCAAGCCTAAGTTTTCTTCAAAACTTCCGAAACTATCATTCAATCAAAAACCTGACCAAACGATGTTCGAATGACCTGAAAATTTGGGGACATATCCAAAATCACATAACGAAGCTACAGAAATTGTCGGAATTCCATTCCGACTCCCGGATCAAAATCTCACCTATCGTTCGGATTCGCCAAAATTTCAAACTTCGGCATTTCAAGCCTAATTGAGCTACGGACCTCCAAAATACATTTTGAATGGGCTCCCAACCCCGAAATCACCCAACGGAGCTAATGGAACCATCGGATTTCCGTACCGAGGTTGTCTTAATACTGTTCCGGCTGCGGGCCATTTTCAACTATAAGGCTTCTATTTAGGGACTAAGTGTCCCGAACCACTCCGAATTCTAGAACCGACCTTCCCGGCAAACCACAATAGCAGAAATGAACTTAGGAGAACAGTTAAATTGGGGATCAGGGCGTAATTTTCTAAAACGACCGGTCGTGTCGTTACAGGTTTCAAGAATACTCGAGAGAGTTTGACAGGGGGAGGGTGTTCAGGGGTTGAAATGAAAAAGAGGGAATTATGGTTAGTCATTAAGTTCAATTAATGAAGGGCAAATTGAGGCTTTTGATCTCAAAGATCAACGGTTCAGATCAAAGAGGCTTGGGTCGGGCTGGTTTAAATGGGTTAGGGGTTGGGTTAGACTGAACCGGAATTGGACCTAGAATTGGGCCAATTAGGGGGTTTGATTTGGCTGCAATTGAAATACAAATGGGCTATACGTTACATGGCCAGTTTTCCCTTTTTAATTTAATTAAAATAGTTAAAATAACTTTAAAACAAATTAAAAGCAATAAATATATTAATAATATATAAATGTTAATTTAAAATACTGAGCATAATTTTATAATTGTAAGATGCTATTAATCACAATTTAGGCTATCATTGCAAGTTTATGCAATTTTAGCTTAAAAATATCAAATAGATTTATAAAAATATGAAAAAATTATCTTAATTATATTTTAGTGTCAATATGAGAATAAAAAATAAATTATTCATCAAAATGATAGTCTGGGAATAATTATTGAATTTTATACTATTAAAATAGACAACAAATTGATTTTAAGATCTCTAAAAATGAGGGGAAAATACCAAAACTATTGAGCATGCTTATATATACATGTACATACTATTTTGAGAACATTTTTGGTATAAAAATAGATAGGGTAAAATTGAGTATCAACACATCCCATTCTCCGCATGCCCATAGAAAATATACATCTCCAAACCATGACAAAAACCATCAAGAACTCTCCATGTTCCCTTTGCACAAATCCGACTTGTCAGGACTAAATCCTTCTTACTCGATCGAGCTAAGAAAGCCATCAAAACCTAATAGCATCGCTGCAAAATACCGAAAAGAACTCATTGCCTCAAACACACACAA
This sequence comes from Nicotiana noctiflora, assembly GCA_032618575.1. NCBI lineage: Eukaryota > Viridiplantae > Streptophyta > Magnoliopsida > Solanales > Solanaceae > Nicotiana > Nicotiana noctiflora. The sequence goes on along the minus strand of JASVEL010011567.1, from coordinate 254,433 downwards.
GGAATTAATCATATCCTTACCATACTGACTTAGTCTACTGTCGAGCTACTCCATCTATCTAAATTTCCTTCTCATTCATTTTCAATTTGATACTCCCTATTGTTGTTGTACCATAATTTCTCAACCCAGGTTTACCACACGAGGCCCAAGCATAAATCCACACTGTCTAAGACCCATAAGCCACTAAACGCTCTCTTAAATATTTCCAAAAGCACCACATTCCAAAACACCTTACTATAAAGAACTTTCTGCGAATCTAAATCCGTTACCTTTATCTTCCTAATACTAATACATAGAATCCCATAATTAACATAAAGATACCACATGTCTTGAACTCTTTCAATAAAAACTCGGTTTCTAACCACATATACGACTTTGAGATACCCAATTGCTACATGAGGCATCTTGAACACATTAGAACCATTTTTTAGAGTCATTCACTCTATTCATATTGCACTTAACCTGATCAAAAGAACCAAACAACCAGCGCCTCATTGGCACTTCTAACACTGCAGCACATAACCTTTCCTTAGTCAAAATTTCCTTTACTCAAGCCATCCTCGGGCTCAATTTCCGCAACCAAAACTAATTCACCACACACCTCAAATCGGAACCAATATAGCTTATAATCGAGAAATCAACTAATCAATAGCAAACTCCCCCACTTGGCTCGAAACCATAGATCAGAATACCCTCAATAACGCATAACACTTATATTCTATTGATGCTACAATACCATAGTGATATTAAACTCAAATCCTTTGTAAGCTTGTGTAAACACAAATTATCTAGTACTTTAAATCTTTTGCAAATCTCTCAACAGTTAAGCCCACTGTCTTAAGCGATCAAAAATTTCAAATTACAACACTTACATTTCACTTGAACATGAGATCTCCTAACAAACATCACATAAGTGTCACACAACCCCAAAACTCTTCGCAGGAGATAACCCACATGCTTTGCCTTCAGTTAACCTTTCTATATATCTTCCACCGCCATAAACTGTACATAGCCACTTAGTCTTACAGAGTCAGAACTCATACCGCAGCATAAAATTTACTTCACTCTCAACTGGAAAACATGAAAAGATCCTTCACACGCCCTTAACTCGGGGTACCTCGAATCACGATAAAATTCAAACACCTAATAGTTCTTCTATCATCCAACAGACCTTTCTCGTCATTTGCAAGTCACATAGATACATCTCGCAGTACTAACATACTCATCATATAGCTATCCAGTCGTCACTTCCACTAATAGGAACAATACCGCACATATAAGTTCAAAACACTTGCTCATACAATTAGCACCTCGGTGCTCAAGCCATAGGCAAAGATCCGGCCTTAATTCCTCCAGACCGTCCCAGCATCAAACTAACAGAGATCACATCTCGCCCCTCGATCGTGGGAATCACAAGCCATCAAGGCATTTTTGATATTGAGCGCTCATGCGAACGCGTGGAAGGAATTTCAAAAGTTACTTTTCAAGCTGAACTAGGGACGCACGATAAGAATTCAAGAATGTGAAGTTTTTCCTAAAGGTTCTGCAACCTCTCGGGGATAAATACAGACGTCTCCGTACCGATCTGCAAGACTCTACTAAACCTGCTCATGACTAGTGAAGACTAGGCCAACCAACAAAACACTTACATTAACCCCTTAAGCATTAAAATTCATTTTTAAGCCTTTAATTAAACAATGTTTCATCATAACTTCTGAACAGTGCGGAATAAAAATACAAGCCCAACATTAGGGTGTCACTAGTCATGAGCATCTATCAAGGTCTGAATACATCAAGAAGTCTAAAATAATGTACTAAATACAATAATAGCAATGTGAGGAATGGAACGGTGCTACGAACGTTCTGCAGTCACCTGCTAACTCTGATAACTCCGCGTCTGAGCAGATCAACACCCGCTACTAGGTTCTGATATACCTGAATTTGCACACGAGGTGCAGGGAGTAATGTGAGTACTCCAATCCAGTAAGTAATAAGAGTAAATAAAGACTGAGAAGTGGGAAACAATGAATCCACATTCACGTTAGGCTCAATAAACACAACAGGCTTTAAAATCATAATACGAGCCAACCTTCCCTTGTAAAATCCAGCTTTTAGTAAAAGTCATTTTGAAATACTTTCCAGCAGTTTCAGTAGGGGTTCAATACATTTAAAATAATAATAGACACTAGAGCCATAATCGGCCCCTTGGGCAAAACAGTAATCAAAAACACTTCATAAATTGAAAATCTCGGTGGAAGTAACCAAATGCCAAATCAGTGATCGGAAGTTGTCTCATCCATTGAAAGAAGTGGTGCGACAATGTTTTTGGGAAATTCTAATGTAAGACTTATGGTTAGGAACAGAAGAAAAGAGTTTTTTTAAGAGGAGGGGATAATTATGAAGAGAGTGGAACGGGCACCAGTTCTGAAACAGCGGTTGGGCATGGAGAATTGCAATGTTTCAGAGGGAGATGGAACAATTTGAAATGAAGAGACATGACATCAGGATATGAAAAGTTGATGACATGGTAGTTGTGTTTTGTACCCTTTTATAGACGTGTATTAAAGGATGCACAGAACTACTAGCCTTTGGTACAAAAACCAGGTTCTTGACCTTTTTATTTAAAAGAATCAATCCTCTTTTATCATTTATGCACTACATCTACAGCTTCTATACTCATCATGCGTGTTTACCTGCAACGATATTGAAGTGAGTTAGACATGGCAAGAAAACACTTTTAGCTAGTTATTTCTTGAAAGTGAAAGCCATATAAAGAGGAAACAGTTTCTCAATTTGGCTTTAAAAGCCCCAACTTCACTATGTTTCTTCCAAATTGTTCCCTACTTAGCGCCTTGGTGAAAATGTCTTAAATTTGATCTTTTGTGCTGCAGAACTTCATACATATAATCCCTTTCTCCACATTTTCCTTCAGAAAATGATGCCTCACATCAATATGCTTTGTCCTTCTATGTTGAACTAGATTTTTGGCCATGTTAAGTGGACTGGTGTTGTCACATAGAAGGGGAACACTCTTAGTGAGTACCCCAAAGTCCTCCAGTTGCTGCTTGATCCATAAAAGTTGAGCACAACAGGATGTTGGAGCTACATATTCAGCTTCAGCTATTGAAAGATCCACCGAATTTTGCTTCCTTGTGCCCCAAGAGATAAGACATGAACCTAAAAAGTGAGCCATTGTAGAGGTGTTTTTCCTGTCCACAAGATAACCTGCATAATATGCATCAACATACCCAATCAGATTAAAATTGTCACCCAACGGATAATACAACACCAGGTCATGTGTTCCTTTGAGATATCTTAATATTCTTTTGGCAGCCTTCAAGTGAGATTCCTTGGGATTTGACTGAAATCTTGCACACAACCCCACATTAAAAATAATATCAGGTCTGCTGGCAATGAGATAGAGGAGAGACCCAATAATGCTTATATACATGGTTTGATTCACAGGAGATACAGTTTCATCCATATCCAGTCGAGTGGCAGTAGCAATGGGAGTGTCTATCATCTTTGATGCTTCCATGTCAAACCTCTTCAAGAGCTCCCTGATGTCTTTTTGCTGACAAATGGATATACCCTTTGGGGACTGTTTTACTTGATGACCCAAGAAGAATTTTAGCTTTCCCAACACGCTCATTTCAAATTCACTTCCTATGAGTTTTGCAAATTCTTCACACAGAGAATCAGTTGTTGCTCCAAAAATGATATAATCAACATAGACTTGAACAATGAACAGGTTCCTTCCTCTTTTCTTTAAGAAAAGAGTGTTGTCAACTTTCTCTCTTTTAAAGACATTTTCCAAAAGTAAGTTTGATAACATTTCATACCAAGCTCGAGGAGCCTGCTTTAGACTGTATAGAACTTTGTCTAGTTTAAACACATATTCAGGGTGCTCATGACATTCAAACCCTAGGAATGGCTTCACATAAACTTCTTCCTTAAGGAGTCCATTAAAAATGCACTTTTAACATCCATTTGGAACAAGGTGGATTCCATATGAGATGCAAAAGCAATTAGAATTCTAATAGCTTCCATGCGATCCACTGGAGCAAACATTTTATCATAGTCAATCCTTTCCTCCTGATTGTAGCCTTGGACCCTGGCATGGACTTATTCCTTATGGTAATTCCATGTTTATCGAGCTTGTTTCTGAATACCCACATGGTTCCTATAATGGTTCGATCTGGGGGTCCAGGTACCAGGTGTTACACATTGTTTCTCTCAAACTGATGTAGCTCATCTTGCATGGATGTAATCCAATCTGCATCTTTCAAGGCTTCCTTGATATTTGTGGGTTCTATCTAGGAGAGAAAGGCTGATAATGCAAGTGAATTTCTGGCTCTTGACCTGGTTTGTACTCCGGAATCTATATGAGTAATAATGTTGTCTATTGGATGAGAGTTTTGGTGTCTCCAGTTAGACGCCTGAGGTTCACTGAGAGGAAGAGGGTATGTTTGGCTGATTTTCCTCTGTCCTTCTCTCAGGTGCTAGTGGAGGTCCTTTCTTCAGCTTCAGTGGTTGTAATTGATGTGCTTGGTTTTATTGAAGATGAGGCAATGTTGTCTTCATTTATCTCATTTACTTGACTCATCATATCTGCCTTTCCATTTGTCATGTTAATGCGTTCACCAGGGACTAGTAAGGGTTCTCCATCTTGATCTTCCTCAGCACTCTTTTCACACGATGGATAAGAATCATCAAAAATAACATGGACATTTTCTTCAACACATTGAGTCCGCTTATTATATATCTTGTAAGCCTTGCTTTGAGAAGAGTAGCCCAGAAATATTCCTTTATCACTCTTGGCATCGAATTTACCAAGCTGATCATTTCCATTATTGAGAACATAATATTTTCACCCGAATGTTCTTAGGTGAGTCAGCTTGGGTTTCCTTCCATTCAACAATTCATACGGGGTTTTGTTCATAAGTGATCTGATCATGCACCTGTTCACTAAGTAGCAGGCAGTGTTGACAGCTTCACCCTAGAAGTTCTTTGCAATTCCACTGTTGATCATCATTGTTCTTTCAATTTCTTCTAGATTCTTCTACTCCATTTTGCTGGGGAGTTCTAGGAGCTGAGAAGTTGTGAGTGACGGCATTGTCATTGCACAATTCATCAAATTTGATATTGTCAAAGTTTGTCCCATCCACTTTAGGGACTTTTCAAGATCATTCTTTACTCTTTCCAGATTAGTTGGAGAAGCTCATTTTTCTTAATTTCAGCACACATCCGAAATCCCATAGCTTTCACCTCATTTTTAAGCCTAGTGTATTCTTCACTTGCTATCTCCTTTCCCTTTCCAGAACATTCAAGTTTTGACTTAGTCTATGTTTTCACTATTGTTTCTCTTTGGTCTGCAATTTCTGCCAACAGATAACTCTTTTCTTTTCTGAGGATTTCAATGGTTTTCTTATGGTCAGTAACTATAGCCACTAAGTCGTCTCTAGTTTGTTCAGATTCTCTTACTTCTAAGGTGAGAATCTCTATCCTCCACAAGACTATGAAATGTAGTGATTAATACATCAGGTTAAAACATGAGTTTTTTTGGAGAATAGGATTTCAGATTTCTCTGAACATCCTTGAAATTTACCTTTTTGTTGCAATTATCTTCATCATTATCTGATTGAGCCATCAAATCAAAAGTTGAGTTATATCCCGTCCTTTTGCCTTCAACTGCCATCATGGAACTATCACCAATATCAGGTTCATCTTCAGACTTACTGGATAAATCCCCCCATGTTGCAAGAGCTTGTCTCATCATATTGTTAGCAGATCTTCTTCTCTTGAAGTCCTCGACAGGAACCAAGTTCGTCTTAGTTGTTTTCTCATGATGGTTCTTGGAGAATTCTTGCTTCAAGAGAGGACAGTTTTCATGAAGTGTCCTGGCTTTTCACACTTGTAGCAAAGATCACAGTTTCTTGGTCTGTTAGAACTGTTCCATTTTAGCATTTCCCCATTTCTTCTGACCATCTTCTGAAATCTTTTGGTTAGGTAAGTCATGTCACTGTCTTCATCACCTGAATAATTGTAATCGGCTATAAGTACCAGTTTTTTTTCCTTCTTCGGTTCTCTTCTTTCACCGTTTATCTTTCTCTTCAACTCATAGGTCTTCAAGTTTCCTATCAGCTCTTCTATGGTCAGCTCTTGTAAGTCCTTTGATTCAGTAATAGCATTCACTTTGCTTTCCCAAGAGCTTGGTAGAAAGCTTAGGATTTTCCTTACTAGCTTGTTTCTGGGAATAGTTTCATCAAGGGAGTGTAACTCATTTATGATGGAAGTGAATCTCGTGTGTATATCTTGAATGGATTCATCATCCCTCATTTTGAAGAGTTCATACTCGGTAGTGAGCATATCAATCTCAAACCGTTTTACTTGTGTAGTTCCCTCATGAGCTGTTTACAAAGCTTTTCATATCTCCTTAGCAGTGTCACGGGTGGAGATTCTATTGTACTCTTCAGGTCCTATTCCACATACTAGAATTTTCTTGGCACGAAAATATTTCTCCACGGCTTTCTTGTCTGCTTCAATGTACTCTTTGCTGGTTTTTGCCATTAAAAATGGAAGTTCCTCTAGTACCTTAGTTGGAACATAAGGACCATCACATATGATATCCTATAACACACAATCCTCAGCCATGATAAAATTGTGCATTCTTGTTTTCCACCACCCATAGTGTTGTCCATTGAACTTGGGTGGCCTATATGTAGATTGAACTTCTTCTAAATTTGGTGGAGCATTCATGAGGATCCTTCTTAGGTATTAGCCTGATAGGAGGAACCTACTCTGATACTAATTGTTAGTTTGTATGAGTCCACCAAATAGTAGGGTACCTGGTCCTCTACAAGATTCAGCTGAGAATGCTGATAAAATAGTACGTAAGTAAGGCAGAAGATTTTACGTGAAAAAATCCCACACAAGGGGATCAAAAAGCCACGATCTATACCTGTAGGCTTTCAACTTTACTAACTTGTAAAAAACATATTACAAACTACTTTGCAGTCACTCAATTACAAAGAATTTACTCAACTAAATTGTGATACTCTTACCACAAGTCACTCTGTGACTTCCTAGTTACAAAGGCTTTTACTAACTTGTGATGCTCTCACCACAAGCCACTTTGTAACTCTATAATTAAAAAGTCTTTTGCTTATGACTAAATTTAGTCATAACATAAACTCAAGGAGTTTACGAATTTACAAGAGGATTCCTAATCAAATGCTTCTAGCTAAGCAGTTTAGGAGATACAATAAGTACAATCACAAAGTTACAACTCAACTAGGACAACAACAAGCTATCTTTTAGGAAGTGGTCCTTAGTTGCGTTCAACTTTGTTCTTCAAGCTTGTGAGGATTGATGTCTCTAATTTGGCAAGAAGCATTGAATATGAAACTCAAATCTTCAAGTGATGTTTTGTATAAACTCATTGTAGGTATACCTTGATCACATCACTTGAAATGATGTAATCAATTTATTTGGTTTGAGAATGAGTGGGCACTGCTGGAGACAGTGTAGTGCGGCAAAAACAGTGCAGTCAGTCACTTCATTTCTAGCTGTGACCTATTGACTTGTACTGTGATGAGGGAACCATGCGGGTATCAGATCCTTGTTTAGGTTCCTAGCTCCTGAAGCTGTAGCAGTTAACCTTTAGCTTGGAATTTGTTAAGCTTGCAGTATAGTCCAAGTAGGTCAGGTTACCTATCTGGTTCTTAACAGTAAGTTTGTTAGATCATCAAACCATAAGACAAGAACATTTAAAACCTATCAATACTATTTGCTGAAGAAGACAAGTGTGGGCATCTTTTTTTTGGAGATAACCGTTTTATATATGTACTTTAAACATTGTTATTGATGGTTTCTGGGTAGTATAAAGAGGTATATTGAGAACAATGTGATTAATATTGTCAATGAGTTTTGTATATAAAAAATATACTCCCCTCCGTTCCAATTTATGTGAACCTGTTTGATTGGGCACGAAGTTTAAGAAAAAAATGAAGACTTTTGAAATTTGTGGTCCTAAACAAATTAAAAATGGGCCCAGAGTATTTGTGTGATTATAAAAGCTTCTCATTAAGTATAAAATTGTAAGTTTAAGATAAATCGTTTTCAAATTTAAAAATGGGTCATTCTTTTTTACGGACCAAAAATGAATTGGTTCACATAAATTGGAACGGAGGGAATATATTTCTATTATTTTGAGAACAACTATATAGTGTCATTTTCTCATGGAAAAATGATATAGTATAACTACACTTAAAATAATAGTGAAATATATATATTTTTCGTATATACCATATACATTTCTATGTATCATATACAAACATTATTCAAATTTTCTATAGTCTTGCGGCTACCACATGTAAATAATTCGGCCGATGATTGGGGTTAAGTTACATCCAGGGATAAGTATGTTGATTATCGCAACATTGGGGTTAAAATCACAAATACATCAAATTATAAGCAAATATTAAGAAGCACCAATAACACAAGAATCAAGATATAAGTGTTTATGGCTAAAGTACTCTTTTCCGAAGGAGCTAGAAGGGTACAGTAAGAAATTGAAGGCACGTGAAAAAAATAGTTTTAAAAGGCATTTTCGATGTGAGCTCTAGGTGAGGCGTATCAAAAATGCTCTTTCGATGTGAGCTCTAGGTGAGGCGTATCAAAAATGCTCTGAGGCAACGATGCAGGGCGAAAGTTTCAAAAAGCGTAAGCTCAGAAATTTGAGGCGTGTTTTTGTAGTGAAGCGTAAGCCCCATAAACTTTTTCAAATTAAAAAAAAAAAAAGTTGTTGAATAAATCATTCACATAATATCCAAATTAGCAAAAGTCATGTTGTAATAACTCAAAAGCATTAAAAAGGAACTAAAATATATTATATTTAAAAGTCAAGACCCTTTTTATTGATTGAAGCCCCAATTTATGATCTTTTCCAATTCTTTATCTTGTCCGTTTCGTCTACGTATATCTCCCAAAAGCAATAAATATATACATACATTTTACAAATACAAAGAGAACTCATTCTTATTCGTAGCAGCAAGTTCAAAGTTCAAAAGCTTTATTGTTTCCGACTCAAGCTATATATGCTTGTAAGTAGCGTATAATAGATTGTTTTGATAAGTTGTTTGTGAGGATGAAGCACATCTATATATATATATATATATATATATATATATATATATATATATATATATATATATATATATATATATATATATATATATATATATATATATATATATATATATATATTTCACATATTTATAGTTTTCTTTAATTTTTATGCAATTTTCCTGTTTATAAATATTCACTGTAATTATATTATTTTATAAAATATTAAAAATTAAATATTCATGGGGGCTTATGCCCCATGCCTTGGGCTTACGCCTCGCTAAGGCATATATAAAACGCATCGACTTATTCCCACCCCGTTCGACTTACGCCCACACCGTTACAATACTGAAAAATATATATTTAGGCACTCTGTTTCAAACCGAAAGAATCAATTGAGGCCGCAATGGTGTGAGAAAGGTAAGGGCCATGTAGAAGCAGAGGGCAGCTGATCCTAAAAACAACAAAAGCGATAAAAAAAACTCAGTTTGATCCCATAAATAAGTTAAAAAGGATAGTGTATATGTAAACTTTGCCACTACCTCGTAGAAATAGATAGGTTGTTTTCTCACGGAGAGCTGATCCGTAAAATATGTTCGTAAATGGCTAAAAGTTAAACTAACTTTTAGTTAGTGAATAGTGATAATGTTTTAAAGAGCAGTCTTAAATGGTTGCTATTTTTGCAGACGGCCCAATTACTTGCAACGGGTCATGCCCAATTGAATTTTCTGGTTCATTTTGCCCTAATCTCTTCAGGACCTTCTGTGCCATCTCACTCGACCCTTGCTCTATTCGTTCTCCACCGGCTTCCATGGCGTTTCACTGATTTTTGACACTTTAACGTCTTCTGCAGTAGACAGTATTTCTCTACTATTTGTCTACTTTAATTAATGTGAAAATGGTGGAAGCTTTTGTTACATTGGTCAAAGCACAAATAGTATAACAGTGAAAGCAAGATAAGATTTCACCACCAGTTTCTTCTACCATCTTCTATGTCATCATCAACCATATAGCCCTTATTTCTCCCAATAACAAAATTGGGTAATAGCCATTTCAATCCCTCTTCACCCAAGCTATTTCTTACTTTAATATCAATTCTCAAAATGTTAATGGATACCGACAAGCATCCGACATTTTACAAGCTTTTAGTTAAAGAGGGTTTTATGGACAAAATAGTAAGTTCTTTGTTTCTTTTTGCTTTTTCTTCTGCTCTTTTATTGCTCTTTTTGGTTGTTGAGGTCTAAATCGAGTTTTGCTAAACTTGAGATTTTGATTATGTTAGCAAGTGCTATCTTGTTTCATCAAAGACAACAAAAAGATGTTGGCAAAGACCTGTTTACTGAAAACGGATGTAGGGATGTTATGGAAAGCAAAGATAGTGAGGGAGAGGTCTAAGTACTTCATCTGCGGTAGAGAGTGGCCACAGTTTGTGGCATATCACCAACTTGAGTTGGGTGACCTCTTGTTCTTCTTTCTCATTGATAAATCAACGTTTCAAGTCCTCGTCTACAACCAGAAAAGTTGTACAAAAAACCTTCATGGGAAGCAACTGCTTGAGGAACTCAGCAGTAGCTACGAAGAGGAAGAGGAAGAGGAAGAGGAAGAGGAAGAAGAGGAGAACGAGGAAAATAACAGGGGATCTTCAAGAAAATCCAGCGAAATTAATATGGAGCTAAAAGAACCATCAAAAAAATCCAAGGAAGTTAAAAGGGCACAAGAAGAATTATCAGATTCTGAGGAAGAAAGTGTCGATCCATCCAATAGCTCAAAATATGGGGGAAACCCATGCTATTCACATTCAGGTAACATCTACTATCACTTTATACATTTGGTATGTATGATTATTTTTAGTTTAGCTATCGATGCATGAGTATCGATAACAGACGACAATGAAAACAAATGATACATATAGCATTTCTGAAGAAGAGGAAGAAGGATAGGACAATTGATTCTCCGAGAAAATTGAAGAAAGTAAGAATGGAGCCAGTAGAATTATCAGACTCTAACGAAGAAAGTGATGATCCATCCAGAGGCTCCAACGATGGGGAAAAGATATGCTATTCACATTCAGGTAACTTCTGTCTCTTTGTACATCTTTTTGCATCTTTAATTATTTTTATTTTAGCTATAGATGCATGACAATTGATGACAAACCACAATGAAAACAAATGATGCATATAGATCATACCAACTAATAGGGGTTATATCCGAATTGTTGTTGTGCATGTATTGAGTTTGCTAATTTGTTACTACTAACTTAAAAAGGTTTTTTGGTCAAGGTAGAGACATCGTGTGTCTGTAAGTATGAGACCCCCTTTTGAGGAGGTCACGACAGCCCTTCTTATCACTCCCCTTCAACCACCTACACTCACCTTACCATGACACAACAAAGCTAGCTGATATCTCTTTGTTTTTTTCTCTCTCGTTCATTTCTCAACCCTAAAAGTTTCATGTTGAAAGGTGGAAAATCCGATGCCAAAGCTGATAACAGGCTCGGCGTGAAGAATAAAGCTCTGCGACTAAAATTAAGGCTAAAGACATGTGTCGAGGATCCTGAAAAAACTAAGAGGCCTACAAGTGCTTTCTATGTTAGGCGACGATGGAGGTCTGCCAAGAATCCTGACAAACCCAAGAGGTCAAGTGCCTTCTTAGTCTTCATGGAAGAGTTTAAGAAGCAGTTCATGGAGGAGAATCCAAACAAAAAATATGTCTTTACTGACTGTAAAGCTGGTGGATACAAGTGGAGTCAGTTATCAGATGCTGATAAAGCTCTACATAACAGAGGCAGGGAAAAGGATGGTCGAATATCGAAACAACATGGATGTTTATATCAGGCGAGAGTATGGGTGTTAAACGGGTGGGCCGGGCCGGGCTATTTTTTGAACCCGTACGGGTTTGGTCCCGGGTCGGTTCCGGGCTCAAAGTTAATGGATTTAACGGGTTAGGGTAATTTCGGGTAAAAACTGAATCGTACGGGTTATGGGTTGGGGGCGGGGCGGGGCGGGGCGGGCCGGGTTTAGTGTGTTTTCAATATTTTTTTTTTGGAAAACTGTGTAACTATTGTAAGTTATATTAATACTTTGTTAATTTAAAGAATACAAGGAAGATGAGAAAAATTGCAAGTGCTACTTTTATTTCATAATTCAAATTTCTAACTTACAAAATACAAATTGAAATATTTACATTTTTAACATAAACTCATCAAGTAAATTCAAAGGTTTTGCATTGCTCTGCTAAGTTTCTCATAATCAATGTGAATTGAGTGACCTTTTTCTAGAGTGTTAAATTCGGATGGGTTACCATGTGTTAATATATCTCCAAGTTCCTCGTCTTCTAAGCTATCAACATCTTCGCGTTCTTGATTTCTTCTTTCCGATCTAATCCGGTCTCTGAAACATACTAAAACTTCCAAAGTATTGCTTCCCAATGAGTAACGGGTGTGTCCAAGTTGTTTTCTTGCTTGGCTAAATGCACTCTCCGATGCAACAGTTGAAATTGGCACATTCAGCACATCCCGAGCCATTGAAAAAAGAACAGGAAATTGCTTTCCATTGTCATGCCACCATCCCAACGGTGAAAATCCTTTGTGCGAGGCTCCTTTTGCTTCTGCGAGTAGAATTGAAGTTCATCAATATTCCTGCAACTTGTTTGAGTGTTAGAAAACGTAGAAAAAATATTAAAGCTATCATCAAAGCCTTCTTCATCATTCACAGTAACAGAAGTGCTACATTCCATAGTAGGATTAGCATTGCCTACTGTACGAGTAGCATCATGAATTATATTTGCATAATAATTATATAATTGTTGTAAATAATCATTTAGGTTGTTCATAGAAACATATGAATTTGGGGTTTCAGTTTCCCCAATCTCCATATAAGTATATAAAGCATTCATTAATTGGTGATAATTAGACATCTTAATAGAAGGATTTAAAACAGCACAAATTAAGTAAATCGGAGGAATTGGATAGAAATATTTTTTGAATTTGGCTTGTATTTTTTTCACAACATCCTTATATTTTTCTTTCTTCTTAAATTCAAAGAGTAGAAAAGAAATTTCCGCTATATGTACTAAAGTTATAGTAATAGTAGGGTAATAAGCTCTAGAAAACTCAACAGTAGCATTATAAAATTTATGTAAAAATTTAACAACATCATTAATGACCTCCCAAGTACCATTTGTTAACATACGGCTTGGATCAGTACAATGCGCATTAGCAACTTCAGTTATTGGGAATCTATATTTGTAGCAAACTTTTAAAAATATATATGTATAGTTCCATCTAGTAATAATTTCGTCTGGCATGAATCGGGGTTGAAGGTTATACTTGACACACTTATTTTTAACGTTGAAGGTTATACTTGACACACTTATTTTTAAATTCCTTTATTCTAGATTGTCTATTATTTTTATTTTCTTGAATGACGCCAACTGCTCTTCTAACATGACTAATCTCTGTTGAAAATAAATCAAGACCACTTTTAACAATTAAATTATAAACATGACATGCACACCTAACATGAAAAATTTCATTAAGAGGTAGTTTCAAATGCATTTTTAATATTGAAACTGCGGCATTGTTGTTAGAAGCATTATCAAAAGACTTACACAATACTTTTTGGTTGAGATTATAAAATTCAACAAGCTCACAAATAGTACTACTTATAAATGCAGCAGTATGACTCTGATCTTCATCAAATCTAAAAGCAATAATACATTCTTGCATACAAGTATTATCATCTATCTAATGGCATGTAATAGTCAAATAATCACGTCCATTAACAGCATGACCAATATCAAAAGTTAGAGAAACTCCACAAGGAAGGTGGCTAAACAAATAACGTAAATACGTTGATATTGTCCATGAAGTCTGAAAATATCGGCTCTACAAGTACTTCTAGGTATACATTTAAATAACGAATTGTAAATTCTTTGAATATACATAGTAAGATATGACGTAGAAGCAAAAAAAAAAGGTAGACAACATCAAACAATCATTTTTGCTAACTCCTCACAATCCTTCATTTTATCATATTTTATTAATCCTCTAGTAGTAAGGTTAATAGTTGTTTGATTTTCATCACCATGTAGGCCCCATTCTATGGGATGTAAAACTCTTATATGTCTACTAAGCGTTCCAATTCCCCCTAAATTTCCTCCCGTTAAATGTCTAAAATCACCTTTACAAAGTTTGCATCTAACTCTATCAGTACCTTCAATTATTTAAAAAAAAATCAAACCTTACTTCTTTTTCTACGATTAGTCATCGGAGCCACATGTGGTCTACTACTAGTGCCAAGACTACCACCCCTTGTAGCAACTCCAACACTACCAACCCCAACACTAGTAGGTGTAGCTGGTATCTCATCTTCAATTCCTAATTCATTATCTTCTATTCCATAATCTTCTTGTAATTGTTCATAATCTATATTATCATTAGGCGATGTTTCAGGAACAAGAGAAATTGGGGTACTATTACTACCAGATGCTGAATAATTACCTATATTTTCATTTCCCCTACTAGTAACTTTTCTACACGCTCTTTTAGCAGCATTAAACATATTGTAAAAATTAAAGTACAAGCACAAAATAAATATGCAATTAAAATATTATATAAGAGAAAGAGTTGGAGGGAGTGCACCGAATTAGACAATAAATTGAGCACTTGATTACGCAATTCCGATGTTACCACGAACAAACGTCAAGCAAGTATTCCAACTTGAAGTTCAAAACCTGAATGATAAAATACGATAAATTAAATTCAACTATTCAAGAAAAGTGAGCCAAATAAAATTAGAAGATGAAATGAGGAATTAAGACTTGAAGTCTTGATAATTGCAGAATAAGAGAATGAGAGAAATTGAGATAGAGAAATGAGATTTGAGTGAGAAATGAAGAAGATAGGGGGGTATTTATAGTTTTACATAAGGTTATTTTTGTAAAATCAAAAATGGTTAACAATTAAATTAAAAATGGCTATTTGAGCAATATATCCGTTGGGCAACGGATCAGTCAAATTTCTGACAGTTTCCAACGGTCAGTGGGTCCCACGTGCGTCAGAAGTTAAAAAAAAATAAAATAAATAATTTAGCCGTTATACTGGGTCGTTTCCGGGCCGGTTTAACTGGTAAAGAACACTGTTCATCCGAACCGGTCTTAGCGGGTCCGGTTACCTGTTAGGAAAATAAAACGGACAAAACCCCATAAACCCGCCAACCCAGCCCACCCGGCCCCTTACCTACCGGGACGGTCCGATTCCGGGTCAACCCGACCCGTTTGACACCTATAGCTAAAATGTTCTTCGACATCTATCAAATTTCCTTGAGTTTTCACGAGTTAAACAACTTGTGCAGGCAACCAATCTTAGAAGTTGCAACGGAATACAACTTCTAAGTAAATTTTTAAGTAAATTTCTTTTGTTGTATTGCTTCTTTAACTTTTACAAGATTAGGGTTGTTACCATTTTTTATGTGTTGCGTGATCACGATTGCTATAACAAATTCGTGGTGTTTCTTTTTATGTTTTGGATTTTTTATTTTATGTCCGCATATCGTATGACAAATATGGAGCATAGATGTAAATGAGCTCAGAGAAGTGTCTTTTTTGACTTTGAATTGATGCTTCTAGTGTTGATCGTTGAAAGGAAAAAGGACCCTTTTTTAAATATGGGTCTGTAATGTTTATTTTTAAATTGAATTTGTAATGCCTGGCTCTATACTCTTTTGTTTTTACTAGGTTTAAAGATGGCTTTTTTCAATAGAGTTGGGAGTAAATTTGAGCTCCAATTCGGAGCGCGTCTTATTTACTGTACTTTGACTTAGAACGTGCTATCTAATACTCCCTCCGTTTCAATTTATGTGAACCCATTTGACTGGGCACGGAGTTTAAGAAAAGAGAGAAGACTTTTGATCTTGTGGTGTAAAATGAGGCACCTTTATTTTGTGTGGCTATAAATCATTGCATAAAGGTAAATTGTTTCCAAATAAGAAAAGAGGTCATTCTTTTTGGCACGGACTAAAAAGGAAATAGGTTCACATAAATTGAAACGGAGGGAGTATTTGGGAAGAACTAAACCAAGAAAACAATTTTAACCTGGAGGAAGTGGGGGCAACAAAGAGAATGGTTGTTGCCTTTTGGTGAGTACTAATCTCAAGTAATGTTTTGGTAGAAGTTGCACTTATGAGAATTGCATAGATGTGAGATATATTAATAAAATATTAAATTGCTGTCTTTTTAATCAATTTTATACTCCCTTTGGTCCAAATAAAGTGATCATTTATATAATCAAGAAAAAATTTAATTTATCTTTTTAAAATTACACTTATATATGTATTTCTAAAAAGTCTTTTACTCCTCACATTAAATTATGCTGCAACATTTAATAAAGAGTGGTTTAGTCACACTAACTATTTTTGTCTAGAATTTAGTGTTTTCTTAATAGGTATGTCCAAGGCAAATTGATCACTTAGAGCCTATTTGGAAAGCCATCTAGGAATTGAATTTGGGTGTAATTATACACGGTTTGGCATGTTTTTTGGCCAAGTAATTGCTTGGTCAGCATGGAATTAAATAATGAGTGATGCAATTAAAGTGAAATTTAATTGTTGAATATGGTGATGAACTTATTATGTTTTCTAATCTAAAGTTATAGTGCAACTTACTATTATTATGTTGGAATTTGACATATGCTAAATAATTTTTTTTTTGGATTTTGAAATTGTGTTATATTCATGGTTCTAATTTACTTGTTTTAGTAGTATTAGCTCACGTTGCATGTTGTTCATTTTTTAGTTAGAATTAATAGATCAGTTTTGACAAATATTTGAATAATGTTATGGCATTATATTTATAAATATTAATTTATTTTATCAAATATGAATTCCATGATCTTACTAAAATATGTATATTTTTAGTTTTGTAAGTATCTAAACTAAGTATTATTCATTTAAAAATATATAAAAGTTATTTTTACAATTAGTTATAAATATATGATTACTTATTAATGTATATTCACAAAAATATACATCTTAAATATTAAATATAATACTTATAATTATAGGTGTATATTTATCATATTAACTTTTATGTTTTGATAATTATTTAATTTAAAATTTAATCTAACTGTGTAATTATTTCTAGCATTCTTGGTGTGACGAGTTAAGAGAATTGTTTAAAAGGTTATGTCTATATGAAATGTAGTTTGATTGTTCGAGGACAGTCATTAGTTTAAGTGTGGGGTGTTGATGATATGCTATAATTGCAAATTTTAGTGGCTTATTACATTCCAATTTATTGCACTTTAATTGAGTTTGAGCTTTAATCACTAGTGTTTTACACTAATGTTATATGTTGTGCCTTGTAGGAGTGATTCCGAGCTATATAGATGTTATGGAATGAATTCTAGTGATTTAGAGATTTGAAGTCTGAGTAAAAGCCCAAGGAATTAAGCAGGGATTGTGTTCTGGGTCAAATCTGATATTAAGAACAAACGAAGACTCAAGTAGGCATATTGCGCACTGTCTAGTAAAATAGACATAACTCTTTGCTCCAAACTCCATTTCGATATATAATATATGGTTGGAAAGGTAACTCAAAGGGATACAACTTTCATATTTTACGTTTTTCCAAATTCCAAATGGAATAGGGTAAAAAATGCAGCCGAAACCGCAGCCACGGACCTAGACGCGGACTGAGGCATTGCACTGGGAAAATACCGCGACCGCGAGCGTCCAGACCTAAAAAATTGTTCTTTTTCACGTAGGAGAAGGTATAATTATTTGGGCGCGACCCTACTTGATATATATGCATGAAAAAAATGGTATTTTAAGGGGTTGGACATACTTTTGATATAATTTAGATCTAAGGAGACCAAGGAGGCCGAAGATGGTATTTTAAGGGGTTGGACATACTTTTGATATAATTTAGATCTAAGGAGACCAAGGAGGCCGAAGATTCGACTTAAGGAGGCAGGAACACACTAGGAGCAAGGCGGAGAATTCTTCACCAAGTTTTTCACTTCCTTCTTTCTATTTTCATTATTGGTTATGACTTTTAGTATTATAGTTTTACATACTATTATGAATAGCAAATTTGTTATCTAAAGTTTTGATAGAACCTTTTGTAGGATGAATTCTTGTTAGGTTTCAAAATAATTTAGCCTTCAAATTTATTTATTTGTTCAGCTACCTGTTTATTTCTGTTGATTGAATGGCCATTGATTCACTGTGCCTATTTACTATGTGTTGCTTGAGAAATGATACATATTTAGGTGGTTGTTGAACAATGTCACTCCTAACATATGTGAGAAATCACTGCAGCGGGTTTTAAGGCAGTTTAGAAATAACAAAGTCTTAACGTGGTCATAATGAGCGGTTAGATAACCATCTAGCATAGTTCGAAAAAATATGTCTAGTAAATTATTGTAGTTGCCCGATAGAGAATTACGGCAATCAATAGAGAATACATTGGCAAAATTGCAGGGAACATAGCTAGACGGATTCCGACAATTGGAAAAATCATAACTCTAGACCTCCTTAATTTGGTTTCCAACCCTTTGTCTCGTTAGTTGATAATTTTATCGCTTTTAGTATTTTCTAATTAATTAGTTAGAAATATAAATCTCAATCTTTATAATTTAGAAAATTGTTCAAACTTGTCTTTTTAGTAATATTAAACGGATATAGTTAAGCCTTAGCTCTCTTTGGGATTCAACTCCGAACTTTTAGTTTGAATTATATTTGCAGCTACTATTTATCCTTTTTAGGACTAGAGTTAGAACATGATCCATAGACAATTAGCAAGAAGATTACATAGATGGAAATCCACATACTATCCAAGAAGGACAAACACCTAGCTGAATTATTATTAGCAGCATGCAAATAAAATGTACATAAACTGTTATACCTTACAAGCAGCATATATCAACAAACTAGACAATTAACAAGAATCAAAGTAGATTAAAATCCACATACTAACCAAGAAGGACAAACACCTTTCTGAATTAAGATATAAAATGTATATAAACTACCGTGCCTTACAAACCGCTGCTTTATAATTCATCTTTAACCCCCAAAAATAAAAATAGAAAAGATGCAAGTATTCAGGAACAAGAAGAAGTCATACATAGAAGATAATCCACACGTTTCCTCACCAATTTCCTCATTTACTATAAACTTCTCCAGTCGTCATCCCCCTCTTCTTCTCCACTTTCCTCTTCCTCATCAAACTCGGACATTGACTTGTCAGATTCCACTTCTGCTGATCCAGCAGCTACTCGCCTGTTATAAGCATCCTTGTTCTTTTTATATTCCGCCATCCTTTTCTTTGCCTCTGCCATGTAAGGAGCTTTCTCAGCATCTGACATTTGTTTCCACTTGTCTCCACCAACGCAACTGAAAGCAGCCACAGATTTAATGCCTCGATTCTCCTCCTTGAACTGCTTCCCAAACTCCTTCAAGAAAATTAAGAAAGGAGCTGCAGGCCTCTTGGGTTTGTTAGGATCCTTGGCAGCCTTCTTTGCTTTTTTAGTCTCGGGAGCTTTCTTTCTCAGGCCGAGCACCCTATCAGCTTTGGCGTCAAATTTACCTCCTTTCAGGATGAGACATCCAGGGTTAAGTACAACAGCAATTAGGACTTAATCCCAATTAGTCAGTATGATCTGTAATCTGTATGAATCCTTTATTTTCATTGTGTTTGTCTCATTTGTTTTTATTGTGTTTGTCATTGATCTTCATGCATGCATAGTTAAACTAAAACAATTATATATACCAAATGCATAAAGAGGTTGATCTTACCTGGATGTAAATAGCCACTTGATGGATCAACTTTTTCTTCCTCAGAATTTGATAATTCTACCCCCTCCATTTTTACTTTCATTGCTTTTTTAGACTCGGGAGATCTCTTCGTCACACCGAGCATGTTATCATCTTTAGCATCGGATTTACCTCCTTTCATATGAAACCTTTGGGGTTAAGAAAATGAAAATGAGAGAGAAAACAAAAGAGATATGCCCTAGATTCGTGGTGGTGCAGTGACGTGAGTGTATATGCGCTGAAAGGTAAAGGATAAGAAGGGACTCAAAAGCAATCTCATACTATAGTCACAATGATATATGAGCCTTTAATTAGAATAAAAGAGTGTTATAAATCATACAAGAATAGCAAACTTAATACAAGTACAACAGCAAACATAATCCCAATTAGTTGGTATGATCTATGTGCATCATTTGTTTTTATTGAGTCTGTCATTGGTACTGAATTGTTGTATAGTGATTGTTATCGATTCTCGTGCACGCATATAAAAACTAAAAAAATTGAAACGTACAATATGCACAGAGAAGTCGATGTAACCTGGACGTGAATAGCATGGGTTCCCACCATCTTTGGAGCCACTGGATGGATCAACAGTTTGTTCCTCAGAATCTGACAATTCTATTGGCTCCATTTTTACATTCTTTGTTTTCTTCGTCTCTGGAGCATTTTTCTTCACGCCAATCATGTTATCAGCTTTGACATCGGATTTACCTCCTTTCATGATGAAACCTTAAGGGTTGAGAAAATGAACGAGAGAGAGAAAAAACAAAGAGATATGCCCAGGCTTCATTATGGCGCAATGAGGTAAGTGTATATGGGCAGAAAGGGAAGGGATAAGAATATTGATGGCTGGCGGGCGGCTTGGGGCTAAACCTGCAGAAATTTCAACCAGCCTTGCCTGGCATAGCAATTTGTTCTGTTTTCAGCTCGCCTGGCCTCGCTTAAGTTTACTTTTGTTTAATTTTGTTATTTTTCTAAAATACACAAAGTTTAGCATTTCACTACTTTTTTTTAAAAGGAGAGTTAAATATTGCTCAAATAACAAGGTAGTTTAAAATGGTATACATCAGGTTCAGACAGAGCAAGGACTTATCTGCTATTGTATGTGAGTAGAAACCGGTGATAGGAAAATCTATTGTGGAGATGAAACAAATAAAAATATGTTGGAAATGTTTCTTGCATCACTTCTATCAATTCTTGCATTATAGTTTGTTCTGCAACTCAGTTTTAATCATTGCGCTATCATCAACAATATATTGAAAAGTTCCCTCCAAAACATTACGTCTCAGAAATATTTAAACTATATTATATAGCAGTCAACAAATATTGCAGATTTACTTTCATTGCTTTTTTAGACTCGGGAGATCTCTTCGTCACACCGAGCATGTTATCAGCTTTAGCATCGGATTTTCAAATGAAAATGAGAGAGAAAACAAAAGAGATATGCCCTAGATTCGTGGTGGTGCAGTGACGTGAGTGTATATGCGCTGAAAGGGAAAGGATAAGAAGGGACTCAAAAGCAATCTCATACTATAGTCACAATGATATATGAACCTTTAACTAGAATAAAAGAGTGTAATAAATCATACAAGAATAGCAAACTTAATACAAGTACAACAGCAAACATAACCCCAATTAGTTGGTATGATCTATGTGCATCATTTGTTTTTATTGAGTCTGTCATTGGTACTGATTTGTTGTATTGTGTTTGTTATCGATTCTCATGCACGCATATAAAAACTAAAAAAATTGAAACGTACAATATGCATAGAGAAGTCGATGTAACCTGGACGTGAATAGCATGGGTTCCCAACATCTTTGGAGCCACTGGATGGATCAACAATTTCTTCCTCAGAATCTGACAATTCTATTGGCTCCATTTTTACATTCTTTGTTTTCTTCGTCTCTGGAACATTTTTCTTCACGCCAATCATGTTATCAGCTTTGACATCGGATTTACCTCCTTTCATGATGAAACCTTAAGGGTTGAGAAAATGAACGAGAGAGAAAAAACAAAGAGATATGCCCAAGCTTCATTATGGCGCAATGAGGTAAGTGTATATGGGCCGAAAGGGAAGGGATAAGAATACTGATGGCTGGCGGGCAGCTTGGGGCTAAACCTGCAGAAATTTCAACCAGCCTTGCCTGACATTGCAATTTGTTCTGTTTTCAGCTCGCCCGGCCTCGCTTAAGTTTACTTTTGTTTAATTTTGATATTTTTCTAAAATACACAAAGTTTAGCATTTCATTACTTTTTTTAAAAGGAGAGTTAAATATTGCTCAAATAACAAGGTAGTTTAAAAGGCAAAATAACTTAGTACCCCCTAAACTATTTGAGAATTATTACTTTCCTCCCTAAACTATCTCTGGTTCGAATTACCCCACTCAACTTGGCCTTTTGAGAATAATTACCCCCTAAATGTTTATGTGGCAAAAGGTGTGGGTACACTCATCTGCCATGTGGATTTTTCTGTCCATGTGGCATTTTCGTGAAAAATAAAAAAGAATTTTTATCTTTTTAAGAATATTATTTTTTAAATAATCTTTTTCGAATACAATTTATAATAAAATTTGGATAGAACGACATTAGTTAGGCTAAATATTTTTATTGGTTCAAAAATAATAAAATTTTAGTTAATCTTTTTTTGAATTTGACCTGAATATAAAGATTTATACAATTAAAATAAATAGTCAATGCATCTAAAAATTTATAAAATATAGTTTGAAATTAATTATTTTGGCTATAATTTTTTATATATCTCTAAATTACAGTGCTCCAATTTTGTTTTACGGATTTTACCTAAAAAAAGTAAAAATACACAATTGAAATAAATAGTCATTGCATCGCAAAAGAATAAATAAAAAGAGTATACAATTACAAGAAATTACAAGTGCAATTGTACACTCTTTTTATTTCTTCTTTGATTCAATGATTATTTATTTCAACTATGTATTTTTTATAACTTTTTAGATGTCTTGACTATTTATTTCAATTGTATAAATTTTTATTTTCAAGTAATATTCAAAAAAGATTAACTAAAATTTTATTATTTTTGTACAAATAAAAATATTTAGCATAACTAATGTCGTTTTGTCCAACTTTTATTATAAATTGTATTTAAAAACATTATCTAAAAAATAATATTTTTAAAAAGAAAAAAAATTCACGAAAATGCCACATGGACAGAAAAATCCACATGGCAGGTGAGTGTACCCACACTTTTTGCCACATAAGCATTTAGGGGTAATTATTCTCAAAAGGCCAAGTTGAGGTAATTCGAACCAGAGATAGTTTAGGGAGGAAAGTAATAATTCTCAAATAGTTTAGGGGGGTACTAAGGTATTTTGCCTAGTTTAAAATGGTATACATCAGGTTCAGACAGAGCATGGACTTATCTGCTATTGTATGTGAGTAGAAACCGATCACAGGAAAATCTATTGTGGAAATGAAACAAATAAAAATTTGTTGGAAATGTTTCTTGAATCACTTCTATCAATTTTTGCATTATAGTTTGTTCTGCAACTCAGTTTTCATCATTGCTGTCATCAGCAATATATTAAAAAGTTCCCTCCAAAACATTACGTCTCAGAAATATTTAAACTATATTATATAGCAGTCAACAAATATTGCAGATTTCTTGACATATCCCCACTCCCACCCTCCACCCGCAACAAAAAATAATGGAAAAAAATAAGAGAAATGACATTAAAAGAACCTCTCCCCGCTTTCTTCAAGAAAGATTGATAAGTTACTGTCGTGGTGCATGTTCTTTAATCATACTTAGATTTAAAAGATATTGGCACTCAGTATAAGTATGAAAAGGGTGGACTAGGACAGTCATCGTAGTTTAGACCCGCACACGTCCCGCCCCGCACCCAGATAAGAATGGCTTTTGCGGAGGGACTCAAAGGCAATCTTGTGACGACCCAAAGGGTCATCACCTATTTTCCTCATCTGTTCCGCGCTTTCGAGGCCCTAAAACCTTACTTTATATTGCCTCGATTAACGTGCACAGTCCGGGCTCGTAGCCGGAAAATTATTGTGTTAGAATATGTGAATTCTATGGAAAATTTGAAGAATTTTGATATTAATATTGATATAGTTGACTTCGGTCAACATTTTTCGTAAACGGAGCAGGACCCGAGATCGGACGGTCGCGGAAGGTTCGTAGGAAAATATGGGACTCGGTCATGTGTCTGGAGTCGAATTCCGAGGCCTAGAGCCCGAGATATGAATTTTTCTGTTAAATTGTTTTTATGAAATTATTAAGGAAAACGGAAATGAAAATTGATTAAAAGACCATGATATCGGGCTCGTATTTTGGTTCCGACGCCCGGTACAAGTCTTATATATTATTTAAGAACTTCCTACAAAGTTTGACGGAAATTGAACGTCGTTTGACGTGTTTTGAACCATGAGTTCCAAGTTTGAAAGTTTATGAAGTTTAAAAGAAGAAATCATGAATATGAGGATTAATTCTATTAAAACGATGTTATATTGGCGATTTGATCGCGCGAGCAAGTTCGTGGTATATTTTTGAGGTTGTGTGCATGTTTGGTTTGGAGCCCGGGGGCTCGGGTGAAAATTTGATACACCGTGAAAGCAAATTTAGAAAATAATCACAGCTGGTATTTTTCCCAGTTGCTATCTTCGCAATTGCAAAGAATCACTCGCAAATGCGAGAAGCCCCAATATAGCCTGGGTTCGCAAATGCGAAGAGACCGAGAACTACCCTAGATTCGCAATGCTGGACAAAAGCTCGCAAATGCGAGGTTGCCCTGAATTGGCCTATGTTCGCAAATGCGAACAGGTTCTTCGCAAATGCGAAGTTGTCCAGATTTGGCCTATGTTCGCAAGTACGAACAGGTTCTTCGCAAATTTCGCAAATGTTAAGTCTGAGAGTTGGACTGTTGCGTTTGCAATTGCGAACATATGTTTGCAATTTTCATAACCGCAGCTGTGCAATTTTATACTTAAACGGTTTTAAACCCCCTTTCACCATTCTTTCAAAACCCAAAACCCCATAGGCAATTTTTCAAGAGCAATATCACTCCAAATCACTTGTAAGTCGATTTTTACACAACTCTTTCAATTCCTAACATCATTAAACATGTTTTCCATGAGAAATTAAAGGTTTTTATGGTTGAAATTGTTATTTTTTGGTGGAACCTAGGTTTTTCATAAATTGGGGAATTGGACCTCGATTTGAGGTCCGATTTCGAAATAAATCATATAATTAAACTCGTGAGGGAATAGGTAACTGAATTTTGGTCCGAACCCCGAGTTTCCTGGGAGCGTTTTGGAAAATTTTGAGTAAAACTTTGAGAAAATCATTTTTATGCATCCAAAACAATTTATATAGTGTTTATTAAAGTAATTGAACCAATTGTGATTAGATTCGAGCGAGATGGAGGTTGAGTTACGAGGAAAGCGATAGTTGAAGGTTAATTGGACTTCAAGGCTTGACGTAAGTGTTTGATCTATCCTAGCTTGAGGGAATATGAATGAGTGTAATAATTTGCTAATTGCTATGTGATCGAGTGCGGTGTATAGGTGTGGTGACGAGCATCTATACACCGGAGTCTAGCATGACCGTGAGTCGTTTGTTGATACATGTTGTGAGCTAATGTGGAATTTTCCTAAGTCATATTCTTGAGCCCTTGCCGGGTTGTGAAGGTTTGATTATTATTTCCCTTGCCGGGACCTTGTTATGTTGTTGATATTGTTCCCTTGCCGGGATATTGTTATGACTGTTGTTACTCCCTTGCCGGGACGGTATATGTTACTGGTTTCATTTTTTTGCTCGTTGACTATGACTGTTATTTGGGTGAGGAATAGTGATAATGCACGGAGGGTGATACCGTACTATTTTAAATTATGTTCGCATGAAGGATCATTCCGTGCCTTGTTTTACTATTTATGCACGAAGGAATATTCTGTGCCGTTGTTGCTTAAATTATGCACGAAGGATCATTTTGTGCCATGTTTACTATTTATGCACGAAGGAACAATATGTGTCGTTGTTACTTAAAATCATGCACGAAGGATCATGCCGTGCCATGAAGGTGAGGATGAAAGTAAAAGCACGAAGGGTGATGTCGTGCACTTTTAATTGATTATTTGGTGAGGATTAGAGTAAAAGCACGAAGGGTGATGCCGTGCAACCATTTAATTTCTAGTTTTGTGATAACCGTTATGCTACACTCTGTTTTTACCTTACTGATTAATTAAGTATGTTCAATTGTGCTCCCCCAGCATGTTCCCTCCCTTGCTATTTGTGTTGCTCAATATTTTTGTTATTCTGTGATACATACGTATATAGAACTGCACAGGTTTATGTGACTGTCTGGTCCTAGGCTTGTCACTACTTCGCCGGGAAAGTCAGGCACTTACCAGCACATGGGGTCAGATTGTGCTGATGCTACACTTCTGTGCGTTTTTGTACAGGTCCAGGTTTTGAGCTGGAGCAGTAGCAGTAGTTCACTAGCGGGATTATCGTACTTCCGAGACTGAGGTAGCTTGCAGACGTCCGCAGGCCCGGCGTCTCCTCTATTTGCCTTCATTATTGTTGTAGTCTCATTGTTTCGAGACAGACGGTTATTCTTGTTTTCTTTCAGACCATTATATGTAGTTATTCTTTGTAGTTCGTGAGTTTGTGACTCCACATCTTGGGTAGAGGATTTATTGTCGATTATTTCACACTATTTTTCGGTTTTTATTCGAAAGACTTCCGCATTTAAAGTTATTAGTATTATTCTTGCTATTAAATATGAGAACATGATGGTTGAATAAAAAAAAGGTGGTGAGTAAATTGGCTTGCCTAGCTACCACGAGTAGGCGCCATCACGATCACGATGGTGGGGGAATCCGAGTCGTAACAAGTTGGTATCAGAGCTCTAGGTTACATAGGTCTCACAACTCACGAACAAGCTTAGTAGAGTCTAGGGGGTAGGTACGGAGACGTCTATACTTGTCCTCCAGAGTCTATTGAGTTAGGAAAAGTCTCTTATTTGTTCATTCTTGTCATGCGATTTGTTCCTCAAATACTGATTGAATTTCTACTCTGTCCTTTCGCAGATGGAGAGAACACGCGCTTCTTCATCCGTTGATCAGCAGTCTGAGCCTCAGGCAGCTCGCGCGAGGGGCAGGGGCCGAGGTCGTGTCGGAGGCCGTGGTAGGGGCAGAGCTCAGCCCCAGGCAGCGATTGCAGAGGTGGAGCCTCATGTTGAAATTGGTGAGGAGGTCCAGCCCCAGCAACTCCAGTTGGCCCAGCTCAGGTCCCGGGAGAGGTCTTATTTACCCCGGATCTTCAGGAGGCTCTGGTCCTAATAGCGGGTTTTATGGACAGTGTCGCCAGAGTAGGCTTGCTACCAGTTGCACCAGCCACTTCTCAGGCTGGAGGAGGGATTCAGACTTTTGTTGACCGTACTCCAAAGCTAGTAGCTCCACAGGCTCAGGCACCAGTAGTTCATCCAGCAGTGGCCACTCAGACAGGCACTGCAGCTCAGGCCGGAGATGGAGCGGCCATGACTTCTGATGCTCTATGGAGACTTGATCGGTTCTCCAAGATTTTTACCACCACTTTCAGCGGTGCCCCATCTGAGGATCCCTTGGACTTCCTATTTAGCTGCCATGAGATCCTTAGGACTATGGGAATAGTGGAATCCAACGGGGCTGATTTTTGCACTTTCAGGCTTGCAGGATCCGCCAAGACTTGGTAGAGAGATTTCTGTTTGACTCGACCAGCAGGGTCCCCAGCTTTAACATGGGACCAGTTTGCAGAGTTATTCTTTGGAGAAGATTTTCCCTGTTACTCACCGGGAGGCACTTCGGAGGCAGTTTGAGCGCCTCCAGCAGGGTTCTGTGACTGTTACCCAGTATGAGACGAGGTTTGTGGATTTGGCACGTCATGCGATTGTGATACTCCCCTCAGATCGGGTGAGGGTCCGCAGGTTTATCGATGGGCTAAATCAACCAATCCGACTTCAGATGGCTGTGGGAGTTGGGAATGGCATATCTTTTCAGGAGGCGGCTAATACAGCCCGTAGGGTTGAGATGGCTCTTGCTCGGGGAGGTAGTCATGCTTCAGACAAGAGGCCTCGTTATTCTGGCAGATTTATTGGTGCTTCATCTGGAGACAGGGATTCTTATGATCGGGGCCAGTCTTCCATGCCTTTTCAGTCAGCTCTTCAGGTTTCGCAGGGTGGTTCACTAGATCGTGGGTTTCGTGAGCAGTATTCAGATTAGCATCCTATCAGTGCTCAGCCTCTTGAGAGTGTTCGTGGGGGCCACTCAGGTCGTTAGGGTCAGCAGTCCCACCAGCCAAAGTCTTGTTACGGTTGTGGTAACCCATTTCACCTTGTCAGGTTTTGCCCTCGAGCAGCGGGCAACACTCAACAGCGGGGTCCTCGCCCCAAGATTCAGGCCCCAGCTAACCCACAGCCTGCCCCGCCAGCCAGGGGTAGGGGTAGGGATCGTAGAGGTGGAGGTCGAGACTGTAGAGGTGGAGACCGTCCCGCCAGAGGTAAAGGTAAGCCGGTGGATGACCGTCCTAGAGACATAGTTCAAAGAGGTGGTGCCGATCCCCTATTTTATGCTTTACCAGCTAGGCCAGAGGCAGAGGCGTCAGATGTTGTGATTACAGATACCATTTTGGTTTGTGATACAGGTGTTTTAGTATTATTTGACCCTGGGTTCATATGTGTCTTCCTACTTTGCACCCTGCCTGGCCGTGCCTAGCTATGCCCTGGACATTCCAGTCTATGTGTCTATACCAGTGGGTGACTCTATAGTAGTCGACCGGGTGCATCGTTGGTGCGTGGTTATATTTGAGGGGCTTGAGACCCATGTTGATTTATTGCATTTAGACATGGTGGACTTCGATGTTATATTGGGGATGGATTGGTTGTCTCCATATCATGCTATCTTAGATTGTCATGCCAAGACAGTGACCTTGGCCTTGCCAGAATCACCCTGAGTAGAGTGAGGGACCCTAGGCCACTCCGTCCGCAATGTTATTTCATATGTTAAGGCTCGACGCATGGTCGAGAAGGGGTGTCTAGCTTATTTGGCTTATGTTCGTGACTCCAGCACGGAGATTCCTTCTATTGATTTAGTTCCTATTGTACGGGATTATCCTAAGGTTTTCCCTTCAGACCTGCCGGGTATGCCACCCGACATGGATATTGATTTTTGTATTGATCTGGCACCGGGCACTCAGCCCATCCTTATTCCACCGTATCGCATGGCCCCGCCAGAGTTAAAGGAGTTAAAAGATCAGTTGCAAGACCTTCTAGAAAAGGGCTTTATCAGGCCTAGTGTTTCTCCCTGGGGTGCACCGGTGTTATTTGTGAAGAAAAAGGATGGTTCGATGCGGATGTGTATTGATTACCGATAATTAAATAAAGTGACGATAAATAATAAGTATCCACTGTCGAGGATTTATGATTTGTTTGACCAGCTCCAGGGAGCGAGGGTGTTCTCGAAAATAGACTTGAGGCCGGGCTACCATCAGCTGAAGATCAGGGCGGCTGACATCCCTAAGATAGCCTTTCTCACTCGGTATGGGCACTATGAATTCTTAGTCATGTCTTTCGGGTTAGACCAATGCCCCAGCAGCATTTATGGAGTTAATGAACCGAGTGTTCCGGCCTTATCTAGATCTGTTCGTGATAGTCTTTATAGACGATATCCTGGTATACTCCCGCAGCCAGGAAGAACACAAGCAGCACCTTAGAGTGGTTGTTCAGACTCTGAATGATAATCAGCTATATGCCATGTTTTCAAAATACGAGTTCTGGTTGAGTTCAATTGCATTTCTGGGTCAAATCGTGTCAGTAGAGGGTATTCAAGTAGACCCAAAGAAGATTGAGGCAGTCAAGAATTGGCCTCGACTAGCTTTAGTGACCGAGATTCGGAGTTTCTTGGGGTTAGTAGGCTATTACCGCCGATTCGTAGAGGGGTTCTCTTCTATTGCAGCCCCGATGACCAGGTTGACCCTGAAGGGTGCCCAATTCAAGTGGTCGGATGAGTGTGAGGCGAGCTTTCAGAAGCTCAAGACAGCCTTGACTACAGCACCAGTGTTGATACTACCTACGGGTGTAGGGTCTTATACAGTTTACTGTGATGCATCCCGTACTGGGCTTGGATTGGTATTGATGCAAGATGGCAAGGTTATTGCATATGCTTCGAGGCAGTTGAAAATCCATGAGAAGAATTATCCGGTTCATGACCTTGAGTTGGCAGTTGTTCATGCCTTAAGATTTTGGAGGCATTATCTATATGGTGTGGCGTGAGAGGTATACACGGATCACAAAAGTCTTCAGTATTTTTTCATGCAAAAAGAGTTAAATGTGCGGCAGAGGAGACGGTTGGAGTTGCTGAAAGATTATGATGTTACTATTTTATATCACCCATGTAAGGCCAATGTGGTGGCCGATGTGTTGAGTAGGAAGTCTGCCAGTATGGGTAGTCTCGCTTATATTCCGGTCAGCCGGAGACCACTTGCTCTAGATGTCCAGGCCTTAGCCAATCGGTCCATGAGATTAGACATTTAAGAGCCTAACAGGGTGTTGGCCTGCACGGTCGCTCATTCTTCTCTATTGGAGCGTATCCGTGAGAGTCAGTTCGATGATCCTTATTTGCGTGACCCGAGGGATACTGTGCAGCGAGGAGGTACTACGAAGGTAACCTTATATGATGACGGGGTATTGAGATTGTAGGGGCGAGTTTATGTGCCCAATATTGAGGGGATTCGAGAGTTGATCTTAGCGGAGGCCCACAATTCTCGGTATTCTATTCACCCGGGCGCCGCGAAGATGTATGAGGACTTGCGACAGCACTATTGGTGGCGTAAGATGAAGAAGGACATTGTTGCGTATGTCGCTCGGTGTCTAAATTGTCAGCAGGTTAATATGAGCACCAGAGGCCTGGTGGTGTGTTCCAAAAAATTGAAATTCCCGAGTGGAAATGGGAGCGGATTACAATGGACTTCGTTACTGGACTTCCTTTGACTTGGAGGAAATTTGATGCTATTTGGGTCATTGTTGATAGGCTGACCAAGTCAGCACACTTCATTCCAGTATCAGTCTCCTACTCATCTGAGAAGTTAGCAGAGATTTACATCCAGGAGATTGTTCACCTTCATGGGGTGCCGGTGTCTATTATCTCAGATTGGGGTACACAATTTATCTCGCGTTTCTAGAGAGCGGTCCAGCAGGAGTTAGGCACCCAGGTTTAGTTGAGTACAACATTTCATCCTCAGACAGACGGTTAGTTCGAGAGGACTATTCAAATCCTAAAGGACATGCTCCGAGCTTGTGTCATTGATTTTGGGGGCTCGTGGGACCAGTTTCTACCATTAGCAGAGTTCGCCTACAACAGCAGCTACCAGTCTAGCATTCAGATGGCTCCATATGAGGCGTTATATGGTAAGCGATGTCGGTCTCCGATCGGATGGTTTGAGCCGGGAGAGGCTCGGTTGCTGGGTACGGACCTAGTTCAGGAGGCCTTAAATAAGGTCAAGACTATTCAGGAGAGGTTGCGTTTAGCTCAGTCCAGACAGAAGAGTTATGCAGACCGTAAGGTCCGAGATGTGGATTTCATGGTTGGTGAGCGGGTATTGCTCCGGGTGTCGCCTATGAAGGGCGTGATGAGATTCGGAAAGAAGGGCAAGCTCAGCCCTAGGTACATTGGTCCATTTAAGATTCTGGATCGGGTGGGAGAGGTGGCTTATAGACTTGCACTGCCACCTAGCTTATCAACCGTGCATCTGGTTTTTCATGTATCTATGCTTCAAAGGTATCACGGTGATCCTACACATGTGCTAGACTTCAGTATTGCCCATTTGGACAAAGATCTATCTTACGAGAAGGAGCCGGTGTCTATTCTAGACCGGCAGGTTCAACAGTTGAGGTCGAAGAGTTTCCCTTCCGTGCGTGTCGAGTGAAGAGGTCAGCCTTCTCAGGCATCGACCTGGGAGTCCGAGTCTGATATGCGGAGCCGTTACCCACATTTGTTCCCCGACTCAGGTACTTCCTCCTCTTGTCCGTTCGAGGACAAACGGTTGTTTTAGAGGTAGAGGATGTGACGACCCAAAGGGTCATCACCTATTTTCCTCATATGTTCCGCACTTCTGAGGACTTGAAAATCTTATTTTATATTGTCTCGATTTACGTACGCATTTCGGGCTCGTAACCAGAAAATTTTTGTGTTAGAATATGTGAATTCTATGGAAAATTTGAAGAATTTTGATATTAATATTGATATAGTTGACTTCGATCAATATTTTTGGTAAACGGATCCGGACCCGAGATCGGACGGTCCCGGAAGGTCCGTAGGAAAATATGGGACTCGAGCATGTGTCCGGAGTCAGATTCCGAGGCCTAGAGCCCGAGATATGAATTTTTCAGTTAAATTGTTTTTCTGAAATTATTAAGAAAAATGGAAATGAAAATTGATTAAAAGACCATGGTATCGGGCTCGTATTTTGATTTCGACGCCCGGTACATGTCTTATATATTATTTAAGAACTTCCTGCAAAGTTTGACGGAAATTGAACATCGTTTGACGTGTTTTGAACCATGAGTTCCAAGTTTGAAAGTTTATAAAGTTTAAAAGAAGAAATCATGAATTTGAGGCTTAATTCTATGAAAACGATGTTATATTGGCGATTTGATCGCGCGAGCAAGTTCGTGGTATGTTCTTGAGGTTGTAAGCATGTTTGGTTTGGATCCCGGGAGCTCGGGTGAAGATTTGATAGGGCGTGAGAGCAAATTTAAAAAATAACCACAGCTGGTATTTTTCCCAGCTGCTATCTTCGCAATTGCAAATAATCACTCGCAAATGCGAGAAGCCCCAATATAGCATGCGTTCGCAAATGCGAACAAGTCCTTCGCAAATGCGAAGAGACCCAGAACTATCCTAAGTTCGCAATTGCGGATAAAAGCTCGCAAATGCGAGGTTGCCCTGAATTGGCCTATGTTCGCAAATGCGAACAGGTTCTTCGCAAATGCGAAGGTGTCCAAATTTGGCCTAAGTTCGCAAATGCGAACAGGTTCTTCGCAAATGCGAAGTCTGAGAGCTGGACTGTTGCGTTCGCAATTGCGAACATATGTTCGCAATTTCCATAACCGCGGCTGTGCAATTTTATACTTAAACGATTTTAAACCCCCTTTTCACCATTCTTTCAAAACCCAAAACCCCATAGGCGATTTTTCAAGAGCAATATCACTCCAAATCACTTGTAAGCCGATTTTCACTCAACTCTTTCAATTTCTAACATCATTAAGCATGTTTTCCATGAGAAATCAAAGGTTTTTATGGTTGAAATTGTTGTTTTTGGGTGGAACCTAGGTTTTCATAAATTGGGGAGTTGGACCTCGATTTGAGGTTCGATTTTGAAACAAATGATATAATTCAACTCGTGAGGGAATGGGTAACCGAATTTTGGTCTGAACCCCGAGTTTCGACCACGTGGGCCCGTGGGCGTTTTGAGAAATTTTAAGTAAAACTTTGAAAAACCCATTTTTATACATCCAAAACAATTTATATAGTGTTTATTAAAGTAATTGAACCAATTGTTATTAGGTTCGAGCGAGTTGGAGGTTGAGTTACGAAGAAAGCGATAGTTGAAGGTTAATTAGACTTCAAGGCTTGAGGTAAGTGTTTGATCTATCCTAGCTTGAGGGAATAGGAATGAGTGTAATAATTTGCTAATTGCTATGTCATCGAGTGCGGTGTATAGGCGTGGTGACGGGCATCTATACACCGGAGTCTAGCATGACCGTAAGTCGTTTGTTGATACATGTTGTGAGCTAATGTGGAATTTTCCTAAGTCATATTCTTGAGCCTTTGCAGGGTTGTGAAGGTTGATTATTATTTCCCTTTCCGGAACCTTGTTATGTTGTCGATGTTGTTCCCTTGCCGGGATATTGTTATGACTGTTGTTACTCCCTTGTCGGGATGGTATATGTTACTTGTTTCATTCTTTTGCCTGTTGACTGTGACTGTTATTTGGGTGAGGAAAAGTGATAATGCACGAAGGGTGATGTCGTGCCATTTTTATTTATGTTCGCACGAAGGATCATTCCGTGCCTTGTTTTACTATTTATGCACGAAGAACCATTCTATGCCGTTGTTGCTTAAATTATGCACAAAGGATCTTATGCACGAAGGAACATTCCGCGTCGTTGTTACTTAAAATCATGCACGAAGGATCATGCCGTGCCATGAAGGTGAGGATGAGAGTAAAAGCACGAAGGGTGATGCCGTGCACTTTTAATTGATTATTTGGTGAGGATGAGAGTAAAAGCAATAAGGGTGATACTGTGCAACCATGTAAATTATAGTTTTGTGATAACTGTTCTGCTACACTCTATTTTTACCTTACTGATTAATTATGGATGTTCGATTGTGCTCCCCCAGCATGTTCCCTCCCTTGCTATTTCTGTTGCTCAATATTTCTGTTATTCTGTGGTACATACGTATATAGAACTGCACAAGTTTATGCGAGTGTCTGGTCCTAAGCTTGTCATTACTTCGCCGGATAGGCCAGGCACTTACTAGCATATGGAGTCGGATTGTGCTGATACTACACTTCTGTGCGTTTTTGCACATGTCCAGGTTTTGAGCAGGAGCAGGAGCAGCAACAGTAGTTCACTAGCGGGATTATCGTACCTCCGAGACTGAGGTAGCTTGCAGATGTCCGCAAGCCCGGCGTCTCCTCTTTTTGCTTTCATTATTATTGTAGTCTCATTGTTTCGAGACAGACGGTTATTCTTGTTTTCTTTCGGACCATTATATGTAGTTATTCTTAGTAGTTCATGAGTTTGTGACTCCACATCTTGGGTAGAGGATTTATTGTCGATTATTTCACACTATTATTTGATTTTTATTCGAAAGACTTCCGCATTTAAAGTTATTAGTATTATTCTTACTATTAAATGTGAAAACAGGATGGTTGTATAAACATAAAGATGGTGAGTAAATTGGCTTGCCTAGCTATCACGAGTAGACACCGTCACAATCACGATGGTGGGGGAATCTGGGTCGTGACAAATCTCATACTCATAGTCACGATGATTCACGAGTCTTTAACTAGGCTAAAAGAGTGTTTTAAGTTAAAGCATGAGCTTAGCACAGAAAAGCGCCAAGTAAGAAAAAATAATAAAGAGATGTATCGCAAAACTTTTTTAACTATAAACATAAATAATGATTAATCAGAAGGAGGAATGAAAAAACAATATTAAGCTATATGTATGTTTATTGTTCCCTTTAAGACAGAACCTGTCGGTGAAGCTGCACTTGCGTTAGCACCTTAACACCTACAGTAAAGCGCCAATTAGGCGAGGTGAAGTGCACAGGTTAAGCGAGCCTTTAACAACACCTATAGGACTTAACCCCAATTAGTTGGTATGATTTATATGCATCCATTTGTTTTCATTTTGTCTATCATTAATTCTTGTGCATTCAGAGATAAACTAAAAACAATTACATGTACCAAATGTATAGATCGAAGTTACCTGGAAGTGAATATCTTGAAGTTTCACCACCGGACAGATCAATGTTTTCTTCCTCAGAATCTGATAATACTATGGGATCCATTTTTACTTTCTTCACTCTTCTTGAAGGTCCAACATCCTCTTCATTTTCGGAGCTGCTGAGTTCCTCAAATGGTTTCCCACCACGAAGATTTTTACAACTTTTCTGGGCGTAGGACACAACCTGGAACGTGGATTTATCAATGAGATAGAATATCAAGATTTCCCCTACCTTCAGCTTGTGATATCCAACAAAATGTGGCCAGTCTCCGCCACTGATGAAGTAATCTGAATTATCTCTAACAACTTTTACTTCCCAAAACATATCATCTACATCAGTTTTCAGTAGGCAGGTCTTGCCCAACTTCTTCTTGTGTTCTTTCACAAAAGTAGGTGGCATTTCCTAACAAATTCATATCTTCAAGTTTAGCAATTTGAAAACCAAAAAAGAAAAAGAAAAAAAAAAGAACGCAGATAAATTAAACTTTAAATAGAAACTTACAATTTTATCCATAAAACCTTCATTACGTAAATGCTTGCAAAATGAATGATGATTTTCATCAGGATCCACTTCCATTTTGAGAACTGAAACTATTGTTATTTAGAGGAAAAAAGAGTTGAAGTCGAAATCAGCGAAACATCATGAAAATGGTGAAGAAACCAAGAGACATAGAGAATAGGAAGAGACAACACAAGTTTCTAGTGGGCAAAATGTACCAAGGTTTTCTTTTTTAACCGATCGGAATTAAAGGGTTCAGGGATTTAGCCAACTTAGGTAAAATATTCTAGTAAGAAAAATCCGAAAAGTGAGCAACTTTCTTTAACTTGGTTGTAGTATTTGTTTTGAGTCAATATGTTTTCAATTTACTATATTATAATTGATAAAAATGACATTGACTTAATATTTTATTAATATCTCTTGCCTATGCAATTCTCATGAGTGATAGCTTTTATCACTTTTAAAAAGGATTAAAAAATTACTCAAGATTATATTATTACTCACATAATATGTTTTCAATCATATTATAATTGATAAAAAAGACATTGACTTAATATTTTATTAATATTTCATGCCTATGCAATTCTCATGAGTGGAAACTTTTATCACTTTAAAAAGGATTAAAAAATTACTCGAGATTATATTATTACTCACATAATCACGAGAAAGTCACCCAAATGCAAAATTCTCTTTGTTCTCCCCTCTTCCTCCATGTTAAAATTGGTAAAAATTATTCTTACCGGATATTTATATTTGTAAGATTGAAGAATCAACAGTTATGGCGGTAAAAGAAATTAAGAAAACCCTAGCTAGGGTGAGAGAAGAGAGAACATGAGTCAGTTCAATTCGGGAACTCGACCCTTCTATTTTCATTATTATTTTTAATGTACATGATGACTGAATATTTATATTTACACTACTTAAAATGTGTAAAAGTAAAAGAAATGAAAGAATGAAGAAATACAAAATACAAGTGGGCCAAGTGGGCCATTTCGAGTGTCTCATTGTTGTTGGGCCATTTCCTTTCCTTTAGATGAGCAGCCCATATCATTGTTAACACCCCTCCCCCCTCCCAAACTGGAGGGTGGACACACACCAAGCTTGCCAAGAATGTTGTGATGAAGTTGTCCAGATAGAGCCTTGGTCATAATATCAGCCAACTGGTTAGTACTAGAAACAAAATGTAAAGATATAAGCCCATAATTCAAACACTCATGAACATAATGGCAATCAATCTCAATATGCTTCGTACGCTCATAAAAAACTGGATTTTTGGCAATGTGAAAGGCAGCCAGACTATCACACTGAACTGAGACAGGGGAATCAACATGAAGACCAAGATCCCCAAGTAGTCCGACAAGCCAAGAAACTTCAGCAGTAACCTTCCTTAAAGCCCTATATTCAGCTTCAGCATAGGACAAGAAAATGGTGGGCTGTTTCTTGCTTTCCAAGAGATAGGACTCCCACCAAGAGTCACATAAAAATTAGTCATTGATTTGCGAGAGATAGTACAAGATGCCCAATTAGAGTCAGAGTAAGCAATAAGAGATAAATTAGGAGAATTGGAGAGGAGCACACCCTGAGAAGAAGCAGCCAACAGATATCTAAGAACATGTAAACCAGCAATCATATGGGGAATATGAGGCTTCTGAAGAAATTGGCTTAAATGTTGTACAGAAAAGGAGATGTCAGGTCTAGTGTGTTGCAGGAAGTTGAGTTTGCCAATTAGCTTTCTATACAAACTAGGATCAGACAGTGGATCACCCATGTCCATGGTCAGCTTGACAGAAGGGTCTAAAGGAGTCACAACAGCAGAAAAAAGATTGTACTTGAACTCAGCTAGAAGGTCAGAATTATATTTGTGTTGCTCATGACATAACCCTGAGGAATCTGGGAAATCTCCAAGCATAAGAAATAGTGGACTAAACCCAAGTCCTTAATCTTGAATTGATCATCCAAGAAGGACTTCAGAGATTGCATTTCAGCAAGATCATCACCAGCCAATAGCATGTCATCAACACAAACAATCATAACCACACCGGAGGAGAATTTGGTGAAGAGAGAGTAGTCATTGAGACTAGAGATGTAGCCCCTTGAAAGCAAGGCTTTAGACAATTTTGAAAACCATTATCTGGAAGCTTGCCTAAGGCCATATAGAGATTCATTGAGTTGGTGACTAGAGGAGCTGAAGAAGATGCAGAGCAGACATCAAGACCAGGGGAATTTTCATATATACTTTTTCATGGAGATCATTATGGAAGAAAACATTATTAACATCCAGGTGGTACACAGTCCAATCTTTCTTGATGGCAAGAGTCAAAAGACATTTGATGGTAGTGAGCTTGATAACAGGGGAAAAAGTCCCAGTAAAATCAATGCCCTCCATCTGTGCATCACCTCTAATAACTAGCTTAGCTTTGTATCTTTCAATAGAACCATCTACCCTCTGTTTAATCTTGTAAACCCATTTGCAGGAAATAGCCTTGTTATGTTGGGGGAGAGGGACATTGTCCCAATTTTTATTAGCCTCAAGAGCATGGAATTCCTTTAGCATGGCCTTTTGCTAAGCAGGATACCTGCAGCCTAATGGTAGAACTGAGGTTCATGCATGTGAGCTTCACTAGAAGGCATAATTGAATTAACACAATTTCTATAGGGATATGCTGCAACAATATCGGATTTGTACAAGTTCGAAGTTGAATAAGAGAGATATTACCAGCCTTCTTCGTACACTCGAAGAACAAGAGTCTTCTCCGAAGATAAAAACCTAGAAACTAAATTTGAAGGAATCACTGAAGTAGACTTCGAAAAGAGAGAACTTCTAATAGATACTAGTCATTTGAAATAGAAAATATAGAAATCCCCAAGTTTTGATGGAAATACCGTTGATTTGGTAGTAATCCTCGATAAACTAGAACCGCACATGAAATCCTCCAAGACTTTAGGCAAGGGTAACATTGGATTAAAACAAGGAATCATGATTTTCGCTCTGATACCATGTCCGATTGAAGAATCAACATATGGCGGAAAAGAAATTAAGAAAACCCTCTACTTTCTCTATCTCTATATTCAATTAGGGAACTCGACCCTTTTATTTTTAATTTATTTTAATATACATGATGACTGAGTATTTATATTTACACTACTAAAATGTATAAAAGTAAAAGAAAGAGAATTTTTCACAAAAGGCATTCATTAAGACCTAATTAGCAATAAATAGAAACCCTTTCCTATATTACGTGATATAGATATATTTTACATTATTTTATGATGTATATAGTGTATTAAACGAATTGTATTCAATAATACAACATGAAATGACGCCGCACAAACAGGGATTTTTGTAAATCATGATCTGTATTTAGGTGTATTAAGCTGTATTAAGCGGAAAAAAAGTAACGTTTTAGCACAAATCATGGGAAGGTGAATCTGTATTTAAACGTATTAAGCTGTATTAAGCGGCGTCATTTCACAAAAAATGGGAGTTATACCATAAATTGGTGAGAGAAAAATATTTTGTACCATCTAATAAGGCTTAAATATAGGAAAGTATTAAATTTAAATTTGTTGCTACAAAATAAAAAAGGTTATTATATTATGTAAAATCTTAAAAAGGTATTTATATGTTATAAATACGGTACTAACCTATTCTATAGGTGGTAAAATTTCCTAAAATAAATGAAAGAATGAAGAAATACAAATACAAGTGGGCCATTTTCGGTGTCTCATTGTTGTTGGGCTATTTCATTTCCTTTTGATGAGCATCCCATATCATTGTTAACAATATTCAATAAATAGATAAACAAATAAAGGAAATTTTACCACATATAGAATATGTTAGTACCCTATTTATATTAAATAAGTACCATTTTAAAATATTACATCCTATAAATACCTTTTATCGTTTATAGCAAAAAATCTAAATATAGTTCCATCCTACAATTAAGGCACCATATATGCTACAAAATATTTTTCTTTCTCATTTTTTATATTTTCTCTCACCTAATTAACGTATATTTCCCCTGACCAGCTTCTCTCTCTTCTTCCATACACTTTATCCTCTTCTCTCATAAACCCACGTTTCATAAATCTTCTCCCACCCTAAATCTCTATTTCTCTGCCATTATCACCTCTACTCTATGGTCCCACATACCCATGTTACTCCAATTCTTTGTCCTCTCTGTATTTTCACAGCATAATCAATCTTTATTATTATTTGGCATACAAGATGGATCTATAAAATAACAAATTTCAGCAAGAAAAAAGGAAACAATATAGAGATAGAGAAAGTAGAGGAAAAAGAGATATAACCGTCCATCTCAAAAGAGAATGTTTGAACATTGATTTTGTCAAAAGCCATGTTTACAGATGAAAGAACTAAAACTGTTTTCACATGTATTCAGTAGCATTCATTTATATATTTTAGATGTATTAAAAAGTTGTGATTATTCTCTTGTATTCAGTTTTAATCAGTTGTGATTAACTATTTTATTCAGCAGTAGTATTCAAGTGTTTTATACAACTGTATTCAGTTGTAGTTAGTTATATTTAACTATTTTGTTCAGTAGAAGTTAGTTGTATTTTGTTGCATTCAAGAGTTTTATTCAGCTGTATTCAATTGTATTTTGTTGTATTCAATAGAAAAAAAAGAGAAGAGAATTAAGAAGTTCGATCAGATGTGTTGCTCTGGTTTTTCTTCTTTTCACATTTTTTTAGTTGCTTTCTTTTAGCAAAATACAAATTAGTGTGTACTCGTTTTAGTTGTTTGAATTAAATTAGGAGACTATCATGTGATTTGATTTCCTTCCGTTTTTAACAAGTTTAAGTTCCCATAATTTAAGCAAAAAAGTTACTGTATTTCACTAAACTTTCACTTGAATACAGTTTAATACAGCTAAAAATTCGCTTGAATACAGTTAAATATAGATAACACTTAGCTGAATTTTCCGTTTTTACGCCTATTTTTTTTGTATTAATGAATACAACCGTTTAAATACATGAAATACATTGTATAAAAATATAAAAGATATCTATAGAACGTAATATAGCAAAGGTTATCTATAAATGGCTAATTAGGATTAAAAGATGACACTTTGTGAAAAATTCTCATAAATAAATGATACTTGTCATTTTATTTAACTATTATTATTAATACTTAACAACTGTTTATGTATTTTGCACATAATCTTAATCAATAATATAATAGATACTTA
Organism: Nicotiana noctiflora; assembly: GCA_032618575.1. NCBI lineage: Eukaryota > Viridiplantae > Streptophyta > Magnoliopsida > Solanales > Solanaceae > Nicotiana > Nicotiana noctiflora. The sequence goes on along the minus strand of JASVEL010011567.1, from coordinate 213,244 downwards.
TTGTCTTGCTATAATATATATTGTGTTCTAAAACGGCAACATCACGTGATTGTTTTTGTTTTTTTATTATTGTACTTTCTTTTCTACTTTTTATAAAGAAAAATTTCTTGAACTAAATAGATAATTTATCCCAAATATAAATCTCAAAAGATGGCAAACTCATACAAATAAACATCACAGAACTGCACTTGATTTCTTACTCACCGTAACAAGTCATGAAAATTAAAAACATATATTTAAAAAGTTTAAGTTGGAGAAGAAAATTAAACGTATGTGATAATTAACAGGTGTTTGACCCAAAAGCTATCGGTTGCTTTATGAGTTAGGGATAATCAAAGATTATAGAGAAGGTAAATCGGAATCAATAGTAATATATCCAAAGATCGATCTTTGGATTCGTATATAAGTTGTTCTTGTAAAATTGTAGTGGATCTTGATGAAGTGTTTAAGCAAGTTAGCAACAAGGAGAAAAAATAGAGAGAGAATGATAGATAAAGAGAGAGTTGTATTATTATTGACTAATAACACTTGCCTTACAAATGAGGGGGACCCTTCCTTATATAGAAGGATGGTCCCCTCGCCAACACATTACATCATTTCAAAGCTACTATTATTACAATGACGGTATAGGGGAGGGGAAGTCGGTGCGTCTGTACGGGCAAGTCTGCTGGTACGCCTTTATGGTCGGGGGTGTACCCCTTTCGTCGTATAGACGTGAGAGAGGATATCGTCTGACATCTTTGGCCATACAAGGATACGTGCTCGACTCGTATTACATCCGAGTCGGTCGTATGAGGATATGTGCTCGACCCGTCTTACATCTGATTCGACCCCATACAGTTAGTTCCTCCGCCTACTGGAGATGTATTCAGCATATATCTGCAATGGGTGGATAAAGTCGACCCGTACGGGGTCTATCCGTATACGCACACGTGGCACGTTCTTCTGAACCGTCGTTTGCTAACGTCGTACGTCATAATTGCGGTTGCTCCCGAGGCAGGCCAGAAAGGCGATTTGACATTTTGGTTTCCCACTTCTTTTCTGGTGCAAAAATCTTCGAATCCCGTGTAGTGGCTTATTATTATAAATAGTGTGAGGTTTCAAGACTTTCTCTTCTTTAGATCATCAGAAAGTTCTCCCATACTTTTGTCTCTCGTCTTTTCTTAATAAAACCGCAATTTTTGCGTTGACCTTGTGTTTCGTCGTTATACCTTTAGTATAAAGGCTTCGAAAAATGGCTAAGGGTAGTCGCCGTCATAGAACAGACGAGGGTGAAGCTACTTCCAGGGTTTCCCGGCCATCAGGAGATGGCAAGAAGTCTCGCAAACCACTCGTCCCCCTATCTGTAGATAATCTCCTCCCCCGCGAACTATACGTTCGGAGGGATTTCCCAACAAAAGGGATTACACCTGCATGGGAGAGGTCTACTTTCACTGAACCTCTCCTAAACGAACTCCGGGCATCTTGTCAGATTCCGGAAGCGGCTGTTATGCAGGCGGCTGGAAAGGACCTCGCCAACGTACATAGGCCTGGGTTCTGCACCTTTTATGAGTACCCCTTCATAATGGGGTGTAACCTCCCCATCTATCCGTTGACGGAGGGGCTGTGCCAGTTCTACAACGTATGTTCGGCTTAGCTTACCCCTACACATGGAAGATATGTCGTATACAGACGACGTACGCTGTGAAAGCTGGCTTAGACAACACAATATACCACATGCTGCAGCTGTTCAGTCCCGGCTTCATGAGAGGGACGATGCTTCAACTAAAAACTGAGGGACGAAGGGACTGGTTGTCGAAACGGATGACAAACCCAACTGTCAATTCTGGCTGAAGTACTTTTTTGTCCAAACCTCGGATTTGATGTCGGACCCGACCGGATTTCCCGAGGCATGGAATGACGACCGTAAGTGTTATTTCTTAAGTTTACTTTCTTTATGTCTGTTTGACTTTTCGTCATCTCATTATGTTGTTTGGATGCAGCGAGGGTGCGTACACCCCAGTCCGTACCGGACATAAAAGTTTGGGTGGGGCGGCTAATCCCCTTTGCAGAAGAGTGTAGGACGTGGGCCGCCTTCACTATGAAATATGGCCTTCCAAGTATGGTAGTGATTTCTGATTTGGCGAACTTATGTCCTATCTGGATGTCGTTCTTTTCTGATGTACTCTTATAATTGTGTTGGCAGCTCAGAGTGCACCGAGGAGACGTAGACGTCGTGCCGCCTATTCTTCATCGACAGATTCCGAACACGTGCTTCACGTGAGAGAGAGCGCTCCTGGGGATGATCGAGCAGATATGGGAGCGTCTGATGATGACGTTGCCGATGCTGCCCATCCGGAGGGTGAAGCTATAACTCGGGAGCCGGTCTTTGCGGACGTTCTCAGGACTTCTTGTCCCGTAGTCGAGCCGGTGACTGACCCGGCATCCGGAGCGGACTTTCTGGCTCCACCTATTCCTGTCGGAGGAGACGCTTTAATGGACGATGAGCCGTTGGAGCGAAAGATGCGTCGACTACTCCTTGGAAAGGGGGTAATCGTGGAATAGGGGGAGGCAATCACTCGCCGCCCCGAGTCGAGACCGGATTTCATGGGTGACGCCATCCGATCGGAGAGGGCGCCCTCTTAAGGGAGGCTGCGGGAAGTGCCGCTCTCCGGCGTGTCGAGTATGATAGCACACCGGCTATCGTCGGTGAGGCTATAGACGAGGAGGAGGCTACTTCCAGACAGGCTCCTGATCCTACGGATGTGCCGCAGCAGGACTACGCCCGGGTGGACATGATGGTGACGGGCCCCAACCGTCGGCTCATGATCCCCACGGGATACAACTTGTTGCTGGAAAGCGAGCAGGCCGCAGCGGACATGTCCTTACTATGTGGGGCTGCCGAGGTGGAATCATTGAAGGTCGTAAGTGATAGAGACCTATCTCGTCGAGTCGCCAGCGTCGCCTTACAGGTATGACTTGGTCGTTGCTTTGCGGTAGTTTTCTTATGAGTCCTGAGGTTTTTGTGTCATTTTGACTTGTCTTCTTTTCACCTTTTTCACAGACCATCATCTTGGAGGTGGAGCGGGGCCAGAGGGAGCGAAAGAAGACTGCTGCCCTCCGAAAGGCGTCAAAGAAGTACCGGGAGGTCCGGAATAAGCACCAGACACTGGCAGACGTCTACACTCAAGACCCTCAGTTTTGAGTTTTTTGTAAGGGCTTGAAGCTGACAGAGGAGTAGTTGCAGAAGCATACGGCCCAACTGGAGAGGGCGGACGCGGACTTAATGGCCGATATGGCCCGAAACACTGAGTTGGAGAGTCTTCTCCAGCAGCGGGAGGGGGAGTTGGACCTCGGTCGTGTGGCGATGGTTGAGGCGGCAGAGTTGCGTGCTAGGGTTGATGCCCTTACTGCCGAGCTCAGGACCGCAACAGCCGAGGTGGTTGTCCCTCAGTAGGCGGAGACTGTTGCCCCAGCTGGCGATACATCTCGTGAGGTTCACGATATACTTGTATACACTGAGGTGAGATGGGCTATTTTTGAGGAGTTGTTGGCTGCTAGTAGAGCTACCGAGGCGGAGGTCGAAGCTCAGCGTCGCCTCGTCAGGGTCGCACGCGAGGCTTGTGTGTATGACCCTGACTCTCCGGACCAAACGGGCGGTTCCTTTACGGAGGTGGACCAGCTGGGCACTGGATCCTGGATCGATAGGGTGTTCCGGGACGAAGGGATGGGCACCGTGATGACGGTACGACCGACGCGGAGGAAGGCGATGGGGGTCATGGTGGTTAGCTAGGATTTTTCTTCTTTTTTGTAATCGAGACCATCTTGTAACCTTGTAATGTATCAATAAGATTTTTGATGACTTCATGGGAACTGCTTGTGTTTTTGTGTCTTCTTTTGCGACTTCTGTATTGTTCGGGGTGTGGCCTTTTATTTATCGTAGTCTTTCCGTAGGGTGTTAGGGCCTTAACCCTTTATGCTTATATCGAAGGTAATCGTAGTCTCTCCTTACGTCGTCAAGGCCTTAGCCTTTCGCATTTATTGGAGGTGACCGTAGTCTCTCCTCACGTCGCCAAGGCCTTAGCCTTTCGCATTTATTGGAGGTGACCGTAGTCTCTCCTCACATTGTCAAGGCCTTAGCCTTTCTCATTTATGGGAGGTGATCGTAGTCTCTCCTTACGCCATCAGGACCTTAGCCCTTTATTCATATGGGTGGCCGTAGCCTTCCGTTTATTGAGAACGACCGTAATCTTTCTTTACGTCATTAGGGCCTTAGCCTTTTGTTTGTATGGGTGGTCGTAGCCTTTCCTTATGCCAGAAGGACCTTAGCCCTTTGTTCATATGGGTGGCCGTAGCCTTTCGTTTATTGAGAATGACCGTAGTCTTTCTTCACGTCGTTAGGGCCTTAGCCCTTTGTTTGTATGGGTGGTCGTAGCCTTTCCTAACGCCATTAGGATCTTAGCCCTTTGTTCATATGGGTGGCCGTAGCCTTTCGTTTATTGAGAACGACCGTAGTCTTTCTTCACGTCGTTAGGGCCTTAGCCCTTTGTTTGTATGGGTGGCCGTAGCCTTCCGTTTATTGAGAACGACCGTAGTCTTTCTTCACGTCGTTAGGGCCTTAGCCCTTTGTTTGTATGGGTGGCCGTAGCTTTCCCTTACGCTATCGGGGCCTTTCATTTATTGGAATGGACGTAGCCTTTCATACATTGGAGATGGTCATAGCCTTTCATACATTGGAGATGACCGTAGCCTTTCACACATTGGAGATGGCCGTAGCTTTTCATTCATTGGAGATGGTCGTAGCCTTTCATACATTGGAGATGGCCGTACCTTTCATACATTGGAGATGGCCGTATCCTTTCTTACATTGGAGATGGCCGTAGCCTTTCATACATTGGAGATGGTCGTATCCCTAGTCCCTATGATACGCCATTCGTGCCGATCGCCGGTACGCTTGGGGTATGAGATTTGAACCTCTAAACATTTCCGAGTATCTCTTTCGTTAGGGTCTTTGGATGCCAACGTCTTGGCCTTTAACACATAGTCTCCTACCTTGAGCGGCCGGATTTTTGTACTTTTGTTGTAGTATCTCTCGGCCTTCTATTTTTGTGCCACTAGCCTAATGTGGGCCCTTTCCCTCCTTTCTTCGGCTTCATCAAGATCTTGTAGTCGATTTGCGTCATTCTCTTCTCCGCTTGCATGCGAGTACCTTAGGCTTGGTTCACCGACTTCGACCGGTATAATGGCATCAGTCCCGTAGACCAATGAGTAGGGAGTTTCTCCTATGGAGGATTTGGGGGTAGTCCTGTGTGCCCGTAATACTTCTGGAAATAGCTCAGGCCACAATCCTTTGGCGTCTTCGAGTTTTTCATCAAAATATTTAGTATGGTTTTGTTGGACGACTTTGCCTGGTAGTTGGTGGCTGGATGATACGGCGTTGAAATTATTCTTTTGATGCGCCATTTATCGAAGAAGTCAGTTGTTTTTTTTCCTATGAATTGCCGTCCGTTGTTGCAGGTTATTTCTTTAGGGATACCGAAGCGACATATAATGTTCTTCCAGATGAAGGTGATGATCTCTGTTCGCAGATCTGGGCGTAGGCACCTGCTTCCACCCACTTAGAGAAATAGTTAGTTAAAACTAATAAGAAGTGTATCTTCCCTCGTCCGATAGGTAGTTGTCCGACTATGTCTATTCCCCATTTGATGAAGGGCCATGGAGATGTGACCGAGTGGAGGGGTTCCCCTGGCTGATGTATCAGAGGGGCGAACTTTTGACATTTTTTGTATTGGTGGACGTATTCCGCCGCGTCCTTTTTCATGGTAGGCCAGTAGTACCCAGCCCGTATTAGGCATCGCACGAGCGCTCGGTTGCCTGTGTGAGCGCCGAAATGACCTTCGTGGACTTCCTCTAACACTGGTGTCGTCTGGTTGGGACCTAGGCACTTAGCCAGGGGCCCTCCAAAAGTTCATTTGTAGAGGTCATTATTTACCAAACAATACCTCACTGCTTGTGTGCGAAGCTTTCTTGCTTCTTTTTTGTCGTGTGGTAGGTTTTCATACTACAAATTTGATAAAAATTGATTGCTTTGTCACACCTCCCTTTTTACTACCCCAAAAACATAATGTGCTTATAGGGTATACCTCGATGTTCAAATACCCGAGACGGATATAATAGCATAGAGGAAGGAGTTTTTCCACTTAAAGGACAATCGGTTCGGGATTTTGTTTTAAATTATCAGAGTCGCCACTTGGGAAAATAATGGTGTCCCAATTCACCGGTTAATCCCGAATCCGAGGAAATTGACTCTTTTAGTAAGGTCCGCGAAACAAAGATCTGAATAAGGAACTATGTTAACCCGGGAGAAGGTGTTAGGCATTCCCGGGTTCCGTGGTTTTAGCACGGTCGCTCAATCATCGTTCTTGACTTTGTTTGACTAATTACAAATTTCAACAATATGTATGTGCTTTTACTTTAACATTTTATAGAATTGCGACATCGCGAAACACGCCTCGAGTCACACCGCAACCAGCACGCCTGTGACTTTTGGTATATTTCGGCTTTGCCGGGATTTAAGATTTGAGTTGCACCAGGTGCACATTCGTTCATAGGAAAGTATATTAAGTCGTACCCTGAATGGTCTATCGTCTTTTAATTATTTTGGGTAAGACTATGGAATTTTCTAATAGTCTTCCCGGCTCTAGTTATGTTACCCATTACTAAAAGGGGGCCCCCCTTATTTAATATTATGCGAGGCTCGTCCCAATTATTTATTAAAGTCCAATCCTATTTGTTCAACTATATTTTCTATATATGTTTTTTCCTTAATCCGTTTATTAGTTCAATGTCAAGCTCAGGCCGCATTTTCTTTCCTGCATTGGGCCTGGGTTTCCACTTTACTATTTAAGCGGGCAATGGATCTGCCCAGGCCTTGAAGGCCCAAGAATTCTTCGAGCTTTTACTCATCAACCCAGTTAATCCCATGCCACAGTTCAGGCCCATGTCATCCTTTGGGCCCAAATTAAATCGGAACGGCGACAGTATAATTAAGAAACTCACAACAAAATAAACATAAATCACTAATATTGAACTCAATTGCATTTTTATTCATCAAGATAAAGGAAAATCAATACATGAATCATTAATTATGAATCGACTATATACTGTACACAAACTTTAACTAACAAACTATCTTCAAACTTTGATTTCTATTAGCGAGTTTATACTAACATGTGAATTACTTACTAGTTTAAACCCGAATTTACTTAACTGTATGTACATATATGTGAGAAATTATAAGGATTATTTAAGGAATAAGGCGAATTAATTACAGTCACACTATTAACTATCGAATTTACTGTGGGCTAACTCAATTGATATTGCAAATTTTAGTTCTAACCGAGTTGTCATGTTATACAGGTATTTCTCCTCCTAGACTCAATCAGATCTGAGCTTCTATTCTCTTAAAATTAACCGATTCACATGAACAATAGTCACTTAATCTAATTATCCCATTGTACAACTTTGAATACCTATATGTGAATGACACATAGACTTATGTGTAATTAACTACTGATTTTATTATGACTCGATTCATCACACAGTTATTAACCCAGTTATAGAATGGATGACAACTCAATCTAGCGTTTTCTCCTTTAAATCTTACTTAGTGTCTAAATATGGATTCATGACGGGATGGTTAGCTATATGATTTTGATTTGCGAAACTACTTGTGAAAAACTAATTAGTGGTTCGAAGTTTAGATTAATTAGCTTAGTTTTTAGGATTTTACCTATTAAACTAGGTGAAATATACTAACTACACTACACCATTCACTATTACAATATTTTGTGCTTGTTTCTCTTCTACTAGCTTAGCGGGACACTTAGCTTAGCAGGGTCTTTCCCCCAAGCTTTCCCCTTTTCCTCAGACCCTTTCAGTCTCTCAGACTCCTTATTTCTTTTTTTCTTTCATTTTATCTCATTTTTCTTTCTGACTTTTGTTTTAGACTTCAAGGTGAAGTCTTTGGGGCTCTTGTGTTGCAGTGGGGTGTTTGGGAGGGTAAAAGAGTGGATCTTGAAAGGGGTTTGGTTTTGAGTCGCCGGAGTTGGGTTTTCGGCGACCTTTTTTGGGATATTCGAGGGATTCTAGGTATATTTGAAGGATTTGAAAGTTGGTGGGGTGTAGATCGGACCAAGGCGGTCCGATTGGCATTGGTTTGACGGGGAGGCTCGTTGTTTGGTGGTCACCGGTGGTAGGTTCCGGTGACCGGAGTTTCAAAAAAAGGGGGTCTGTTTTAGGGTTTGATGGTCGTTTGAAGTGAAGAAGATGAAGGAGGGTAGGGGGGAGGTGAGAAGATGGCCGGAGACCATCGTGGGAGGTGGTGGCCTCCATGGCCGGCCAGGGTTTGAAGGTGTTGAAGATGAAGAAGATGAAGACGGGAGAGATTTTTGGGCGGCTAGGGTTTGAGTAGTGTGCAAAATGACTGCCTCCCTTCAGACACAAGCCTTTTATAGGCGAGGGAGTTGAGGTAATCCGGACCATTGGTTTGATGGAGATCAACGGCTCTTAGGTGCGTTACTTAAACTACACCGTTTGGCTGCCTAGGAGACCAAAGGTCTCAACCATCAGATCATCTAAACGGACGGCTCAGATCAATCCTATTTATTTAATTAACCCATTAATTTCGGCCAATTATTTCCACTGTTGGATTCAGCCTGTTTGAACGGTGGAGATTGAATCTCATCTTATTTTTTGAATTAATTTTGGATTACTTCTTGGCCGTTGGATTTGTCTTGATGGACGGCTGGGATCAATTCTCCTTAATGAGCTTGGTCAGGTTACCTTGGGCCAATGCGTTTGGGCCTTTCAATTTAGGTCTTTTGGCCCAAAATACTTAAACCCTCATGTATTTTCTTTGTATTTTCTGATAATTAATTATTTAAACACCCTCTTTTTTATTATTTTTTTCTTTTATGTATTATTAAAAATACTTAATTTCCTACTTACACTAATTATCTAATATTTTGGCAATTTTTATTATTTTTTCCTTAATTTCCACTAAATAAAGCTATTTTTTGATGATTTTTCTTTTAAACTAATTAATTCAAACAATATAAGTACTTAACCTATTTTTTGATTTTTTCCTAATTTCCAATTATTCAAACAGAAAATGTAGCCAATTTTCAAACAAGGCATGCAATTGCACTCAAAATATATTTTTTTAATTTTGGAACTTATTTGCCCGGTGCAAAAGTCATGTGCTCACAGCTGCCCCTCTTTGCTCGGGAACACGAAAAGTTTCAGTGCAAAGACAAGTGAGCAGTAATGAGAGATTTTTGCACATTGGCATATTCCGTGAAAGCATTTTTGGAAAACCTTTTGACCGCACCCTGCTTTAGAGGTTGCCTACATATCCTGGGCTAAACAGGAATCAGGTCAGTGTAGTTCGGGAAGGTCTGGCAGTTAAAAACTACCAGACTCACTGTTACATTGACACTGTTGAGACTTGCTGACTTACTCCTTATTACACCGGGGGAGGGGGGAAATGTAAAATGAAGAAGCTATTCTAAGCTATGATTTTACAATTACAATTGTTCCTATCCTAGCTTTTGTTTGCTTCTCCTTGTCTCTTTTTCTTTGATTTTCTGTGATGCTGACTCTCTTTTTGTTGATTTTCTATTCTTGCTTCCCCCTCCCTTTTTTTTTGATTTTCAATGATACTTCTTGTCCTCGAGCTGAGGCCTGTTCAAAACAAAACAAAAACAACAAACTTTTCTTCTGCCCCAGTGTGGGCTTTTTATGCTATGGTGTTACTCATGTTAGCTAACACAAACCAAAATTGCAGAAAATAAAAATTTTGCAGAAAAGTATTCCCTTGTTATCCAGGTGGGCGCCTGATGCGAGAAATTAAAAATTTTGCAGAAAGGTATTCCCGTGTTATCCAGGTGGGCGCCTGATGCATGAAAATTAAAATTTTGCAGAAAATTATTCCCTTGTTATCCAGGTGGGCGCCTGATGCATGAAAATTAAAATTTTGCAGAAAAGTATTCCCTTGTTATCCAGGTGGGCGCCTGAACAGAAATTAAAAATGCAGAAATGTATTCCCTTGTTTTCTAGGTGGGCGCCTAAACAGAAATAAAAAACGCAGAAATGTATTCCCATGTTTTCTAGGTGGGCGCCTAAACAGAAATTAAAAATGCAGAAATGTATTCCCTTGTTTTCTAGGTGGGAGCCTAAACAAAAATTAAAAATGCAAAATTGTATTCCCTTATTTTCCAGGTGGGCGCCTGAACAGAAATTAAAAATGCAGAAATGTATTCCCTTGTTTTCTAGGTGGGCGCCTGAACAGAAATTAAAAATGCAGAAATGTATTCCCTTATTTTCCAGGTGGGCGCCTGAACAGAAATTAAAAATGCAGAAATGTATTCCCTCTTTTTCTAGGTGGGCGCCTAAACAGAAATAAAAAATGCAGAAATGTATTCCCTTATTTTCTAGGTGGGCGCCTAAACAGAAATTAAAAATGCAGAAATGTATTCCCTTGTTTTCTAGGTGGGCGCCTAAACAGAAATTAACAATGCAGAAAAATATTCCCTTGTTATCCAGGTGGGCGCCTGAACAGAAATTAAAAATGCAGAAATGTATTCCCTCAGTTTGATAACCGGGGAATAGATTTTAAGGATGCTACCTTCCTCTTGTTTTTGGTATTTTCTTTGACTGATTGTCTTTCACCTGTGAATTCCTTCACTTATTGTCAAACTTTCTCTTTTGGTGTTTTCTATCTTTCCACATTGGTCACATTAACTTTAAAGTGGTTAGTGACAATTTGTTCCTGTATGAATCATGAAGCAAAATTTATTAGATATAAACTGTTGGCAACTGACATCTACCATCCCTGCCTCTTATTCTTCTCCTCCTTTGCTTGTGTCCCACTGTGTAGTCTTTCAGCTGACTATCTCTTGCGAACTCTTTTTGTATTTTTCCTACTTTTTCTCTTTTTGTTTTCTTTTCTTTTGGCAATGTTCGCCAAACTTCTTTATTTTCTCCCCACCTCTTCTTTTCTTTCCTTTTCTGATCCAGTGTTATTTCAGCTCTTTATCATTGGAGCTGGTAGTTAGTTCTCAAAAAGGCAAACAATGAAATGCAGAAAAATGAAAAAAGTGTAAAGGTTGTTTCAGAGAAGTGGTAGAACTTATCTGGGTGTGTTGGGCTGATTCCGTTGACCATGCCATGTATTTAAACTCCGACCCAGTTCGTTCACACCATTATTCTGACTCCGGATTGTCCTTAATCCAAACCGATCATATTTTTTGTTTCCTTTTCTCTTTTCATGGTAATCCTTATGGTCGCCCTACGGTGCCTCGAAAAGTTTTCACCAATAGGACTCTCTCATTTATTCTCTCAGTCCTCACATTCGCCCTGTAGTGCCGTTTAAGGTTTTCACTGACAAGACTCTCTCATTTTATTTCTCTCAAACTCACAGTCGTCTCACAGTGCCGGTTAAGGTTTTCACCGATGAGACTGTCTCATTTTTTTTATTTTTCATTTTTCCTTTTGTCTTTTTGTTTTCTCTACCACGGGTGTTGTCCAATGTTTTGTTCTTCCTTCGTTGTATCTGTTATCATTTTGGAATTGATCAGAAGGTCTTTCTTTGGACTGTAACGTGGCTTTTGGATGGGTTAAAGAAAGAAAGGTATAAAGGCTCAAAAATTTACGAGGGTTCAAAAATATTTACAACTCTCGGAATTATTCAACATAATTTCTGCCCCAGTTTCAATATGTGGGGAATTTTTGGATTTTTCTTTGTCATGACTAAACCTCAGCGAGGCTGCCTACATACCCTTTCGGGATCAAGTCAAACGTAGTTCATTAAACGTCATCGGTTAATGAATTTCTTTGACTTTTTCCCGATTTCTTTGTCTTTTTTTCCCTTTTTTTCATCATTTTTCATATTTTCCTTCATTCATCATTTTTCATTTTGTCAACTTCAATTTTCATTTTCTTTATTGCGCTATAAGCGATTCCGATAGAGGGATATGAAAGAATATATTAATCATGGCTCGAAGGGGGTGTCAATGGATAAAGTGTTTGGATAGAGAATAAAACGCCTTTGTCATTTCAATTCCAAAATCACAACAAAATACAATCATACAATTGAAAAGGAGTCATACATAGTATCTTTTGACCGCATCTGAATTGATAGCAGTCTCTACGCATTTTTCCTCAACATCTGTCAAATATAATGCCCCATTGGACAACACCCGTGATACCACAAATGGTCCCTGCAAGTTTGGCGCAAATTTGCCCTTTGCCTCAGCCCAATGCGGTAAGATACGCCTCAATACGAGTTGTCCAACTTCAAACTTCCGAGGACGCACCTTCTTATTGTATGCTCTGGCCATTCTCTGTTGGTACAATTGCCCGTGGCATACTGCGGCCAACCTCTTTTCATCAATCAGACTCAGTTGTTCCAGCCGGGCTTTTACCCATTCTTTGTTATCTATTCCAGCTTCAGCTATGATCTACAATGACGGTATCTCTATTTCTGCGGGTATAACAGCCTCCGTCCCATATACTAATGAATAACGTGTGGCGCCAATAGAAGTGCGCACTATTGTACGATATTCCATAAGAGCAAAAGGTAACTTCTCATGCCATTGCCTGGATTCCTCCACCAATTTCCTGAGGATCTTCTTGATATTCTTATTTGTCGCTTCTACTGCCCCATTTTCCTTTGGCCTATAAGGTGTGGAGTTGCGATGTGTGATCTTAAATCTCTGGCAAACTTCCGCCATGAGGTGACTGTTCAGATTGGCTCCATTATCTGTGATGATCACCTTGGGAATTCCGAACCGGCATATGATATTTTCATGCACAAAGTCCACCACAGCTTTCTTTGTCACTGCCTTGAATGTCTTCGCCTCAACCCACTTGGTGAAGTAATCAATCGCAACCAAAATGAATCTATGCCCATTGGAAGCTACTGGCTCTATCGGTCTAATAACATCCATGCCCCAGGCGAAAAATGGCCAGGGTGCAGACATCGTATGCAATTCATAAGGTGGAGAGTGAATTAGATCTCCATGTACTTGGCATTGGTGACATTTTCTCACGTACCTGATACAATCACGCTCCATGGTGAGCCAATAATACCTGGCTCTCAGAATCTTCTTTGTTAGGATATACCCGCTCATATGGGGTCCACAGGTTCCAGCATGTACTTCAATCATAATCTCATCAGCTTGTTGTGCATCCACAAACCTCAACAATCCCAGGTCTGGTGTTCTCTTATATATAATTCCTCCACTGAGGAAAACACCATTAGCCATGCGTCTGATAGCTCTTTTCTGATCTCTGGTGGCCTGCTCCGGGTATTTGCCAGCCTTCAGGTATTCCCTAATGTCGTGATACCACGGTTCTCCATCCAATTCTCCTTCCACAGCAAAGCAGTAAGCATTCTGATCACGCACCTGGATCTGGAGTGGATCTATATAGGTTTTGTCCGGATGATGTAGCATGGAGGACAGTGTGGCCAAAGCATCTGCAACCTCGTTGTGCATTCTTGGGATATATTTGAATTCTATGAACTGGAATATTTGGGACAACTCATGCAAACAATGCCGGTAAGGTATCAATTTCAAATCCCTTGTTTCCCATTCTCCCATGATTTGGTGTATCAAGAGATCCGAGTCACCCATGACCAAAATCTCTTGAATACCCATGTCTATCGCCATCCTTAATCCCAAGATACATGCCTCATATTCGGCCATATTGTTGGTACAGAAAAATTAAAGCTGAGCAGTGATGGGATAGTGTTGACCCGTTTCTGAAATGAGTACTGCTCCGATACCAAGTCACTTACTGTTGACAGCTCCGTCGAAGTACATCTTCCATCCTGGCTTCTCGTCCTGTTCTATTTCTTCGACATTCATTGCCTCCTCATCCGGAAAATACGTCTTTAATGGCTCATATTCATCATCCACGGGATTCTCTGCTAAGTGGTCTGCAACCGCCTGCGCCTTTATCGCTGTACGAGTTACATAAATGATGTCAAATTTTGTGAGCAGAATCTGCCATTTAGCTAGTCTTCCTATAGGCATGGGCTTCTGGAATATGTACTTCAGAGGATCCAACCGTGATATCAGGTACGTGGTATATGCTGACAAGTAATGCTTCAGTTTCTGAGCCACCCAGGTCAATGCACAACAAGTTCTTTCTAGCTGAGTATATTTCACCTCGTAAGATGTGAACTTCTTACTAAGGTAATATATAGCCTGCTCTTTCTTGCCCGTCTCATCGTGTTGCCCTAGCACACAACTAAAGGAGTTGTCAAGCACTGTCAGATACAAGATCAAAGGTCGCCCCGGCTCTGGAGGAACTAGTACTGGAGGATTGGCTAAATATTCCTTGATTTTGTCGAAGGCTTCCTGACATTCGTCGGTCCATTTCACCGCTGCATCTTTCTTTAACAACTTGAAGATCAGCTCACATGTTGATGTCAATTGAGCGATGAACCAGCCAATGTAATTCAACCTCCCCAATAAGCTCATTACTTTCTTCTTGTTCTTCGGCGGAGGTAGACTCTGGATGGCTGTGATCTTCGATGGATCTAGTTCAATACCCCGCCGACTCACTATGAACCCTAACAGGTTCCCTGAAGGTACTCCGAAAGCGCATTTCACAGGATTGAGTTTAAGATTGTACCTCCGGAGTCTCTGAAAAAACTTCCTCAAATCCCTCACATGATAATGTTGCTTCTTGGACTTTATGATGACATAGTCCACATACACTTCGATTTCTTGGTGCATCATGTCATGGAACATCGTGGTCATTTCCCTCATATAAGTTGCTCCAGCATTCTTTAATCCAAATGGCATCACTCTATAGCAATACGTTCCCCAAGGTGTAATGAAAGCAGTTTTCTCCGCGGCTTCTTCGTCCATCAGGATCTGGTGATAACCGGCATAACAATCTACAAATGAACCGATCTCATGCTTGGCGCAATTGTCGATCAATATGTGGATGTTTGGCAATGGGAAATCATCCTTTGGACTAGCTTTGTTGAGGTCTCTGTAATCCACACACACTCTGGTTTTTCCGCCTTTCTTCGGGACCGGCACAACATTTGCCAACCAGGTGGGGTATTTAGTAACCCGTATGACCTTAGGCTCAAACTGCTTATTCACCTCTTCTTTTATCTTTACGGTGATGTCCGTTTTGAATTTTTGCAACTTTTGCTTCACTGGCCGGCATTCAGGATATATAGGCAACTTGTGTACCACCAGGTCAGTACTAAGTCCGGGCATGTCATCATAGGACCAAGAAAAGATGTCCTTGAATTCATGCAACAACCTTATCAATTCTTCCTTGAGGGGTGTTTCCAAATGAACACTGATTTTTGTTTCCCAGACATTATCTTCGCTTCCCAAATTGATGGATTCTGTCTCGCTCAAGTTCGGTTTGGGTTTTTCCTCATATTGGTTCATGTCCTTACTTATTTCCTCCAGGGCTTCCTCATCCTCATATTCTATCTCACTATCCTCCTTAATTTCTTGTATGATAATGCGACTGTCAGAACTGGGTCGGGAATCCTTCATGCATGACATGTCATCAGAATCAACACAGATGGAACTGTACAATAGAAAAGATAAAAAATAAGGCAAAAATGAAGAAAGAAGAAAACTGCATTTCATTGATATAAAAAAGATGAACAAAGTTTTGGATATATTTTGATTTTTTCATGGGGGGTTGGGGGACTACAAAAGTAACGATTGCTTTTCTGGGGAAATGATGATGAATTTTCAAGAGCTAACTACCAAGACTCCTTCCTGATCGGGAAAGGAGTGGCTTCCCAGTTGTTGAGCATAACACCAGATCCCACGAATTGCACGTCCATCCTGCTAGTACCTTCCCCCATTTCAACCATTTTCACATCCCCAAATATCTTCTCAAACCTCATCAAGAGCTCTTCATCGGGTCGGGTCTCAATGTACCTTGATGCAGCAGATGTCAGATATTTAGTACCAGGCTTGGCAAATGTGTCGGATAGTTTGGGGATGGGTTTAGGCAAGGTCCAGTTCTTCTTTTTGGTTTTGTGGGCTTTTTGGATGTTGGCGTAGGTGGGTTTGAACCCCAAGCCAAAAGTGTCTTTGTTCACTGGCAGCTGAACTGGTTGGGTGATTCCTTGCAAAGCTTTCCCCAACCCTTTTCCTGGTGCAAACCCATTTTTGAGAATTTTCCGGGCCACCATCACAGCAGCAGGTGCTACCGTAGGGATTGGTAGTTTCTCACCCTCAACATTTTGTTCACTGTTATGGTATCCGTTACCTGGTATACCCAAGGACCTTTGTCTCCATCAGCATCATCAAATGGCATTACGACATTGCAGGTATTTTCCTCTCCATGCACTACGACTTTTTGTTGCTCCCATTCAAACTTGACCATTTGGTGCAAGGATGATGGCACGGCTTTGGCTGCGTGGATCCATGGTCGGCCCAGCAATAGATTGTAAGATACAACAATGTCCAATACTTGAAATTCCATTGTAAAATCCACGGGCCCGATGGTCACCTCCAGGACGATGTCCCCCAAAGTGTTCTTACTTCCACCATCAAATCCTCTCGCATTTATACTGTTTCTCCGAATTCTGTCGGGGCTGATACTCAGCTTCCCAAGAGTTAACAGCGGGAAAATGTTTGCACTTGATCCATTATCTATCAGCACCCTGGTAACCACTGACTCCTCGCTCTTCACTGTGAGATAAAGCGCCCTATTATGCTCGGTTCCCTCAACGGGCAATTTACTGTCTGAGAATGTAATCTTATTGGATTCGAAGATCTTGTTGGTAATCTTTTCGAGATGACAAACCGAGATCTTCTCAGGGACATGCGCCTCGTTCAATATCTTCATCAGAGCTTTTCTGTGTTCTTCCGAATGGATCAACAACGAGAGCAAAGAGAATTGTGCGGGTGTTTTCCTCAACTGTTCCACTATGGAGTAATCCTGAGATTTTATCTTCTTGAGGAACTCTTCCGCTTCTTCTTCGGACACATGCTTCTTCAACTGACTCTCTTTCACTACCTTTATTTTCCTTAACTCTTCCGGGGCAAAACACCTCCCGGACCGAGTTAGATCGTGCGTCTCATTGATTTTTCCAGACACTTCTTTCCCTTTGTAAATCACTGCCACATTGTTGTAGTTCCAAGGTACAGTCTTGGTATCCACTACCGGCATCTGTACCACTGGTCTTATAATCACCGGTTCCACGCTCGCGCCTTTCACTGTTAACACTGGCTTCACACCTGGTACCACAACCTTCAAATTCTCCACCACTGTTTGCCTTTACATTGGTTCTTCAGCAATCACTTTTCCTTTCTCAACTTCCTTCTCCGTTTTGCTACTGGTCTTGATCATCATGACAGACTGGGATGGCTACCGGCTGCTCTCCTCTTGTGCCAATTCTATCATATGTGCTTCATGGTGAGCTGGAAGTGGGTTCTGCGTAATGCTCGGGGCCTCCAGAGCCTGCACTTCAATCCTCCGGCTATCAATGAGTTCTTGAATAGCGTTCTTCAAATGCCAACATTTCTCAGTGTCGTGTCCCGGTGCCCTAGAGCAATACTCGCACCTGACCGACTGATCGATGTTCTTTGGAGGTGGGTTCGGAAGCTTAGACTCGATTGGGCTCAACATTCCCAATTCCTTTAATCTGTGATAGAGGCTAGTATAAGACTCCCCCAATGGGGTGAATGTTTTCTTCGCCTCATTCCTATTCCTCATCTCCGGGTCGGGCCTGAAGTTGGGTTTGTTTGGGTTTTTGAAAGCTCTAGAAGAAGGGTATGTATTTTGTGTGTGGTAAACATTCTGCGGGGCTTAGGCTCGCCATACTTATGGTGGTGGTGGATAAGTTTGGGCTTGTGGATTGTGGTAGTATGGGGTAGTTGGTGGGTTGTATGGTGGAGGTGGGTTGTATGATGCTGGTGGGCTATATGTGGTTGGTGGGTTATATGTGGTTGGCAGGTTATATGTGGTTGGTGGGTTGTATGGGGTTGGTGGGTATGGCTGATATGGTCGTGGTGGGTGATGGTATTGGCAACGGTTCCAAGGCTTGCTCTCTACAACTGACACTTCTTCTTTCTTCTTCTTCCCAATGGTTCCTCCACTCCCAGTCTGAATGGCCTGATTGGTTGGCCTTGATTGCTGAAAAACTCATAATCTTGTTAGTTTTTAAACCTTCTTCCACGAAACTTCCCATCTTCACAACCTTATTAAAACTCTTCCCAAAAGCTGACACTAGGTGTCCATAATAGGTAGGCTCCAAAGCCTGCAAGAAATAATCCACCATTTCACCTTCCTTCATCGGTGGATCCACCCTCGCCGCCTGTTCTCTCCACCTAAAACCGTACTCTCTAAAGCTTTCACCAGGTTTCTTCTCCATTTTCATGAGTGACAATCTATCCGGTATGATTTCCAAATTGTACTAAAAATGGTTCGCGAATGCTTGTGCGAGATCATCCCAGATAAACCATCTGGTGTGATCTTGGCGCGTGTACCATTCCAAAGCAGAACCACTCAAACTTTGGCTGAAATTTGCCATCAAAAGCTCATCCCTGCCCCCTGCGCCCCGCATCTTACTGCAATATCCTTTAAGATGGGCCACCGGATCTCCATGTCCACTATACATATCAAACTTTGGCAACTTAAATCCGACAGGAAGTTGCACTTCTGGAAACAGACACAGGTCCTTGTACGCCACACTTACTTGTCCCCCTAACCCTTGCATGTTACGAAAGGCGTTCTCCAAACTCTTCATTTTCCTGGCCATCTCCTCCTACTCTGCATTCTTAATAGATTTCTCTTTGATCGTCTCCATCAACGGAATGTGAGATTCATGCTGTCGGAAGGTCGGCTCAGGTGGGTAGTAGTGGGTGTCTTGTACATGAAACAATGGTTCACTGGATGACTTGTGTAAGGCAGCAGGTGGAGGTGCCACATATACCGGAGCAACCTGGGGTGGCTGGGTTGGTGTTTGTTTTGTCAGAGGTGGTGGCACTTGGGAGGTGGAAGCATAGTAGTGGTGATAGTCAGGATATGTAGAGGATGAATTCATCGTGGGTGGCTCAGGATTGGGATAAGTTGGAGGGATGTATGTGGGATTAGCAGGATAAGTTGGCAAGGGTTGACCCCTTGACCAAGCCTGGTACATCTCGGCCATCTGCTGTTTTAGTTTGTACATCTCTTCCTTCATCTCCATCACGTCCACAATTTCCTCCTCCTGGACGGGATCCATGACTGTTGCTTCAATTTCTTGCGACACAGCCTTTGTCATTTTCTTATACCTTGTGTTGTAGGGGTGAGTAGCCAGAATGCCAATTGCTAACTAGAATCTGAATCTCATAAACAGCAACACCCATTAGTGGTTAGCACACGAAGAGATAAGATGCAACGATTTAGAATAAACACATTTTCCTTGGATCGTCATGCATCATCCCGGCCTTCGCTTATTTGAACCAATCATCTCCTTTTTTTTCTCCTTTTTTGTTCTCCTTTTTTTTCTCCTTTTTTTTCTTTTTTTTCTTCTCTTTTTCTTTTCTTTTCCTTTTATTTCTCTATTTTCTTTTACTTATTTCTTTATTAATTTGCATTCCTATTTATTTGCCTATCGTAAATAAAGAATTAACATAAAGCAAACGGATTGAAAACAACTCTTTATTTTCATTGATAGCTCAAAAACATTGATTTACAAGATGATGTTGTAATGCTAATGCAAAGAAACATAAATACAGAATGCATGCCCTAAGAATACATCAATGCTCCTAGTGCCCGCGAGACATCGTTCGGTCTTGCCGCGGGCCTATATGCTAATCCCTTTTGGAGCCTATCCAAGTCGGACATGACTTTCTGTACAAAGAATTTCACTGCTGACACAAAGGTTCCTCGGGACATATCTTCACATAGCTGGCTCTTCCGGGTGATGTACTGAGCAATACATATAGTTTTCTCTCGAATAACCCCTTTTTCTTGAAGCAATCGGCTGATCTGTTCAGTGCGAGCATCTAAAGTATGTTGGTAATCCTTCTGTATTTGCTGCAGCTCCAACTCTAATTGAGCCATAGTGTGTAACAATGTTCTCTTTCCTCTTCGAGATCCTTGATGACCTTGTTACTTTTAACAGTGGTTGTGACAATTTTCTTTCTTAGTCGAGCTACTTCAAACTCATGCTTATCATGTAGCTGCTGAACCAACTTGGCTCTTTCCTCGGCATCTCTGGTTATTTGCTTCCGAGCCCTGACTAATTCCTTTTCTGCTTTGTCTAAGTCGAAGCTGTAGTCATTCACCTTGCGCCGAAGAGTCTCAATCAATTTCTCATCTCGGGCTAAGCGAATGGGGGTCTCGGATGCAATTCTCATCTGAGCAACCTGAGCCTTTAGCATTTTGTTTTCTTTCTTCAGCTGCTTTTTCTCTCTCTCGTCGGATGCTGCCTGCAAACCGCTTTCAAATTGGAGGTCTCTTAACTGTTTTTCCAGCAAGCTGATCTTGGCCTTATATTCATTCACCTTGGCCGCCCAATTCCTATTTTCTTTAGATTGCTCCACCAGATCTTGCAAGTGAGGTCTCTTCGAAGGCCGATCATGCTCAATACCCCGTTGATACCATGCGGAATATCCAGACGACACTTCACCTCGAGCTCTGTTCTGCACACAAGTATCTACCTTCAAGTTCTGACATTCATTCCAAATTTGACGGACCTTTGCTTCCGGGAATTGCCCATCCGGACTAATCTGTATCACTTGTGAACTGAGGTCCCCGTCCTTTGGTATAACTTGACATATACCAAGCTGTCGAAGGGCCCTGTACGGGGCGTAAGGTTGGATACTTTTTAAACCCATGATCAAAAAGTGTGACCCTTCTATCGGCATATAAATTACCTCGTCAAGAGGTAGCCAATCATATGTCCAATCAATCTGGCCGTCGGTCAAGGATCGAAGATGCGAAATCCAATCCTTTACTCCCTCTGGCAATTTAACTTCTTTTGTTCTCGTGTAAAATTCTTCAAGACATGTTCTTCCAGTCGGACCATAACTTGAGAACGAAGGATGATGGCATAGATGTTCAATCAACCAAATCTACAAAATCAAATTGCATCCCTCAAAGAAGTTGGCTCCAGCTTTGCATGCAGTCAAGGCACGGTAGATGTCAGCTAAAATCATTGGAGCTAAAGTACAATTGTCTTGTACTACCAAAGTGCTTGCTACCCCGACAACCTTTATACTGATGTGCCCATCTTTTCTCGGAAATATGATAACTCCGAGAAATGCCACTAAGAAAGCAAACCGTCGATGCTCCTCCCACTTTGCTCGGTTGGACTTGCTACACAACTTGTTCGTGGAGTCGTTGAAACCCCCGACATATCCGTACCTACCATAGATGAAGTTTAGGGAGCAAAATCCGTTGGCTAAATCCTCATTGTGGACATTCCTAGCAATTTTCAAAGAATCCAAAAAGCGATGCACCGTTACTGCTCTCGGAGATACCGGGTATTTTCCTTTCAGGGGGACCTCATTCTTCCCTATGTAGAAAGCAATCTCCTCCAGAGTAGGAGTGAGTTGAAAATTCGGAAGATGTAGTACATTGTGTGCAGGATCCCAATACGTGACCAGTGCTCTAATTATGTCGTCCCGGGGGATTATGTCCAATAACCCTGTGAGATCTTTCAAGTAACCTTTGATCCAGTTTTGACTTTCTGTTTCCATGTTGTGCCACCATAGTCTCAGCTCCAACGGGATTTTATTCATTAAGGAGAATGGTTCATTCAATATTGTGCTCATCCTACACATTTATTAAGGCGATTTTATTTAGAAAAGAGAAAAATCTTTTTCAATGCAAATTTTCATTTTTTTTTTGAAAGAGACGTGACTATCGAAGTGGCCATTTTTGCCAAAACAGCCTTCCGGCGTCCTTTCGGAACATTCGGCCGTTTCCAAAAATAACAATCACTCCGATTATTTGAAAAGAAAAAATCTTTTAGTCTTTTTCTAAAAGGTGTGGTTGGACCCGTTCAAGGGTTGCCTACGTATCCCACCTAATGGCAAGAATCAAACCTGCGTAGTTCGGTCAGATTAGTTGACCAATTATTTCAACAACAAAACCATTTTTTTTTCGAATTTTCGGATTTTCCGGATACCCATTTTCACTAGTTCTTATTTCTCTCTCTTTTTCTTTTCAACATTTTTCTATCCTCGGGAATTTTGCCGGTCCGCATAACGATCAAGGACAATAAAATACAACACATAATATGCTCGGTCTTTTTCAAATACCGGGTCACCTGTCCTAGATGGACCCAACCCCTGTGTTGAGTCCCCTAAGTCAGATATGATGCAAATAATCATCCTAGACCTATGTTCAACATCTTATAGTTTCATAGAATGCTAGACCGTGTACCCGAGCGCACATCTCGAATCGAGGAGGGGGCTACGTACCGGTGACTCGCGGAGTCAATCGGCTTTGTAACTTATCCGGCCTCTGTTTCTTAATTTTTGGGTAACTTAACAGAAAGGGGAGTCTCAACCAGTAAGCACATCCCCGGGGGGTGAAGAAAAGAAGGGCTTTCGGCACAATTTTTATATACAATCCATATAGTATCAAAGCGATAAAGCACATAGCATGCTGTTCAAATCATATAGCGAAATCAAATAATATCAAGAACGGCAATTCTAAGGAGCTCGAGTTCTTAAACCCTGAAACCGAAGTTCTGGGTTGGGTTCCCCAGTAGAGTCGCCAGAGTAGTCACACCTCCCTTTTCACTACCCCAAAAACATAATGTGCTTATAGGCTATACCTCGATGTTCAATACCCGAGACGGATATAATAGCATAGAGGAAGGAGTTTTTCCACTTAAAGGACAATCGGTTCGGGATTTTGTTTTTAATTATCAGAGTCGCCACTTGGGAAAATAATGGTGTCCCAAGTCACCGGTTAATCCCGAATCCGAGGAAATTGACTCTTTTAGTAAGGTCCACGAAACAAAGATCTGAATAAGGAACTCTGTTAACCCGGGAGAAGGTGTTAGGCATTCCCGAGTTCCGTGGTTTTAGCACGGTCGCTCAATCATCGTTCTTGACTTTGTTTGACTTATTACAGATTTCAACAATATGTATGTGCTTTTACTTTAACATTTTATAAAATTGCGACATCGCGAAAACACGCCTCGAGTCACACCGCACCCAACACGCCTATGACTTTTGGTATATTTCGGCTTTGCCGGGATTTAAGATTTGAGTTGCACCAGGTGCACACTCGTTCATAGGAAAGTATATTAAGTCGTACCCTGAATGGTCTATCTGCTTTTAATTATTTTGGGTAAGACTATGGAATTTGCTAATAGTCTTCCCGGGTCTAGTTATGTTACCCCATTACTAAAAGGGGGCCCCGCTTATTTAATATTATGTGAGGCTCGTCCCAATTATTTATTAAAGTCCAATCCTATTTGTTCAACTATATTTTTTATATATGTTTTTTCCTTAATCCGTTTATTAGTTCAATGTCAAGCCCAGGCCGCATTTTCTTTCCTTCGTTGGGCCTGGGTTTCCACTTTATTATTTAAGCGGGCAATGGATCTGCCCAGGCCTTGAAGGCCCAAGTATTCTTCGAGCTTCTGCTCATCAACCCAGTTAATCCCACGCCACAGTTCAGGCCCATGTCATCTCTTGGGCCCAAATTAAATCGAAACGGCGACAGTATAATTAAGAAACTCACAACAAAATAAACATAAATCACTAATATTGAACTCAATTGCATTTTTATTCATCAAGATAAAGGAAAATCAATACATGAATCATTAATTATGAATCGACTATATACTGTACACAAACTTTAACTAACAAACTATCTTCAAACTTTGATTTCTATTAGCGAGTTTATACTAACATGTGAATTACTTACTAGTTTAAACCCGATGTTACTTAACTGTATGTACATATATGTGAGAAATTATAAGGATTATTTAAGGAATAAGGCGAATTAATTACAGTCACACTATTAACTATCGACTTTACTATGTGCTAACTCAATTGATATTGCAAATTTTAGTTCTAACCGAGTTGTCATGTTATACAGGTATTTCTCCTCCTAGACTCAATCAGATCAGAGCTTCTATTCTCTTAAAATTAACCGATTCACATGAACAATAGTAAGTTAATCTAATTATCCCATTGTACAACTTTGAATACCTATATGTGAATGATACAGAGACTTATGTGTAATTAACTACTGATTTTATTATGATTCGATTCATCACACAGTTATTAACCCATTTATAGAATGGATGACAACTCAATCTAGCGTTTTCTCCTTTAAATCTTACTTAGTGTCTAAATATGGATTCATGACGGGATGGTTAGCTATATGATTTTGATTTGCAAAACTACTTGTGAAAAACTAATTAGTGGTTCGAAGTTTAGATTAATTAGCTTATGTTTTAGGGTTTTACCTATTAAACTAGGTGAGATATACTAACTACACTATACCATTCACTATTATACTATTGCAATATTTTGTGCTTGTTTCTCTTCTACTAACTACTATAACATAAGTAAACTATAGATTCAAACTAAGACTACAGCTATTAAGATAACAGTACATAACAATAACACAAAAATAAGCCGAGCCTTCACTTTATTTCAGTCAAACTTGCCATTACAGCTTCTAATAGACAGAAGAGTACCTGAATCATCAAATGAACATCAATGAGTCTAAGAGGATTCAAGCGAGTAAGTAACAGCAGAAGACTTAAACAACAATGCAACAGTAGGAACTTGAACTTTAACAAATGACGACCACAGCAACAGCAAATAGAGACTCAGGCAAACACTCGAGCAGAAAATCCCACAAGGATCGGATGAATTTCTCACAGTTTTCACTCGAAAGTAATGCAAGAAAACTATTGCTATATCACTAATATTTCTCTGAACTTTTCTTCAAAAGCCAGCCCCCAATTCACTCTTTTTAGGGGGTATTTATAGGAAGGGAATGGGCTGATGACTTGGGGAGAAAGTATGGGATTAAATCCCACTTCTGCCCCTCTTAAAATTACCAAACTTACACTTAAGCCCACATTTCTGTTATCAAAACCCTTCCAACATGTGCTGGAAGGTTCTAAAGATTCTATTTTGGGGCTTTTTACCAATGTATCCTTAGGGGTTAAAGATTTTTACAGATTTGCCTTTTTAGGGAGACCATTATACCCTTAAACTTCTGCAAAATTGCAGAAATCAGGGGTACAAATGACTCCCTTAACCCCATATGTTTCAAACTATTTACCAATTTACCTTTTTGGTTTCCCTTTATGCCCTTAATGAAAATGTTGTTTTACCCGACCTACCTAGGTCTGGAATCCAGCTTTTGGGCATTATTTATCCTATGGCCAGTCCTTGCATTGGCATTTAAAGACTGGCCAGTTTCTATTATTTAAAATTTAACCTATTTTGTTTCATTTTCAGTTAATTAACCTATTTAATTCATTTTAAAACTAATTGCAGGACTAGCCTGCTTTATTAATGTATTTAAACTTATTTAAATTTTAGCCAGTCTCAAGTTGAGACTTGGCGTGGGTGATTAAACCCATTTACTGAACATTATTAGGCCCAAAGCTTTTGCAGGCTTGGCCACTTGAGGTTCAGGGTTCAAAAAGAGCCTAGGCAAGTCTGGTATTGCAGACTTAGCCCATTTTTGCATATTCCAGCCTTTAAACTGATCAACAGGCTGGGCATAAGGTCTTTGCAGACCTAGCCACCTGAGACTCAGGGCTCCAATGAGCCTTGGTAAGCCTGCATTTGCAGGCTTAGCTAGTTTTGCACAACTAACCCCTTTTGAGATGGACTAGTGTGTTTGGACCTTGTAGAGTTGATCAACTTTGCAAAATTGACCACTCTTTTGGTCAATTATTACCTATTAGCCTACGTTTGTTCATTTTGAGTCTTAAGCCTATTTAACAACTTGCCATTTTCATGGAATCTAACACTAACAGCTATAACCAATCCCCTAAGGCTTAATCAGTGCTAATCAAATACTCACACTCAACAAGAACTGCTAAAATTTCAGTCATTTTCAACATGCATTGCATACAAAGGCACATAAGATCAAACAAGATGCATTAATCAACCAAAACTCAAAAAAGGCAATTGATATGGTTGAATCTCAGTTAATTAACTCACATTATCCAATTTCATGTGACAAAGTATGAACTCATGTCAATTTTGACCTAGTTACTATCAGTTCAAATCATGTGACAATTGAAGAACTTCAAAAACCATTAAGGTTCATGGCACAAGCACACACAAAAACATAGACTATTATGAACAATCAAAGAAGGACTTAAGTAGCTATGAGAATCTAATGACTAATCCTAAAATCATGCTAAAGGGAAACAGTGAAGACATGGAAAGCTGAAGTAGAACCAACTCAAATATGAAACTAGCATTTAGCTCTAACACTGCATCTAAACATGAAAAGACCAGAATAGATGAACTGCTCAACTACTGAGAGTTAGTCGAAGGTGAACTATCATAAGATGAGAGTCCAAAACTCATCAGAACCAAAACATGAAAGAGTCAAAGACCAACAAGGTGAGAAAAAGGTCTAACATTTACAAGATATCCAAGTCAAGTTCTTCAGATCAGAATAGCAATCCAAACAGACTAGATAACCTTAGCATAAAGAAAAGATGAACAACTCTGACTAGGAGACTAATCATGCGAAGAGAAGAACAAATCAGAAGCCCAAAAAAAAAACCAAAGACAAAGAAAAGATAGATCTTTTAACTTTGATGGAGAAGAAAAGATAGATAAGACAGATGAACCCAAATTAAAACAAACACAGCAAGATGAACAAAAACCCTAGCACTAACAGGCTCAAAGAAATACGGCAAGATATAGGAGATGAATATATGTAATCAGAAAAACAGACAAAAATAAGATGTGAGATATAGGGCAGATGAACAGAAACAAGAAAGGGAGCAAAGAAAAACCCTAAAACTAACACGCTAAGTTCAAGAATCAGAAAAAGACCGACAAAACTTGCAAAATAAGAAAGCATAGATTAAACAGAGAACAAAGAAACAAACAAAGAAAAAAAAACGAAACACAAAGGAAAGGGACACTTAGCTTAGCAGGGTCTGTCCCCCAAGCTTTCCCCTTTTCCTCAGACCCTTTCAGTCTCTCAGACTCCTTATTTCTTTTTTTTCTTTCATTTTATCTCATTTTTCTTTCTGACTTTTGTTTTAGACTTCAAGGTGAAGTCTTTGGGGCTCTTGTGTTGCAGTGGGGTGTTTGGGAGGGTAAAAGAGTGGATCTTGAAAGGGGTTTGGTTTTGAGTCGCTGGAGTTGGGTTTCCGGCGACCTTTTTTGGGATATTCGAGGGATTCTAGGTATATTTGAAGGATTTGAAAGTTTGTGGGGTGTAGATCGGACCAAGGCGGTCCGATTGGCATTGGTTTGACGGGGAGGCTCGTTGTTTGGTGGTCACCGGTGGTAGGTTCCGGTGACCGGAGTTTCAAAAGAAGGGGGTCTGTTTTAGGGTTTGATGGTCGTTTGAAGTGAAGAAGATGAAGGAGGGTAGTGGGGAGGTGAGAAGATGGCCGGAGACCATCGTGGGAGGTGGTGGCCTCCATGGCCGGCCAGGGTTTGAAGGTGTTGAAGATGAAGAAGATGAAGACGGGAGAGATTTTTGGGCGGCTAGGGTTTGAGTAGTGTGCAAAATGACTGCCTCCCTTCAGACACAAGCCTTTTATAGGCGAGGGAGTTGAGGTAATCCGGACCGTTGGTTTGATGGAGATCAACGGCTCTTAGGTGCGTTACTTAAACGACACCATTTGGCTGCCTAGGAGACCAAAGGTCTCAACCATCAGATCATCTAAACGGACGGCTCAGATCAATCCTATTTATTTACTTAACCCATTAATTTCGGCCAATTATTTCCACCGTTGGATTCAGCCTGTTTGAACGGTGGAGATTGAATCTCATCTTTATTTTTTGAATTAATTTCGGATTACTTCTTGGCCGTTGGATTTGGCCTGATGGACGGCTGGGATCAATTCTCCTTAATGAGCTTGGACCGGTTACCTTGGGCCAATGCATTTGGGCCTTTCAAATCAGGTCTTTTGGCCCAAAATACTTAAACCCACATGTATTCTTTTTGTATTTTCTGATAATTAATTATTTAAACACCCTCTTTTGTATTTTTTTTTCTTTTATGTATTATTAAAAATACTTAATTTCATACTTACACTAATTATCTAATATTTTGGCAATTTTTGTTATTTTTTCCTTAATTTCCGCTAAATAAAGCTATTTTTTGATGATTTTTCTTTTAAACTAATTAATTCAAACAATATAAGTACTTAACCTATTTTTTTTTTTATTTTTTCCTAATTTCCAATTATTCAAACACAAAATGTAGCCAATTTTCAAACAAGGCATGCAATTGCACTCAAAATATTTTTTTTAATTTTGGAACTTATTTGTCCGGTGCAAAAATCATGTGCTCACATGCGCCAGTCCCAAGTCAGATGCAGGGAGAGTACCTCGGTGTGGTCGATTACAGAGCGTAGGAGGGTGACAGTGCTTTCTTTATTCAGGTTGATGGTTGTTGCGGCCAATTTAGCCAGCCCGTCTGCTTCAGCTTTGTGTACCCTACGAACTTGCTCGAAGCAGCATTCGTCGAACTGGGCCATTAGTTTGCAGACCTCCATTCGGTATTTTTGCAATCTCGGTCCCTTGACCTGATCAGTCCCGGTGACTTGGTTTACCACGAGTTGTGAATTGCAATGTAGGACCAGTCGGCGAGCTTCGTACCTGATGTCTAAGTTTAAACCTGCAATAACAGCTTCATACTCTGCCTCGTTATTAGTTATCTTGGGACATCATATGGACTGGCGAATGACTTCGCCTGTGGGGACTTCGAAGATGAGTCCCAGTCCCGATCCCAAGGCATTTACGGCCCCATCAGTGTGGAGTATCCAGGGGTCGGTGTTTGAAGCGGCTTGCCGGGCTTCCTTCTCCGCCTCTGGTGAGATTTTGATACTGAAATCGGCCACGAAGTCGGCGAGGACTTGTGAATTGATGGCGGTTCTGGGGATATAGGTGATGTCGTGCTCGCTGAGCTCTATGGACCATCTGGCGAGACGGCCCGATAGTTCGGGCTTGGACAGGATGCTTCTTAGGGGGAAAGTGGTCACTACCCTGATGGGGTGGCACTGGAAGTAGGGTCTCAACTTTCTGGAAGCCGTGACCAGTGCCAGAGCCAATTTCTTAACGTGTGGGTACCTAGTTTCGGCGTCCACTAGGGTTTTGCTAATGTAATAGATAGGTGATTGCGTACCGTTTTCTTCACGGACCAGTACCGCGATGACTGCAACCTCTGATACAGCTAGATATGTCAGTAGAAGCTCACCTGGCTTCGCTTTTGACAGAAATGGTGGCGATGATAGATATGCCTTCAGTTCTTTCAAAGACTTGATGCATTCATCATTCCAGTGGAATCCGTTGTCCTTTCTCAGCACGCTGAAGAATTTGTGGCATCTATCTGACGATCGGGAGATGAAGCGAGAGAGGGCGGCTATTCGACCTGTCAACTTTTGAACTTGTTTCTTGATGTTGAGTGCTTCGAGTATTGAGGCGATCACTTGATCTGATCGGGGTTGACTTCGATCCCTCTTTGAGATACGAGAAAACCAAGGAACTTTCATGACGCTACGCCGAAGGCACATTTCTCGGGGTTCAGCTTCATTCCGTATTTGTTCAGTATCTCGAAGGCTCCTCGCAAGTGGTCGATATGATCCTCCTTCCTTACCGATTTCACTAGCATGTCATCGATGTAAACCTCCATGGTTTTCCCAAGTTGCTCCTTGAACATCTTAGTGACCAGCCTTTGGTAAGTAGCCTCTCGTTCTTTAGCCCGAAAGGCATCACCCGGTAACAGTTGGTACCTTGGTGTTTGATGAATATGGTTTTCTCCTAGTTTTCCTCGGCCATCAGGATTTGGTTATAGCCAGAGTATGCGTCCAAGAAACTTAGTAGTTCATGTTTGGTGGTGGCGTCGTTCAGTTGATCGATGTGAGGGAGGGGGAAGGAATCCTTAGGACATGCCTTGTTTAGGTTGGTGAAGTCCACGCACATCCTCTATTTCCCGTTCTTCTTTTTGACCATTACTACGTTGGCAACCCATTGCGGGTTTTTCGATTCAGTGACGGAGCCGTTGGCTAGCAACTTATCCACTTCTTCGTAGACTGCCTCATTGATTACGACGTTGAACTTTCTATTGATTTGCCTTACCGGTGGATGTAATGGATCCATATTGAGTCGGTGGGTGGTGATATCTGGCGAGATCCCTGGCATGTCTGCGTGGGTAAAAGCAAACATGTCTGCATGATTAGTAAAAAGTTTATGATACTTACCCGGGTCGGCGAGCCCGTGGCCGATGTATGCCTTCTTTTCGGGGTCATCACGATCTAGCTGAACTGGGTTGAGATCCTCGACCGTAGATTTGCAAGCTTCCACAACATCTGGGTCGCTGATGGTATTGGCCGTCAGGTCCATTTTGGTCCCCGACGTGGCTGATTGCTATGCTTCTTCGCTCGCCCAGTTTAATTGTCGGGTGTGGGTGTAGTTTTATGTTATTTTATAGCACTCCTGCGTTGTGTGCGGATCTACTTTAATGATGAATATTCCCCACGGGGTAGGGAATTTGACCACTTGATACAAGCTCGAAGGGACCGCTTGCATGGCATGTATCCACGGGCGCCCGATGATGACGTTGTAGGCTGTCTCCTGGTTCATCACATGGAAAGTAGTCTTCAGGGTGACTCACCCCGCGAGGACGTGTAGGGTCACTTCCCCTGATGTACGCTCCACTGCATTGTTAAAACCAGATAGAGTTATGCAGCGGGGGATTATCCTGTCTTTGAGTCACATCTGTGAGAGGGCTCTTGGATGGATGATGCAGGCGCCATTTCCGTCATCGATCATGACTCTCCTGACATCCGTATCGATAATACGTAAAGTAATAACTAAAGCATCATAATGAGGGAAACACAAACCGTCGGCGTCAGACTTATCGTAGGTGATACTTCCTTCGAGGTCATCATACCGTTTGTGGGAGATGGTCATCTTCAGTTTGTGCGTGTTGGCGAATTTGACATGATTGACGGCGACGTCGTTCCCTTCTCCGACGATCATATTCACCGTGCACGTTGGAGAGGGTGGTTTTGGAGGTCCACGGTAATGTTCTCGTCCGCGAGAAAAATTGGCTTTTCCTTTGTCTCTTAGTAGCTCCTATAGGTACCGTTGGTTTAGCATCCTGACGACTTCTTATGGTAGGCCGATGCAGTCTTCGGTCCTGTGCCCCCGTTCTTGGTAGAACTCGCACAAGACGTTTGACTTTCTCGTGGCAGGGTCTGATTTCATTTTTTGGGGCCATTGCACCTTGGTGCCGAGCTTCTCTAGTGCGTACACGATTTATAAAGGAGAGACACAGAAGTTATGTGAAGAAAGTAAAGGGGGCGTACCTCATTCATTTTTGAGTGGGGCGAGGTGGCGTTGCAGGGCATCCGCATGGCGAGGGGGCGGAAGGGGGGACCTCATGTAAGGTTGGTGTCGTTCTTTACTGGGGCGAAGAAGAAGTTCCCTGCATCCCTTGTGTCGTCGATCTCTCCTAGTGTCCGGATGTACGGCGGCTAGCCGTCGGGTTGGTCCGTTGAGATCCTCCTTGTCTGCACGTACCTCGGCGCAGTAGGTATTATGGATCTCATCCCAGGTTGTGGGGGGATACTTCTTGAGCCGGCTTAGCAGTTTTTTGGTAGCTCTAGAGCCGTCCCTGCTAAGTCCGTTCTGGAAGGCTGCTACCGCCATACCCTCTGACACGTTCGGTAGGCTCATTCTTACCCTGTTGAACCTGGCGAGGAAGTCCCTGAGGCATTCGCCCGTGGTCTGTCTGACGGCGAAGATGTCATTTACCCTTGCTTCTGCCTTTTTAGCGCCGACATGTGCTGTGACGAACTTATCCGCCATCTCTTCGAAGGTTTAGATTGCTTTGGCGGGTAGTTAGGAACACCAGGACAAGGCTCCCCCGGTCAGTATTTCGCCAAATGTTTTCAGCAGAACTGACGGTACATGTTCTTTGGATAAGTCATTACCTTTCACGGTGGTGACATAGTGGATGAGATGATCCTCAGGATTGGTGGTTCCGTCGTACACCTTCAGGTAGGAGGGCATCTTGAAGGTCTTCGGGATGGTGTAGGGTGCGGCTTCTTCGGAGTAGGGTTGTTCTACAAACCTTCCTACGTCCCGTTTGGGTAGCAGTTTAGGTGTTCCGGGGATCTTGTCAACTCTATCTTGGTGCTCCTTCATTTGGTCACGGAGGGCCTGATTTTCGTTTTCCATTTCTTCCATCTTCCTTAGGATGGAGGCCAACATGTCGTCGTGTGTTTGTGTTTCGACGGGTTGGCCGTTGGTTCGCGTTCCTTCCTGTTCATCTGTTGCGGTGTTGTAGCTTGTTGTTGGTGCTGCATTTTCATAGCCCAGTGGTGGCTTTTCCACTAAGTCGCTCAGGGTGCAGGTTAACCATTCCTCGAGTAGCTTCTTGACCGCTGGGGGTGCTTCTCTTGAAGTAGAGGTGTCTTTTTCCTGCGGGATTGCAAGGTTCCTGAAGGGGGAAGGTGGGACTTCTGCCTCGGGTGTGATATTAGGGTAGCGTTGATGGCAGCGCTACCACCGACCTCGTTTATAGAGTTCAGGAGGTTGGTAGTAACTTCTACCACAACTTTGGATAGGGTGTCATTTTCGGCCATTTCCGGGCTCTTTCCGATGATCAGATCTTGTGGAGTTTGATTCTCGAAATCCCCACAGACGGCGCCAAATTATTTGACCCAAAAGCTATCGGTTGCTTTATGAGTTAGGGACAATCAAAGATTATAGAAAAGGTAAATCGGAATCAATAGTAATATATTCAAAGATCGATCTTTGGATTCGTATATAAGTTGTTCTTGTAAAATTGTAGTGGGTCTTGATGAAGTGTTTAAGCAAGTTAGCAATAGAGAGAGAATGATAGATAAAGAGAGAGTTGTATTATTATTGACTAATAACACTTGCCTTACAAATGAGGGGGACCCTTCCTTATATAGAAGGATGGTCCCCTCGGCCACACATTTTCATTTCAAAGCTACTATTATTATAATGACGCTATAGGGGAGGGGAAGTCGGGGCGTCTGTACGGGCAAGTCTGCTGGTACGCCTTTATGGTCGGGGGCGTACCCCTTTCGTCGTATAGACGTGAGAGAGGATATCGTCTGACATTTTTGGCCGTACAAGGATACGTGCTCGACTCGTATTACATCCGAATCAGCCGTATGAGGATATGTGCTCGACCGGTCTTACATCTGATTCGACCCCATACAAACAACTTTTTCATAAAAAGCATAATTCTTTCAGCATGCAAATATACTTGTAGAAGTATAAAATTAACCAACATGATATATTACATTCTTAAATAACACAAAATTTCATACTAATAGCATGTTTAGCCAAACTTCTTTTTGGCCAAAAGTATTTTTTTTTTTACCAAAAACACTTTTGGTAAAAAATTGAGGTGTTTGATCAAGCTTTTGGAATGATAAAAAAGTATTTTTGAGGAGAAGCAGAAGCAGTTTTGGAGAAGCAGAAAAAAATAGCTTATCTCAAAAAGCACTTTCTTGAGAAATATTTTTGAGAAAAATACACTTAGAAGCAGTTTTTTAAAGCTTGGCCAAAAACTAATTGCTGCTCAGAAGTGCTTTTCAAACTAATTAGTCAAACACAAACTGTTTCTCACCAAAACTACTTTTGAGAAAAATACTTTAAAAAAAAGTACATCTCAAAATAACCTTAATTTTACGGTTTGACCAAACGGGCTATAAATCCGAACCTAGAAGAACGGAATGAAATACGTACTTAACAAAAAAGATGGTGACTTTGACACTAAACTTTCTAACGTTTCGTTATTTTGACTTTATTTTCCTTTTTATTTTTTTATTTATTAAAAGTATGACTTCTAATAGCCTTAGTTTGTCTTCTATGATTAATTTAACTAGATCAGATGTAAACACCGGGTGTGAATAAATTTTACAGTTAAAATTGTCTTTTCGTTTGAGTTCTTCGCACAAATACTAGATGGCAAGTTTTAAGTCAAAATACAGTAATTAACAAAACATAATCCTAATTCGAACTCAAATTTATTTAATCAAAATCTCCCGAGCTTCCATAGCAGTGCTGTCTGTCATTCTCCATTGATGCTTAGTGTTTGCATTCTATATCATTCAAAGCCACCTAATAGCCACATGTGTAAAATTTTACTGAAATTTTAAGAATTTATCAAGTATGTGGCCTAGTTGGTGAATGGTGTTCGACTAAGCTTATAAATTGTTTATTATATAGTTTACCTAGATTAATACTATATACTACAACATTTTTACTGTGGTATGTCCATGTGTTATGAATTTTCCTTGATTTATTTAAATTGTTTGCTTCTGGTCCAGTCCTTCTCCGGATCCCGCACATAAGAGGAATTTAAGGCATCGGCCGCCCTTTTAATTTCCTCGAGGACAGGAACATGTGCTGATATAAACATGACGTTAGCTAGCAAATGATGTTTCTCCTAATATTACATACTAATATTAAACAAAGAAAAATATATTTTTGGTATATTATGCTAGAATTAATTACGTATATAGAATCAACCAAACAAATGCACTCATTCTTCTCATAAAAAAACTAGCTCAAAAAAGTATGCTTCCACTTTATATCAATAATCTGAATTGATACCAAAAATGAAATTAATTTAATTTTTAAATATATGTGAAAAAAGTAATGAACAAAATACCGACCCATTCAGAAATGGAGATTATATCAAAATTATTCTCATTTCATGGAAAATATAAGTCATACAGCAGTGTACAGTAAAAAAAGAAAAGGATTGGAAACAGGCTACAGTACACAACTTTATCTTCTGGTACAGTCATGATGAAACAATGGGAACCCAGTAACGTGAATATTGACTCTCATGAGTACTGCCCAATTAGCAGTTAGCAGCGAGAAAGCATTTGAAATAATGTCGTTTTACATCTTTTAACCTTCAACTTCAAAAACCTTATTGTTCTTTTTTTCTTCTTCTTTAAATTTCACTCAAGATAATGTCCAAATGACAATACATAGGCGGATCCAGAATTTAAAGTTTATTCTGTTGTAATCTCAGATTAATATACAGTAATAACTGAGTTCACATTTAAAAATTTATAATTATTTAATGTATTTTTTAATCAAAATATAAAATCTACACAAAAACTATATTCTAGATCCGCTGTTTGGTAAGTTTGGCCCAAAATAATAGTTTCACCTTAAATTGGTATCTTAACAAAAGCGGTGCAATTAAATTATATTAGCTTGAACAATGACTTGATTACAATAATGACAAACAAGAACTGAGATAAATGTAACAACAAATCAACTCATCAATTTGGATATGCTTTTAAGGTTGCGATGGTAACTTAATTAATAACTTTTGCTATGGGGCTCAATGATGTTCCTTCAGCGCCCACGCCAACTTGCCAAACCTAAAAAGCAGTAAATTTGTTAAAAGAAGACAGAGTCCAATGACATTGACTGCTAGCAGAAAATCTGAGAAAGGATAGGAAAAAGATATTGTACTCATTGTTGCGTGTAGCCATCCTTTTCCGTTTCCTTACTATACACGGTTTATATCACTTCTACTTCCAAGGAGAATAATTTGAGCTGACGACCTCTGATTATCGTGATTGGCTGATGTTTTTTTCTCATTAATAAATGTTAACTTGATTCAATTTTAGCATAAAATTGGATATATCTTTTTAAATATAATCATTTGGTATTGAAATATTGAACTAATTCAGATTCTGCCCATTTAAAATATTGAACTTATCATTTAGAGATTTCACTGTCCCCGAAACTTAAATTCGAGCAGGGATTCTATCTGTCCATTCACATCTTTAAAAATTCGGATTATTGTTCTAAATTCGAACCATATTTTTTTCCAACTTGTATATATACTAGTGTTTTAAAAGACGTTTTCGGAGTGGGTCTTGGGGCGTGGCGCACAAAAAATACCCCGAGTCAATGGTGTAGGGCTAAAGACTCAAGAGGCGCACATCCAACAATTTGGGGCGTACTCCCCGCGTTCGGGACATACGCATGAGACGTTTGAGGCACATTTTGGTAGTTTGAATAAGCCTCAGAGACTTTTACAAATTAAAATAAAATTTGTAGAATAAGTCTTTCATATATAATTCCCAAAATTTCAAAAGTCAGCTTGTAATTACTCAAAAGTTTTAAAAAGAATGTGAAATGTATTAAATTTAATATTCAAGACCTTTTTTTATTGATTAAAGCCTTAATTTATGGTATTTCCCAATTCTTTATCTTGTCCGCTAGTCTGCAAATATATCCCAAAGCAACGAATTTTTGATTTTCTTTTTTACAAATACAAAGAGAATTTCATTCTCCTTCGTAGCAGCAAGTTCAAAGTTCAAATTGCAGGTTAGTCATTCTTTTTATTCTTTCATGTAAAAAACTTTATTCTTTTCGACTCAACTTACTTGTGCTTGTACTTTATGTACATAGATTTTTTTTTTAAATTAATACATCCTACTAAAAAAACTCCTCTAGAGAGAGAAGCTCCTACTTCCTCTAACTTTACTCCTCTCCAACGACTAATTTGCCAAACTAATGGCTCCTTGTGTCTCTATCCCCCCTCTATCAACGACCATTTTTTCCGGCAAGATCCAAAACGGTGGACCTACCATTCCCCCCGACCCATCTTTCCCAACCCAAGCAGCGGTACCTACGAGCAATCATCTCTGTCAAATAACCATAAAAATTTCCCGACCCTAAAGCCCCTATCGAAGGGTAGTCAACAAAATTCCACCAATATTTTCAAAAATCCTCAATAAAGGAACTCATCTCACCTAAATCTTGATGGGAATACCATTCAAGGTTCCAGAATTATTGTTGTTTGTAAAGAAGTTGTCCCACATGCAAGTAATTTAGGTACTGACCCCTCACCTCAAACCTCCTATAAAGGTGAGTTGAGGAATGCAGATAAAAGCAATAGACGAGGCTCGATTACTCTCCCCTACAGACCATATGGTCTGTTTGAAGGAAAGCCAGTGGTTACATTCACTAAGGAGGAAAATGGCCTTCTTGCTTAGACATGCTAATGGGTGATTATTGGTAAGTTCACTCGTATTAGGCCCTCTATAGATCTCATACGCAATGAATTTGCTAAATCTATCCCTGGAAAAGGCAATATCAAGATTAGGGCGTATGATATGCACCACATCTTCATCAATTTTGATAACAAAGAGGATCACATGAGGTTATTGCGAAAAATTACATGACCTTTAGCAACGATAACATAATGGTTATACAAAAATGGTCAGCTTCATTCAAACCTGATGTCGACTTGTCATTCACTTCTATTTGTATCACATTGCCTAATCTCCCATGGAACTATTATGAATGGGATGCTCTATGCCGCATTCTTGGACCGGTGGGAATTCCTCTAATCATGGTTAAGGCAACTATGTCTAAAACAAGACCCACCACAGCCCAAGTCAGGATAGAGATTAACTTAGCAAAACATATTGTCCTAGAGGTTCTACTGGAATTTATGAATGGCGAATGTGGTAAAGAAATGGCGGTTCAAAAGATTGAGTATCAAAGCATACATGTCTTCTGCACTCATTACAAACTGAGAGGGCATTTTGATGCGACATGTAGGATTTTGCATCCAAAACTGAATAAAAGAGTTGGCAAAAAGGAAAAAAATCTCGAGAACACATCTGCTTCTAACAAGACCACGCTAGAAATCAACCATCATGATACCATCAAAAGAGATAAAATCAACAGACGATTACAGTAAACACTAGAGCACCAACAACCAAACACAGTCCCTAACAACCAAATGGTGCCGAAAGAGATCATGATAGAAGTTGATGATGAAGAGGGATGAAAAACATTTGAGAACAAGAAGGTAAAGGGAAATACGAGTCTAAAAATAACATGCACAAAGTCTAAACAAGGAAGGGTTCAACAAGCTTACAAAGTCAAAGATGGACAGAAATCTATGGTGGTAACACACAACACTACGAAGGGGAATAAGGCCATGGATGTTGTAGTTGTTGACAACAGTCATTTTTTGAGGTAAGAATAAGCTCTACACAATTACCTCGGAAGCCTACCAGAATCAACAAGGAAAGAAACACCAAATCCATAGGGTTAAGGGAGGCCAAGGGAATATTAAATAGGGGAGAAAAACTAGGAATTCAGAGAAGAAAGATGGTAAATATCAAGACATGGATTTCAGCTAAGTTCATGTGACAAAAGAATAAATACAAAAACTGAGCAGCGTAGTAATAGATTCAATGCTAAAGATTACATTCCTATTGAAGTATCTATAATTCTATAAACTACTACTGTGGATCAGAATAAGAAGCTAGATGATGGCTTGGGACAACTACATCCCCATATATGGTCTAGACCTCAAGTTGATGAATAACTATGCTGGAAGAAAAATGAAAGAGAAAGTGCATGGGGAAGAAGTAAAAGATATAACATAGGCGCATACATATAACATGTATGTACAATTATAAAGCCATATAATAGATGACACAGCCTACAAAGATCATAAAAATGACACTATCATGGAAAGGCTTATCAGAGGAACAACTTAGCTCCAAATCTGATGATGAACTTACTCAGTCTGCCAGATAAAGAATGCTAATTGAAGGCAGGAAGGATATAACTAATCAGGTTCAACAAAGTTTATGCCAAATATGTGAGAAACTAAGGAAACTTTTGTGGGATGATCTCAGAGCAACTGCCAGTTCCATCAATGGACCATGGGGAGTTGTGGGGGACTTTAATGTTATCTTTAATGATGAAAAGAAAATAGGGGGCAGCGATTTTAGAGTTGAAGAAATTCTCGACTTTATATCTTGTCTTTATGATTGTGAGTTGTAGGATGAAGGTTATGTAGGAACTAGTTTCACATGGAGTGACAATAGAGACCCCCCAAACAAGATATGGAAAAGCTTGGACATATTGGTTTATAACGTTGAATGGTTTGATTTATATGGTGGGATTTCAGTCACACACATGTCTAGATCATGTTCTGATCGTTCTCCTCTAGTGATTGCTTGTGGTTCTAATCCTCCTGAACATGTTAGGTACTTCAAGTTTTTGAATTCCGGGTTGATCATGAGGAGTACCTTAATGTGATTCAACAGGCTTGGCTGGGTGAAGACAATGGCAACCCTCTGTATAATCTGCATAAAAAAATCAAGAGAGTTTGCATGACTTTAAGCTCTTGGTCTAGAACTACTTTTGGGGATATTTATGAGGAACCAAAAAAAAAACTTGAAATAGAGATTAGAAGGCTGGAAAGGTATACCTGAATGACAACAATCAAAGAAAAATGCTCAATCTTTCCAAAGCTAACTCAGAATTCACCGAATACC
This sequence comes from Nicotiana noctiflora, assembly GCA_032618575.1. Lineage (NCBI taxonomy): Eukaryota > Viridiplantae > Streptophyta > Magnoliopsida > Solanales > Solanaceae > Nicotiana > Nicotiana noctiflora. The sequence continues at coordinate 173,691 of JASVEL010011567.1, read as the reverse complement.
TAAAATTGCAAGATAGTGTGCTTAGACAAAAAGCCAGAGTTAAATGGTTATTTGAAGGTGATGAAAACACTGCATTCTTTCTTGGTATCATTCGTGAACGAAGAAAAAATCTATCCATCATGAAGATCAAAGATTGTTATGGTAACTGGGTGGAGGGTACTACTGAAATAGCTGATGCTAGAGTAAAGTTCTTTCATAATTTGTTTAGCGCTGATAACATCACCGAAGATCTGCAAGCCATGGATATTATATAAAAGGTCATCACTGCTGATGATAAGAATTTCCTGATGTCCACTCCATCTGCTCAAGAAGTCAAAGACAGTGCCTTCTCTATTGATCCTGGCAGTGCTCCTGGTCTTGATGGCCTTAGTGGAAAAATCTACCAAACTGTTTGGTCTGTGGTCGGCAATGGTATTCATAGAGCAATGGTGGCCTTTTTCCATGGAGCTATTTTACCTATTTTTGTTGCCTCATACCTTCTTAGTGATACTCCCAAAATTTTATTCTCTCCAAAGCTTCTCAGATATTAGACCAATTAGCCTTTGTTACCGAAAAAATCATTGCCAAAGTCATCAATGCTAGACTTAGCTCCCTCTTGCCTAAAATCATCTACAAACCAAAGTAGTTTTGTGAAAGGTAGAGCCAACACTGAAAACATACTTATGGCCAATGAAATTATTTCTGATACTAGGGAACCCATGAGAGGTGGCAATGCATTTATAAATTTGATATGGCCAAAGCATATGATAGAGTCTCCTAGCCATATCTATGTTTCATGTTAAGACATCTGGCTTTTTTCAGAGGAATGTATTAATCTTATATATAGATTCATTTGTAATAACTGGTATTCTCTGATAGTCAATGGTAGCATGGCTTCTTTAAATCCAGTAGAGGTCTTAGGCTAGGTGATCCTCTTTCCCCTTCTCTATTTGTCCTCAGTGCTGAATTATTGTCTCAGATGCTCAATTCTCTCCAAAACAATGAAAAAGGGTCATATATGTCCCTCTACTTTCAAGTATTGTTTATATTTTCGTTCTGTTATACTATCCAACTCTATATACCCTTATATTGGACTTTTAAACAAAAATGCCCATCTGTCTAACAGACCAATAAGACCAACAATCAAAGAGACACGTGAAAGCTATATACTCATTTGGATATACCCATCTATTTGGCCTCACCCAAACCCTTACAAATAACCCATACCCGAATCCATATCTTACATACAAACCACAAAATGAGCTGCATCATTCGGTTTTCTCTTGTTGCAGCAGTTGTTCTAGCTAGCCTTTTCTTAACCTTGAAAGAACCATGAAAATCACAAATGTATTCTCTTTTTTATTGCTCGATTTTAAGACTTATGAGAGAGTTTACATTTCCCTTTGTACAAAGAAGTTTCGAATTTGACACCTCTAAATAATTTCTGCAACTGAGTATCAATTGTTGAAACCTCTGCACAATTTTTACTTTTTTATCCCCCCCACCCCGCCCCAAAAAAAGAAACCTCTAAATTAATCTTTAACCTATATCCAAAAACAAAAGCACCAAAAAAATAATCTTTAACTACACAAAAAAATACACATACATACAAAAAATCAATCAGTATCTATGTTAACAAATAAAAAGCAAAAATAATTTAACTTTTTCTATATCCAAAAACAAAAAAATTAGAAAATAAAAGAAAAGTTGAAAAGGATGCGGTGCTACAATGTCGTTCAGCATTGACAGCAAGAATAAAATAATGGGTGAAGGGCAACCATTATTACAAGTGTAGAAATAGAGACCACCATTACTGGTAACTTCAAGAACAAATTCTCCACTATGTTTTTTAATTTATTTTTAATGTTTCACTCTACTTTTATTTAATACATAGGAAAATCGGAACTTTTACTTTTAGTAAAAAATTAAGCACTTAGAATCTATTTTTGAAGGTATTGAGAAGTGTTACTTTTGCTGGATTTTGTTGCTTCAGTAGGAAGATTTTAGAAGGATATGAAGTAATAAAGAAGGGGAAAAGATCTCGATTCGGGTGTGGGTTGTTTGTAAGGGTTTGGGTTAGACTAAATAGATGGGTATGCCCAAATAAGTATATAGCTTCCACGTGTCGCTTTAATTATTGTGTCATACTGGTCTGCTAGACAGATGGGTATTATTGTTTAAAAGTACATGGGTTCTACATAAAGAGACAAGGCCCTCAAGTCAACCATCTGGCCTTTGCTGATGATACTATTCTCTTTACAAGTGGTAAAACCACTCCCATCAGCTTATTCTAAATATCCTGAGTATGTATGAAACTCTTTCGAGCCAATTGATAAACAAGAACAAAAGCTACTACTCCGTGGCTGAAAATACCCCCCAGAGCACTATTAGAAGAGTGAGAAGAATTCTTGGTATGAGGTTTGATAAGCTCCACATGAGGTACCTAGGCTGCTCTATCTGTTATGGGAGAAAGAAGATCTCTATCTTTGCGGATATGGTTATTAAAATCATCAAATGAGTTAGTTGTTGGTGCTTAAAGGTTTTATCTAGTGGGGGAATACCTGTCCTCATTAGACATGTTTTCCTAGTTATCAATACTCACACACTGGCAGTTGTTAATCCACCTAAAGTATCTCTAGATATGATTGAGAAGTTCATAGCCAAATTTTTTTGGTTTGTTCAGAAAGAGGGGGAAGATACCACTGGATCTCCTAGTCCAACTTGTGCTATCCTTATGAAGGGGGGGGGGGAGTTAAATTTTATAATTTTTGAAGATATTAATCAAGTTTTTATGACCAAGCAATGGTGGAATATGAGAACCAGTAATTTCCTATGGTCTCAATTCATAAAAGCCCAAATATTATGGTAATGGGCATCCGATCAACCTTCAGTGGAGGAATGGGCAATCACATAGTTGAAAGGCCACGTGTAAGTTAAAATTGACTTAGAGCCTTGTACCCAATGTTATTTGGAAAAAAAGGGAATAACATTTTTTGGTTTGATAAATGGTCCAAGCTTGGTCATCTACACAATAAAATGGAATGAGATATCGGTCTGGATAATATCAATGTCAATAAAATTCTTAAAGATGGTCTCTAGGACTGGTCCACTTTAAGCATCCAACCTCTTGATAATGTGAAAGACTAGATTTCAGCTCTCCGAATCAATCATCATCCTGATGAAAATAACTCCCCAATCTGGAATGAAACTCAAAATGGAAAGTTCTCCACAGCCTCGGCCTAGAAAAAATTAAGACAAAGGAAACATGCTTCAAATTTTGATAGCATGATCTGGCACAGAAATGTGCCTTTTAAAATGACATGCATTATGTGGAGAGCTGTCCTTGACAGAATTCCCATTGGATGATAGAATTAAAAATATTTGGCGCTAATATTGTTTCTAAGTGTAGTTGTTGTACAAATTTTAGTATGAAACCTACAGAAGAGTCTGTTCAACATTTGTTCATTAGTGGACAATATGCGCAACTCGTATGGGACTACTACGCTGGCAGGATTGGTATTGTATACAGGGGAGGTTCACTTAGAAACTTACTTGTAAATTAATAGAATTATAACACTACTAACTATGTGGCTTCCTATATTTGCAGGATATTTTCACCTATACTAATATGGGAGTTATGGAGTCAATATGCAACTCTAAAAACGAAATGGATAGGCCATTGGTTGCAAGATCAATCTCACTAATCAACTTCAACATCATAAAGATTGCCAAAGATCAATTCAGAAAATTGGATCTCAACTACACATGGAAGAACCTATGTAGAATCTGGGAACTACCTATAGTAGAAACTAATACCTATATAGTAAAATGGATTAAACCTCCAATCCTGTTCATGAAACTTAACAGTGATGGCTCATGCAAAAATGGTGAATGTGGAGGAGGAGGCGTAGGGAGAGACAATCTAGGCAAATTTATAATGGCATACTCCATTCCACTAGGGCAAGGTACAAATAACTGGGTTGTGGCATGTGCTTTCTTATTTGGGATCAAGTAGTGTATATAAAAAATGTTCAACGTAATCATTGGTGAAACGGATTCAATGCTACTGCAAAAAAGAATCTCTGGCAACTGCACCATACCATGGAGAATCAAAGAAGTAGTCCAAGATATTAAGAATCTCATTAATAGACAAGGTATCTTCATTAATCATTATTATAGAGAGGCCAACCAAGTCGCGGATAAGAAGGCATCTCTAAGCCACAATCAGGAGAACCAGTATATTTGTACAAATTTTTGTTCTTTACCTAGTCAGATTAAAGGTCTTTTGAATACAGATCGATGGAAGATGCCTTCATTTCGAGTCAAGAAGAGGAAACCAAGCATGCTCACCTACGAGCCACCGTTAGTTCCCAGCCTTTGTGACGACCCAACCCGTAGCCTCATGAGTTACCACTATGTTTCCCCTATTTTATTCTTCTTCATGTTTTATTATTAATATTTGATGTGTTATAGTTGATTTGAATTAGTTTTGGTAGAAAATGAGGCACTTAGTCTCTTTTAAGAAGGCTTAAGTTGAAAAAGTCAAATGGATATTGACTTATGAGTTAGAGGGCTCGAATATGATTTTTGGTGATTCGGTTAGCTTCAGAGGATGATTTGTGACTTAAGAGCGTGATCGGAATTGATTTTAGAGGTCCAGTGTAGAATTAGGCTTGAATTGACGAAGTTAGTATTTTGGCGAATTCCGATTGATGGGTAAGATTTTGAATCGAGGGTTTGAATGGAATTCCGAGAGTAGTTGTAGCTTCGTTAGGTGATTTTGAATATGTGTGCAAAATTTTAGGTCATTCGGACGTCGTTTGGTTGGGTTTTTGATCGAGTGCTTGTTTCAAAAGAATTTGAAGAACTTAGGATTTGATTCGATGTAATTTGATGGTTTTAGTGTTAATCATGGTGTTTTGATGATTGGAAAAAGTTTGGAAGATGTTTTAAGATATTTTAGTGTTTTGGTTGAGGTACCGGAGACCTAGGGTTGATTTCGGATGGCTATCGGAAATTTTGGAGTTTGTAAAAATGCAGTAGAAAAAATATAGAGAACTTTTGTTCTATGCGATCGCAGAGGGAGTCGTGCGATCGCATAGAAGGAATTCGAGGGATGTTTGGATTGTGCTATGTGAATGCATTTAGGAGAATGCGATCGCACAGGGTAAAGACCCTATGCTATGCGATCGCAGGTGTGTATATGCGATCGCGTAGGGTTAATCTGGGGAAGAAATAATTTTGCTATGCGATCTCATAGAGGGAGCTTCAAACTTGGGTAGAATGTTTTAAATTATTTCATTCGCGATTTTGGGGCTCATTCACTCCATTGTTGATCTTTCTGGAAGCTTTTTAAAGGGAATTGAAGAGGGATTCAAGGAGAATCGATTGGAGGTAAGATCTTTGAACATAAAACACGATTATATTGTGAAATTGGTCTAGAAATGTATATAAATTAAGCCTAAAATTGATGAAATAGGGCTTGAGAATTTGAAATTTGATTTGGGCATTTGATAGGCCATTTGAGCTCGGATTTGAGAGTTCTTGGTATGTATTAACTCGTGGAGAGATAAGGAATCTGGTGATGTTAATTTCCTGATTTTTTGAGAAGTGGCTCGAAATTTGGGTTTTGATAATTTCGAGATTCTTGATATTTTTCAATTGTTTTCGATTGTGTATTGTTCTCTTAGAATATTGTAATATACTCGCTCTGATTTTGGTTAGATTCGACGTGAGTGAAGGCCGATTTGAGGGGCAAAGGCATTGAGAGCTAGAGATTTCACCGGTTCGAGGTGAGTAATGATTGTAAATGATATCCTGAAGTTCTGAAACCCCGAATTTGCACCATAGTGCTATATTGAGGTGACTTGCACACCGGATAGAGAGCGTAGGGTAGAGCACCATTGGGGATTGTGACTTGGTCCGTCCTGGTTGTTAATTTTACCGCGTATTTCACTATGACTTGTTGTTTTGCACTATGAACTGGGATTATTGCCATACATGGGGCTTATTGCCGACTGTTTGAACTCCATGTGAGCTATCATCACTAGTTTACTCACTATTTGAAATATTATTTGAACTCAGTCCATTTGAATTACACTGTTTCACGGACTCAGCTATAGTTTTACTCAACCTTGAGTTTTAACTGATGTTTGAACTATTGTTTGAGCTGAGCATTATTGTTTTACTGATGTCCGAGGGGCTTATGATTATTTTTGGATTGATTGAGGCCGAGGTCCATATGTGAGGATATGTTGAGTGATGTGAGGAGGCTTTCAGGCCTCGGTCGATATGTAAGGAGGCTCCAGGCCTCGAGTGAATTGTAAGAAGGCTTTCAGTCCCCATGTTGATATGTACAGGCTTTCAGGTCTTATGATGATATTGCGCTTGGACTGTAGGAGCCCCTCCGGAGTCTGCACCCACCACTGTGAGTGCGAGTACCCATCTATAGTGGATAAATTTTGGACGGTGGTGACAATGGCACTATTATATGCGTTTTGGTCATGTAGCAATGGTTGACCAGTCAGGTAACAATGATTGACCAGTGGTAACAATAGCACTGTAATACGTATGTTGGTCAGGTGACAATGGCTGACCGGTCATGTAACAATGACTGAACAGGAACATGAATCATGCCCGAGGGGCCGGAACTGTTGTTGAGATATTTCCCGAGGGGCAAACTTTGATGTGCTCATCTTGCTCTGTTACTTGTCTTTTTACCTATTATACTGGGGTATTTGTTCCCGAGGGCGGATTTTTCTGTGCTTATCAGCACTAACTATTTAATAATCGTTTTTGTAATTTTTGAAAAGACCATTTTTAAAAGAGATTTGAACTGAGCCAAGGTATCTCTAAAGATATCACAAATTTTACTATTTTTCTCAAAAAATTGTACCCGGTTTCTATACAACATGTTGGTTGCCTTACGTGATTTCTTGCTGCTCAGTTATTTATTTTTATTACTCACTGAGTTGAATTAATCACTTTACTCCCTGCACCTCGCATGCAGTTGCAAGTATTTATTCACCCGGTAGCAGGTATTGGTCGTGTGGAGGTAGAGTTGTAGAGGTGTTAGCGAGGTAACTACCAGCGTTCGTAGCACCACAAGCCTTTTATGTTGTTCTTTATTATTGTTCAATGTATTTCTAGACTGTAAAGTGGGGATTTCATTCTTATAGATGCTCGTGAATTGTGACACTCCGGTGAGGCTGTGTTGGGATAGTTTCCTGTTTTATCACTTTTCTTTCGCACTTATGATAATTTTATTACTGGTTTAGACTTATTCATTCTAAGTAATTATTAAAAAGGTATTGGTGTTCCGTTGGCTGGACTTGTCTTCTCGAGAGGCGCCATCGCGACCGGGTTTGGGAATTGGGTCATGACAAGTTGGTATTAGAGCCTAGGTTACTAGGTCTCACGAGTTATGAGCAGGTTTAGTAGAGTCTCGCGAATTGGTACAGAGAAGTTTGTATTTATCCTCGAGAGGCTGCAGAACCTTTAGGAAAACTTCACCTTCTTGAATTCTTATCATGCGTCCTTAATTCAACTTGAAAAGAAACTTTTGAAATTCCTTCGACGTGTTCGTATGCGCGCATGAGCGCTCAGTATCAGATCTGCCTTGATGGCTTGTGATTCCCTGATCAAGGGGCGAGATGTAATCTTCGTGAGTTTGATGTTGGGCTAGTCTGGAGGACTTGAGGCCGGATTTTTGCCTATGGCTTGAGCACCGAGGTGCTGATTATGTGAGCAAGTGTTTTGAACTTATATTTTTGGTATTGTCCCTATTAGCAGGAATGGCGGTTGGATATCCATGTGATGGGTATGTTAGTAATGCGAAATGTATCTATGTGATTTGGTAGCGACGAAGAAGTCTGCTGGATAATAGATGAACTATTAAGTGTTCGATACCTATTGTGATTTGAGGTGTAGCCCGAGTATGGTGGCGTGAAGGATATTTTTGTGTCTCCTAATTGAGAAGTGAAGTGTATTACATATGGCAGTATGAGTTCAGACCCAGGAAAGACCAAATGACTGTGTAATAGGTATAACAGTGGAAGGTATGGTGAAATACTAAATTAAGGCGAAACATGTGGGTCATCTCATGCGGAGTGTTCTTAAGTGGTATGATCCTTATGTGTATGTTAGAAGATCTCATGTGTAATTGAAGAGTACGTGTTAAAATTTGAAAATTCGGGTCGCTTAAGAGTGTGGAATCAACTGATATGAGGATGAATGCGAGATTTGTAGAGGATTACAGTGCTAGATGATGTGTGTTTTCACAAACTTGTAAATGATTTGAGTTCAATCTCACTATGGTATCGTGGCATCATTAAAGTAAAAGTGTTATGAGTTGTTGAGTGTGTCTTGATATATGGCTTCGAGCCAAGTTGTGGAGTTTGCTATCAGTTAGCTAATTGTACGGTCATGTGCTATGTTGGCTTCAGTTGGAGCGTGCGGGTGAGTCAGCTATGACTAGAGTAAAAGAAAGGGTTATATTATGTTCCATAGGGTATGAGAATTACTGAATGTCTAGAGTTGTTGTTGGTAAAGAATGCTCAGTGCATAGAGCAGAAAGTTGCTTGGTGGTCTTGGGATGAGGATCTCGTTTTGCGGTATCGGAGTGCCAATAAGGCATGAGTGGTTCTGCTCGTTAAGTCAGGTAATTTGTAGTTTGAATAAGAGTGAATAACTTTTGAAAATGGTTCTAATGTGATTAATAGTCTGCAGGGAACAATCAGGTATCTTAATGTTGCCTGTGTGGTTAGAAATTATGTTTTCATCGTAAAGGTCAAGACCTGTGGTATTCTATGCTAATTATAGGATTCTATGCGTCCGTATCAGGAAAATAAAGGTAACTAATTTAGATTCGCAGGAAGTTCTTCATAGTAGATTATTTTGGGAATGTGGTGTTTCCGAGAATATTTGAGAGAGTGTTCAGTGTCTCATGGATTTGAGACAGTGTGGTTTTATTCTTGGGTCTCGTATGGTCATCCTGGGTAGAGGCATTGTGGTGCTACAGCAAGAGGGGATATCAAGTTGAAAATGAGTCAGAAGGAAATTTAGATAAATGAAGTAGCTTGTTAGTGGATCGAATCAGTATGGTAAGGATATGATTAATTCTTCGTATGTGTTCAAGGTAATGAGCCCTTACATGTATTGTGCAGTAAAGCTCTTGAGTTTTGACAGCTTGCTTAGCTCGGTTTGGAGAGAAGGATTCAGTCATGGCAGTTTAACTCTTGCAAATGTAATTGGGAGAGAGTTCTTGTTGGGTTTTACCGCGATTTGGAGATGTATATTTTCTATGGACATGCGGAGCATGCAATGTGTAATGATTTTCTTCTATATAGGATCGATGGGTGTTCTTGACTAGTTGAGTGAGTAGATGCTTGTGGCTTGGAAGGGAGATAAAGGTTTTCTTGCCATCTTTGGATGGTATGATATACGCGGTATATTGTGGAGGATTGAGGTCTGTGTGTTCGAGGATTCGGTTCAGTTCTGAAAGGAAGTTCATAAAACTCTTAGGCAATAGGTAGCCTCAGATAATCAAGAAAATGATACTGCTAATTAAAAGTGAGTTGACGAGGGCATGCGTCTCAGGAAAAAGGGAATTTTAGAATATCTTTCGTGGAATGATTGGTTACTTGAGGTGTGATGTGTATTTATACGGCGGAATTTGGGATCAGGTATGATGATTCGTGTGCTATATGGAGTTAGAGACTGGGAGTTCTCATGTTCAAGCTATAAACTGGTTGTGGATCGTGTGTATCAGCACCGCTTAGTGGCTATTGGGATTTGGAGGCCCGAGTGGATCTTTCATTATTTAGTATGTTAGATTTTGGATGTGATGTTCATATTCAGATTGGTTGTCTTAGTGTTAGGTGATTTTGAACTATTGCACAACGGGATTTGCCGGAAATGCCACGGGTTGAGTGGCGAGGTGCATTGGATTATGTTCTTTCAGAGTGGTTTATATTTCAAAGACCCAGTGTATGGTTGGGAAGGATTGCTTTTCTTGATTGGGCCTTCAGGATGGATGTCAGTGCAAAGGTTTCTGCCTTTGATTCAGTTCCCGTGTTAAATGACTTTTCGCATGCGTTTCTTGTGGCTGGGCATGTCATCGGGCGAGGTTGTGGATTTAGATATTGATTTGGTGTCGGGCACCGTATTGTACGGCTCCGGCAGGAGTTATAGTAGTAGAAGGAGAAGCTTCAGGCTTCCTTGGTAGTGAGTTTGTTGGTAAGCTTATATAGATATGTGTCTAGTTTGAGTTGGATTGGTTGGCCCTGATATGTATTGTTGAGGGATAGGTTGATTCGCTCATTATTGGGCTTGTTAATGATCTGAGGAGAACTATGAGTTTCTTTTCGGTGTTGTGAGACGTTATGGTTTGTTGGTTATGGGCACATGTGGTGCATTTCTATTGGGGGATTCATAGTGGAAGTCGAGTGGGAAGAGTAATTGGGTGTTGCTTGGTGAATGGAGTATTGGTTATGACCTATTGGGTTGCGTGTCGTATGTTATTTGTTTCATCGTGGGTGTAATGAATTGCTTTGGTTTCAGACATCAAATGGTGTGTGGTTGTCGATTTGGAGTATAGTGAGTTGAGGTATTTCATGTGTAATACTGTTTGGTTAGGATCACACATTGTAGTGAGGCCACGTGGAGATATGACCTTTCGGGGTAGATTCAGGTATTATATTTCTATAATGTGAGACGTGGTCTCAGCCTTGTGTTGAGATGGTACTGATGAGCTTGAGGTACGACTCTTTCGTTGAGTCATTTTTCATGATTTGAGTATGTCCAGACCGTTTCTTATTAGTGCGTGTATTATGCAAGTTGCGGCTTAGGCTTGTATTGAGGTGTCATACCCCAGAGTGGTGTGTTAGATTCGAGGTGATTGTTGGGTCATTAAAGAATACGAACAAGTTTGATGTTAGCTTGTTGGAAGGATGAAAATCGAGGTTCGGCTAGGAATCTGTTGTGGTATTAGTCAAAAGGGGAGTGGCTTCATGAATGTTTGATCAGAGAAATGGTTATGATTTATTGCATGTTTCATTTATCGTTGGCAGTATATGAAAGTGTTGGAATAAGACTTTAGCTAATAAGAGATTTTCTATCGGTGTTTGGTTGTTGTGGGTAACTGCTGTGAATAGAAGTTCGTGTTTGGATTATGTGGTATATCATATGATTTCACCTGAGGTTGCAGGTATGGTTATTATAGCTGGTTCAGGGCGATTCTAAGTATATGTGTGAAGTTTTGATTGTATTGATAGTTCCAGAGATGAAAAGGTAGTTCTATGAATTATGGGCTAGCTAGATTGTGTAATGTCCGCTATGATGTGTTATCGGACCTATATGAGATAGGGTTATGTGGGATCACCCATGGGTATACACTTGGTAAGATTATTCAGCTGCTGGTTGGCTTCTAGGACAACTCTGGGTACGTTCGAGGACGAGCATTGGTTTTAAGTTGGGGAGGATGTGACGACCCGACCCGTCATCTCATGAGTTACCACTCTATTTCCTCCATTTTATGCTTCTTCATGTTTCATTATCAGTATTTGGTGTGTTATAGTTGATTTGAATTGGTTTTGGTAGGAAATGAGGAACTTAATCTCTTTTAAGAAGGCTTAAGTTGGAAACATCAATCGGACGTTGACTTATGAGTTAGAGGGATCGGATATGATTTCTGGTGATTCGGTTTGGGGGATGATTTGTGACTTAGGAGCGTGATCGAAATTGATTTTGGAGGTCCACTGTAGAATTAGGCTTGAATTGGCGAAATTAGTATTTTGGCGAATTCCCGTTGATGAGTGATATTTTGATCCGAGGGTCGGAATGGAATTCCGAGAGTTGCTTTAGCTTCGTTAGGTGATTTAGGATATTTGAGCAAAATTTCAGGTCATTTAGACGTCGCTTGGTTGGGTTTTTGATTGAGTGCGTGTTTTGGAAGAATTTAAAGAACTTAGGATTTGGTTTTATGTAATTTGATGGTTTTAGCGTTAATCGTGGTAATTTGATGATTATAACAAGTTTGGATGATGTTTTAAGATATGTTGGTATTTTTGGTTGAGGTCCCGGATGCCTCGGGGTGATTGCAAAGAACTTTTTTTCTATGCGATCGCAGAGGAGTAGTGCGATCGCATAGAAGAAATTCGAGGGTTGTTTAGATTGTTCTATGCGAACGCGTTTGGGAGAATGCAATCGCGCAGGGTAAAGACCCTGTGCTATGTGATCACAGGTGTGTATATGCGATCGCGTAGGGTTAATCTAGGGGAAGAAATTTTTGTGCTATGCGATCGCGTGGGCTCTTATGCGATCGCATAGAGGGAGCTTCAGACCTGGGCAGAATGTTTTAAATTATTTCATTCACGATTTTAGGGCTCATTTACTCCATTGTTGATCTTTTTGGGAGCTTTTTGAAGGGAATTGAAGAGGGATTCAAGGAGAATCAATTGGACAAAAGATTTTTGAACTTAAAACACGATTATATTGTGAAATTAGTTGGAAATTAAGCCTAAAATTGATGAACTAGGGCTTGAGAATTTGAAATTTGATTTGGACATTTGATAGGCCATTTGAGCTTGGATTTGAGAGTTCTTCGTATGTATGAACTCGTGGTGAGATAAGGTAACCGGTGATGTGAATTTCCTGATTTTTTGAGAAGTGAGACCGGTGCTCGGATTTTGCAAATTTCGAGATTCTTGATATTTTTCAATTGTTTTCGATTGGGTATTGTTCCCTTAGCATATTGTGATGTATTTGCTCTGATTTTGGTGAGATTTGATGCGCGTGGAGGCTGATTTGAGGGTCAAAGGCGTTGAGAGCTAGAGATTTCACTAGTTTGAGGTAAGTAATGATTGTAAATGATATCCTGAGGGTTTGACACTCCGAATTTGCACCCATAGTGCTATATTGAGGTGACTTGCATGCCGGATTGGGAGCGTGCGGTAGAGCACCATTGGGAATTGTGAATTGGTCCATCCCGGTTGTTGATTTTACCGCGTATTTTACTCTGACTTGTTGTTTTGCACTATGACTTGGGCTTATTTCCATACTTGGGGCTTATTGCCGACTGTTTGAACTCCTTGTGAGCTATCATCACTATTTTCCTCACTATTTGAGATATTATTTGAACTCAGTCCATTTGAATTATATTGTTTCTTGAACTCAGCTATATTTTTACTTAACCTTGAATTTTAACTGATATTTTAACTATTGTTTGAGCTGAGCATTATTGTTTTACTGATGCCATAAGGGTTTATGATTATTTTTGGATTGATTGAGGCCGAGGGCCATATGTGAGTATATGTTGAGTGATGTGAGGAGCCTCTCAGGCCTCGAGCGATATATGAGGAGGCTCTTAGGCCTCGAGTGTATTGTGAGAAGGCTTTCAGGCCTTATGATGATATAGCACTTGGGCTGTAGGAGCCCCTCCGGAGTCTGCACCCCCATAGTGAGCACACATACCATCTAAAACAGATAAATTTTTGACAGTGGTAACAATGGCACTGTTATACGCGTTCTGGTCAGGTAACAATGACCGACCAGTCAGGCAACAATGACTGACCAGTGGTAAAAATGACACTGTAATACGTGTGTTGGTCAGGTAACAATGGCTGACCGGTCAGGTAACAATGACTGACCAGGAACATGAATCATGCGCGAGGGGCCAAAATTATTGTCTAGATATTGCCCGAGGGGCGAACTTTGATGTGCTCATCTTGCATAGTTATTTATCTTTTTACCTGTTATACTGGGGTATTTGTGTTCGAAGGCGGATTTTTCTGTGCTTATCAGCACTACCTATTTTGAAATCGTTTTCTTAATTTTTGGAAAGACCATTTTCAAAAGAGATTTGAATTGAGCCAAGGTATTTATACAGATATCATAGATTTTACTGTTTTTCTCAGAAAATTGTACCCGACTTCTATACAACATGTTGGTTGCCTCATATTAGTGGAAGTGATGACTGGATAGCTATATGATGAGTATGTTAGTACTGCGAGATGTATCTATGTGACTTGGAAATGATGAGAAAGGTTTGCTGGATGATAGAAGAACTATTAGGTGTTTGAATTTCATCGTGATTCGAGGTACCCTGAGTTAAGGGCGTGTGACGGATCTTTTCATGTTTTTCAGTTGAGAGTGAAGTAAATTTTATGCTGCGGTATGAGTTCTGACTCTGTAAGACTAAGTGACTACGTACAGTTTATGGCAGTGGAAGATATATAGAAAGGTTAACTGAAGGAAAAGCATGTGGGTTATCTCCTGCGAAGAGTTTTGGGGTTGTGTGACCCTTATGTGATGTTTGTTAGGATATCTCATGTTCAAGTGAAATGTAAGTGTTGTAATTTGAAATTTTTGATCGCTTAAGAGAGTGGGCTTAACTGTTGAGAGATTTGCAAAAGATTTAAAGTACTAGATGATTTGTGTTTACACAAGCTTACAAAGGATTTGAGTTTAATATCACTATGGTATTGTAGCATCAATAGAATATAAGTGTTATGCGTTATTGAGGGTATTTTGATCTACGGTTTCGAGCCAAGTGGGGGAGTTTGCTATTAATTAGTTGATTTCTCGGTTATAAGCTATATTGGTTCTGATTTGAGGTGTGTGGTGAATTAGTTTTGGTTGCGGAAATTGAGCCCGAGGATGGCTTGAGTAAAGAAATTTTGACTAAGGAAAGGTTATGTGCTGCAGTGTTAGAAATGCCAATGAGGCGCTGGTTGTTTGGTTCTTTTGATCGGGTTAAGTGCAATATAAATAGAGTGAATGACTCTCAAAAATGGTTCTAATGTGTTCAAGATGCCTCATGTAGCAATTGGGTATCTCAAAGTCGTATATGTGGTTAGAAACCGAGTTTTCATTGAAAGAGTTCAAGACATGTGGTATCTTTATGTTAATTATGGGATTCTATGCATTAGTATTAGAAAGATAAAGGTAACGGATTTAGATTCGCAGAAAGTTCTTTAGAGTAAGGTGTTTTGGAATGTGGTGCTTTTGGGAATAATTAAGAGAGCATTTAGTGGCTTATGGGTCTTAGACAGTGTGGATTTATGGATTTACGCTTGGGCCTCGTGTGGTAAACCTGGGTTGAGAAATTATGGTACAACAACAATAGGGAGTATCAAATTGAAAATGAATGAGAAGGAAATTTAGATAGATGGAGTAGCTCGATAGTAGACTAAGTCAGTATGGTAAGGATATGATTAATTCCTTGTGTGTGTTTGAGGCAATGGATTCTTTTAGGTATTTTGCAGCGATGCTATTAGGTTTTGATGGCTTTCTTAGCTTGATCGAGTTAGAAGGATTTAGTCCTGACAAGTCGGATTTGTGCAAAGGGAACATGGAGTGTTCTTGATGGTTTTTGTCATGGTTTGGAGATGTATATTTCTATGGGCATGCGGAGCATGGGATGTGTATGTGGAAGTGATGATTGGATAGCTATATGATGAGTATGTTAGTATTGCGAGATGTATCTATGTGACTTGGAAATGACGAGAAAGGTCTGCTGGATGATAGAAGAACTATTAGGTGTTTGAATTCCATCGTGATTCGAGGTACCCCGAGTTAAGGGCGTGTGACAGATCTTTTCATGTTTTCCAGTTGAGAGTGAAGTAAATTTTATGCTGCGGTATGAGTTCTGACTCTGTAAGACTAAGTGACTACGTACAGTTTATGGCGGTGGAAGATATATAGAAAGGTTAACTGAAGGCAAAGCATGTGGGTTATCTCCTACGAAGAGTTTTGGGGTTGTGTGACCCTTATGTGATGTTTGTTAGGAGATCTCATGTTCAAGTGAAATGTAAGTGTTGTAATTTGAAATTTTTGATCGCTTAAGAGAGTGGGCTTAACTGTTGAGAGATTTGCAAAAGATTTAAAGTACTAGATGATTTGTGTTTACACAAGCTTACAAAGGATTTGAGTTTAATATCACTATGGTATTGTAGCATCAATAGAATATAAGTGTTACGCGTTATTGAGGGTATTCTGATCTATGGTTTCGAGACAAGTGGGGGAGTTTGCTATTAGTTAGTTGATTTCTCGGTTATAAGCTATATTGGTTCCGATTTGAGGTGTGTGGTGAATTAGTTTTGGTTGCGGAAATTGAGCCCCAGGATGGCTTGAGTAAAGGAAATTTTGACTAAGGAAAGGTTATGTGATTTAACGTGATTTCTTGCTGCTAAGTTATTATTTATTTTTATTACTCACTGAGTTGGAGTACTCACTTTATTCCCTGCACCTCGTATGCAGTTGCAGGTATTTATTCACCCGGTAACGGGTATTGGCCGCGTGGAGGCAGAGTTGTAGAGGTGTTAGAGAGGTGACTTCCAGCGTTCAATCACCACAGTCCTTTTATGTTATTCTTTATTATTTTTTAGTGTATTTCTAGACTGTAAAGTGGGGATTTCACTCTTATAGATGCTCGTGATTTGTGACACCCCGGTCGGGTTATGTTGGAATAGTTCCCTGTTTTATCACTTCACTTCCGCACTTATGATAATTTTATTAATGTTTTAAACCTATTCATGCTAAGTAATTATTAAAAAGGTATTGGTGTTATATTGGCTGGCCTTTTCTTCACGAGAGGTGCCATCGTTGCCGTGTTTTGGAATTAGATCGTGACAGCTTTATTGCCCATTTTTTGGGGTCAACAAGCTTGTCCATATTTAGGAAATGTTCTCTCTACAAACCTTGAGCCCCGCTAGTAGATGCCTAGATGGTCCAAAATGTATATGAAGGTAAGGTCTAGTCCCCCTTCAGCAACATCATTTTGCACATAGAGGCAATAAAATTGTGACTCGTGTTTGAAGTTAAAAAAAATGTATATAGATTATTTTGACTATTTTTTTATGGAGATAGAGCGCATCCACACACACGTACATATATATAATATGCACATATTTATAGGTTTCTTCAATTTTTATGCAATTTTACGTATTTATAAATATTCACTATAAATATATTATTTTATAAAATATTAAAAATTATATACCGCTAAGGCTTACGCCTCGCTGAGGCATATGTAAGACGTCTCACCTTATGCTCACGGCATGTAAAACATAGAAATTTAATGGAGGGGTCTCCTGGACTACCTGCACACTATATATTCCTCTAATTTTAACTAATTTTAACAAATTAATAATCTACAATAAATGAAAGCGTTGTGCCATTGGTCAAAGCATTAATAATAATAGCGAGCCATCATTTATAAGATTGCACTTGCAGCAAATTCTTCTCCTACCACATATTTTCCATGACATCCAACTTGTAGCTACCTTTTTTCTCCCTGCGATACATTCTCCCTGCCTTTCTTTACTATAATCTCAAGTCTCAAAATGCTAGTGGATCCCGACAAGTATGCATCGTTTTGCAAGCTATTATTTAGACAAGGTTTCATGGATAAAATAGTATGTATAATATTTTCTTTCTTTCTTTTTTTCTTCTACTATGTTGCCGTCTATTTCTTCCTCCGATATAAGTTTTGATAATTTATTTGTCAGCTAATGCCGCCTGTTTTCATCAAAGAAAATAAGAAGAAGTTGGCCAAGACTTGCTTACTGAAAACGGACATAGCAGCAGGGATGTGGTGGGAAGCAAAGATAGCGAAGGAGAATTCCTATTACTTCATATGTGAAGGAGAGTGGCCAAACTTTGTGGCGCATCACAAACTAGAGTTAGGGGATATTTTGCTCTTTTTTCTAGTTGATAAATCAACATTTCATGTACTTCCCTACGGTCAGAAAACTTGTAAAAACCTTTGCAGGAGACAACTATTTGAGGAACTCAGCAGTTCCTCCGAAGAGGAAGAGGAACGTGAAGTAGGAATCCGACTGTCAAGAAAATTTAAGAAAGTTAAAACGGAGCCAAAAGAATTGCCAGGTAATATTGATCTGTTTATGCGTTTGGGGTGTATTTATATGTTTTCATTTCGTCTGTAGATGCATGCGAGTAGATGCAGGTTTAATCACGAGCAGACCACAAGAAAATACATGACTCATGTAGATCATATTTAACTAGTAATTGGATTAAGTGCTAATTAGTGTTAAGCATAAGTTAAATTCTTATAAGTCTAGCTAGACACTTGTATATATATTGTCGTCGTAAGTGTAATATAAAAGACGCGCATGAGATCCTTATAAAATTTGCCATAAGGAAACAAGTTAATGTAATAATTTGTGTCCTCATATATACATATATAGCAAAATGGATATGAAGAATTCAAATAACCGTTTCAAGTAGTTTGGTATTGATTAGTGTCTATATATGTGCAGAAGAGGAAGCTCAGAATGGAAGTAAAGAAAATGGTCGAAAAACACTTAGATACAATGTGGTGAACTTGAAAAATCAAAATCCATACTATGAAATGGCGGTAAGAAAGACACACTCGCTTTTTATGGTAAGGTTGAACAACATCTGTCTTTTATTTTTATAATTTGATTATTATTTTCATGTGTTTGATGACTACATATGTTTAGACTATCCAATGACCTTCGCAAGATGGAGTGGCATAATTAAGATGAAGAAAATAATACTGATTAATGGAGAAGGGAAGAAGTGGAAAGTGGATATAGAGCATATTGGCTCAAGGGTTCTCATAAAAGGGGGATGGGCTGCCTTCAGAAAACAAAACAAGATAGCTGCTAATGGTGAAACTTGTCGCTTCAAGTTGATTCAGGGACGTAGACGTGGGCGTGGACCAAGTTGTTATGTTTTACAGGTTGAAAAGATCTTTAAACCTTGAAGTATAGCTCATATGTATATGTAGTTCGTTTCTTTTGGTTGCATTTTGGCCTTCTCTTTGTAGTGAAGATGGAGAACTAGTAACTAATGGACATCTTTTCTCCTTATATATTTAAGATTTTTGTTTACTCGTACGTGTTAGTAATACTATATATGTCTAATTGAACTTCATTTATCCAGTACTGCTAGATATGGCAGGCAGGGTAGGGCGATGCTTAAACGGGGCGGGAATTTTAAAAAAAAGGTTAATCGGGCGGGGCAGGCATGGGTCGTTGAGATGAAGTACAAAGTGTTAAGCTGTAGGTTGTAGCTTAGCGAAATGAGGTTCGTGTTTGTGATGGACCTACTAACTTCGACTTTAAGCTGGCATTTACACTCTTAACTTGTGACTCAATGGAAACAACAGCTACTACCCTTTGTATTCATACAAAGTGGGGTCTGGAGAGGGTAATACGTACACAAGCCTTACCCCTATCCGAAAGGGCAGAGAGACTTTTTCCAATTGACCCTCGGTTCAAGGGAAAGAGAATAGAAAGAAGAGAAAAACAAAAGAAAAAAGAAGAGAAAAACAAAAGGAAAAACAAAAGAGCATCTGACTATATAATCTATACTTGTCTAGGCACACAATTTGTAAGTCTATTTTCGTATTCTATTCTGTACAAGTATTATTTCTAACTTCTAATAATCAATATACTTCTTCTATGCATCTTCTATTCTTGTTCTGCTTTTCCATAAAGCTTCATTTCTTCCCCTCCATATGTGGTCGCTCAATGCACAACCAATATTGCATAGGAGAACTCCCTTCTAAATTTGCTCCCCACATTCCTCCCAATTCTTTTCCATAGATGCTGCCCTTCATAGCTTGTTATGCTTATTTTCAGCTATTGCAGAACTTCATTGATATACAGCTTAGAGAAGTGACATTCATAGAACAAGTGCTCTATAGATTCTGGGGCATTTCCACACAATTCACATAGGCCATCTGAGCAGATCCTCTGTTGGTTAGCCTATCCTTAGTTAGCAGCTTCCCTTGTATCATTAGCCACCAAATGAAGCTATATTTTGGAACATTTTGTACATTCCAAACCCATCTTCCCCATTGACAAGTATCTGGCGTCCCTCTCAACCAGGAATACCCTTTTATGATTGTATATCCTCCTGTTTGCCTTTGACATCTGTCCTGGTTGTACCATTCTGCGAGCTTATCTATTATTTGGCATATTTTTTTCCAATACCAACTGCTATCCTGAGGAGCCCTGTTATATCCACAAATACTTAAAAAATAGAGATAATGCATAAATATCCCATTAAACTTATGTGAAAAAGTCATTTACACACCTTAACTTTACGGGTGACCTATGTCTCCCTATTTTTGTTTGAGGTAAATTTTATACCACCCTAAATGGTGACATGGCAAAGGCAGTAGTTTCACTCTCCCAAACTCGCGTGTAAGCGGTGAAGACATTGCATACAACTTTACTTTTTCCTTAAATACCCTTCCTAAAAATATTATTTTCTTTTTAATACCAATGACTCTTTTGTCATTCCAACAAAAAATAAAAGCCCTCATCCTTCACTGTCAAAGGTCGTCTCTTTCGTTCTTCTCAGCCGGCAATTTTTTTCTATTTCTTAATTCCGGCCACTATTCATCTCTATTTCTAGTCGAGCTTTATTGGTGTAATCTTCTTATACCAAGCCCCTCACATCTACGCCCTCAAAACTCAAATCCCATTTGCAGTAGGTAAAAAATTTATTAGTGAAAATTGAAAAAATGGACCAAAATATGTTAGATGATATTATAAGTCGGCTTCTTGAATTAAAAGGGTAAACCAGGGAAACAAGTAGTGTTAACAGAGACTGAAATCGAACAATTGTGTTTGATTTCTAAAGAGATTTTCTTGAAACAGCCTAATTTATTGGAACTTGAAGCACCCATCAAACTTTGTGGTAAAGGTTTCAATCTTTCTTTCCCGTTAATTCTTGATTAATTGGTAATTAGTTTTTTTTAGCTGTTTGGATTTTCTACTCTTGTAAAGTTGACTTTTGTAGATGATGGGGTTTTTTGTATATAGTTGCTACGATTGGATACTTTTTATGTTCTTTGTTACATGGTGTATATATGGTACTGGTATATTTCTTCCTATTCTTTGTTTTGACACGTGGCGCGTGTATTACATATGCTCACCAGAAGACTGATTATGAGTTACCAATGATGTATAAAATTCACTTCAAATAAGAATAGGGGTACATAGGTCGCCCGTAATATTAAGGTGTGTAAATGACTTTTTTTGGACAAGTTTAATGGGGTATTTATGCATTATCTCTAAAAAATAAAATAAAGTGATATATAGATGATGGCTTTTAGGGGGTCGGTGGGGGGTGGGGGGGGGAGTGGAAAAAAATTGTTTTTTTAGCGATAAAAGATTATTTTACTCTTGAAGTAATATGACATAAGATAGAAAAATTTGAAGATGTTCGCAGAAGACAACTCCAGAAGGAATTCCAAAAATTGAACAGAAAATTCCAGATTCTGACATTCATAAAATCATAATTTAATGTAATTTTCAGGTATTGAAAGCAAATATAAATAGAGGTTATCTTAGTAGAAAATACGGACTAATATAAAATAAACACAAAAAATAAAGGAAAAAAGACAGGGTAGTGTGGCAAAAAATTGGTGAAAATGTTATACGAAGCGGGGTAAGGCGGGTCAAAAGCTTGTACTGCCCTCCCTACACTATTGACATCCGACATCCGTACCGCATTGAAAATATGAATTTGCTCAATTTATTATGACTTGCATACTTAGGTCACTCGCATTAAGGTAGAGTAACGTCACGCTACAGATAGTGTTATTTAACCATATATAGAGTAGCCCATGCCTTTTGAATTAGGACTTGAACACTCGGAAAAGCTTTTAGGCAGTGAAAGTTGGAGTATTTTCTAGTCCTATAAACTTAGTTACAATTATTGATGACGAATTCAACCCGAAATCGCTTGACTCGCTCATGATCTAACTCGTCTATAACTGCCTTTTTATAATGTCGGTTACCCATTTTAAACACACAATATAATAGTTATATACGGTTAAAATCAGAATCATCCTTTGTGTGACTAATCGAGAATGGAATATGATAGGTTAAGGTTCAATCTTGTATTATATCGAACCATAATGCAAAATTAGATCGTCGAGCTCATGACCCAAAGATCGATCAAGATCGAGATCGAGTAAGAAGGAGAATGATCAAGACCGAGATTGAGCAAAACTTACTCAGCCAAATAGCAAAAAGCCAAAATATCCGCAATCGATCGACGATCATGACAGAAATTCCGGCATGTATCATGAAAAGGCTAATTAATTACCTAATCATAAGATTTCTTATCTCATATAGAACTGTATCAAGAGTAGGACTCCCCTACTATAAAGGGGGTCTGATCATTTGTAAAACACATCATATTTACGCAACACAAAGCAATATATTGTCATTTCCTAACTTTCTTTATCTTGTAACTCTATTCATAAGTCAATTGAAACATCTTTTAGTTTAAGGGGGACTGAACTCGAGGGCCAAGGCTATTCGATTTGTGTGGTTTGCATATCTTGTTTTATAGTCAATTTCAACATTAATCCATTCTCTTACATTTGTGACAACTTATATCACATATATTTAAAACCGCGTATGAATTCAATAGTTATCCGTTTTTAAGGGTAAACAGTTTGGCACCCACTATCAAGACACAAAATCCACTAAGGGTCGTAATGGAGCTGGACAACTGTAATGACCCGGTCGGTCGTTTTTGAAATTTATGCCCCGATCCCCAATTTAACTGTTCCCCTAAGTTCATTTCTGCTATTGTGGTTTGCCGGGAGGGTCGGTTCTGGAATTTCGAGTGTTTTGGGACACTTAGTCCCTAAATGGGAGCTTTATAGTTGAAAAATGGCCCGTATTTTGAACAGTGTTAAGACAACCTTGGAACGGAGATCTGATGGTTCCATTAGCACCGTTAGGTGATTTCGGGGTTGGGAGTGCGTTCGAAATGTATTTTGGAGGTCTGTAGCTCAATTAGGTTTAGAATACCGAAGTTTGAAATTCTTGGAAATCCGATCGATCGGTGAGATTTTGATCCGGGGGTCGGAATGGAATTCCGACAATTTCTATAGCTTCGTTATGTGATTTTGGATATGTTTGCAAATTTTCAGGTCATTCGGATGTTGTTTGGTCGGGTTTTTGATTGAATGTTGGTTTCAGAAGTTTAGGTGAAAACTTAAGCTTGAATCCGCTATAATTCGATGTTTTCTGTGTTTAAGGACATGTTTTTATGATTGGAACAAGTTCGTATGGTGATTTGGAGTAGAATTGCATTTTTGGTTGAGGTCCCGGGGGGCCTCGGGATGAGTTCGGGTGATTAAACGGCAAAATATTTGGAAGTTGCAGCAGCTGGTGCCTGCCTTCTGTTATTTTCGCGTCTGCGGAGCTTGGACCGCAGAGACGAGTCCGCAGAAGCGACATTGGCTCCGCAGGGGCGAGTTTGTGGGAGGCCAGCCTAGTCCGCAGGAGCGGACCTCAGATCGCGGAGGCGGTCACGCAGGAGCGGAAAGCCATCCGCAGGAGCGGGAGTGGGCTGTTTGGGGGTCTTCCGCAGGAGCGGACTTTTGTCCGCATAAGCGAAGTCGCAGAAGCGATTGGGCTTCCGCAGAAGCGGATTTTGAGTAAATAGTCAAGGGCCGCAGAAGCGACCATATGTCAGCAGAAGCGGAGTCGCGGGAGCGACCTAGAGACCGCAGAAGCGGAAATCGACCTGGGTTTAATGAGCAGTAAGGGTTAAAATTTCAAATCGGTCTAAAACGCTAAGGCACCATTTGAGGGGCGATTTTCAGAGAAACCAAAGGGGTTCTTCAGGTAATCATCTATGGACTTAAAATATGTCAATTCCTTGCTAAACTATGGCGTTTTTGACTGAAATTGGAGGAATTAGGGGTGTATTAATGGAGGTTTTCATCCTAGGCGTGGGTTATAGAAAATCAATAATTTGAATGGCCAAATAGAGTCCGATTTTGGTAAATTTTATGTGCATAGACTCCTGTTGAGATAAGGAACCCGAATATATAACTTTCGTAATTTTTCGAGAATTGTACCATGAGTCGAGTTTTGGCAACTTGTGGTTTTGGTGTATTTTGAATTGTTTCGATTGGGTAATGCCCAATTGGCCTATTTTGATGTATTTCTATTGATTTTTTTCAGATACTACACCTGTGGAGGCCGATATTCGCGGCAAGAGAGTTGTCTCTTAGCGGTTTTGTACCGGAGTCGAGGTAAGTGGCTTGTCTAACCTCGTGTGGGGGAACCTTCACCCATAGGATATTATGTGATAGTTTAAATGCCTTGTACGCGAGGTGACGAGTGTGTACATACGCTGGTTGTTGCAACTCACTTTACTTGAATTGTCCAATTCGTGATATTCCTGTTCTTAGTTGATTAAATTGTGACATTTACCTGGTATTCGTTAGGAAAGCATGATTAGATAGGATTTATCTGTCTAATTGCCTAATTGTCTTACTTGAACTTCTTGATAATTGTTGGCACTAGTTTTTTTGGTGAAGTTGTAGTTAAGCATATTATATTTTCTCTGTGCGTTTCTTTATTTGTTGTATTGGTGGACTGCGGGTTCGATTCCCGGAGATCCCAGGGCTGTGGGTTCGATTCCCAGAGACCTAGAGTGGTATTGTTTGTGGACTGCGGGTTCGATTCCCGGAGATCCAAGGGCTGCGGGTTCGATTCCCGGAGACCCGGAGTTTATTGATATATTATTGAGATATGGACTGCAGGTTTGATTCCCGGAGATCCTGAGATATTGAGACACATCCTGAGATGTTGAGACACGGGTTGCGAGTTCGATTCCCGGAGACCCAGAGATACTGATATTGGGACTGCGGGTTAAATTCACGTAGCT
Organism: Nicotiana noctiflora; assembly: GCA_032618575.1. Lineage (NCBI taxonomy): Eukaryota > Viridiplantae > Streptophyta > Magnoliopsida > Solanales > Solanaceae > Nicotiana > Nicotiana noctiflora. Next base: position 149,013 of record JASVEL010011567.1, on the reverse strand, counting down.
CCTGTGTTGTTGATTATAGAGCGGGGTTGTGGCTTCAATTCCCACAGGTCTTGGACTTGCTGATTTGAGTTTACGTTGTGTTGGTTACTTGTAGTTGGTTAATCATAGTCGGTTGTAGTAATTACCTTATTGTTGTTATTTCAGATTCATTCTTACTTATTCCTGCTTATTACTGTTTTGATCATTATGTTATTGTTCTCTCCTCGTCACTACCCCATCGAGGTTAGGGTTGGCACTTACTGAGTACCGCCGTGGTGTACTCATGCTACTCTGTTGCACACTTTTGTTGTGCAGATCTAGGTAGATCAGGACAGGCTCATCCTAGGTGATTCAACAGCCCATCCGGAGACCTCGAGGTATGATCTGCTACATCCGCGGATTTGGAGGCCCTCCTTCTATTCTCATAGTGACTGTAGTTATTTTCCTTCATTTCGTTGTTTAGACATTCTTGATGTATAGAGCCACAGTTGTACTCTCCCTTTTTAGTCAGTATTACCCGTAGGATTCCGGGTCTTGGTAGTATTCTATATGGTGTGGTTGATGAATGTATGTGCCAAGCGATACTTGTTACATTATTTTTATATCGTTTTTCTGCGATTTTCTCATTTAACGCTGATGAACTTGTATATTCCGTATCGTGTTAGGCTTACCTAGTCGCGTAGACTTGGTGCCATCATGACAAGTTCACGATTGGTGAACTAGGGTCATGACAAGTTGGTATCAGAGCTCTAGGTTCATAGGAGTCACGGGACACAGACCGGTTACTTAAAGTCTCGCTGATCGATACGGAGACGTCTGTTTTTATCTACGAGAGGCTATGTAACTGCTTAGGAAACTCTTCATTTCTTTTGGATTCCTTGTCGTGCGACATTTTTGGCACCAAATCTAAACTTCTATTTTCTATTCTCTCACAGATGGTGAGGACACGTGCTACTCGCGAGGATCAGGCACACGCGTCCCCTGTTGCCACCGTCAGAGGCCGGGGCCGTGGTAGAGGACGAGGACGCGCCCGAGGTGCAGCCACAGCACCCGCGCGCGCTGCCGCTGAGGTGCCACCGGTGGATCAGGTTGGAGCGCAGGCACCTGGTACACCGACTACAGCTGCTACTAATCCAGCACTCCAGGAGACTCTGGCCCAGTTCATGAGTATGTATACCACTTTAGTTCAGGCAGGGTTGCTTCCTCTCACTGCAGCTACATCTCAGGCCGGGGGAGGGGCCCAGACTCCCGCAGCCGCTACACCTGAGCAGCAAGCGCCAGTGTGACAGGTTCCAGAGATTATTGTTATGCCTCCTGCCGCCCCAGCACAGCCCGGAGGTGGGCCAGCTGCCTCCGAGGACGAGCAGCGTATATTAGAGAGGTTCAAGAAATATGATCCTCCAGTGTTCAGTGGGTTGGCTATAGATGATGCATTGGGTTTTCTGGAGGAGTGTCATCGTATTCTTTGTACCATGGGGATAGTGGAGATCAACGGGGTTCCCTTCACTGCTTTTCAGCTTCGTGGGGCCGCTTATGATTGGTGGCGCACGTATGAGTTGGATAGTCCAGATGAGTCTGCTTCATTGACCTGGACGCAGTTTTCTAATATGTTTTTGAGGGAGTTTGTTCCCCAGAGTCTTAGGGATTCTTGGCGATCGGAGTTTGAGCGGTTGCGACAGGGCTCCATGTCAGTGTCAGAGTATGCTATTAGTTTCACCCGTCTAGCTGTGAGCACGTGATTTTGCCCTATATGAGAATTACTCCCAAAAATTCAAAATAAAAGAGTTTTGTTGTTTGCAATATTTGTGGATTTTATGTTATTTTTCTCTTATTGTTTGCGTTTGTGTGCCCATGTTTATTTGTTTAAATAAATAAATAATACAAAATATATTGCATTTATTTTATAAAATTCGAGTTGGCAATTAAAGGTGATTAAGTGTTTTATGAAAATGAAAAAATCACAAAATAATGTATTTTTTGCATTTTTACCATTTATTGTCCAATTGTGTGATTTTATTTTATTTTTGGTATTTAATTATGTGTGTTTAATTGATATTAGAGGTTAACTAATATTTTTTGATAAGTTAATTTATTTCTATAATTTAATTTAGGATTGTAAAATTTAGTTTGAAGTGACTTAGGAAAAAAAAAAGAAAAAAAACAAAGTAAAGAGGAAACCCGGACCAGGCCATTGTTTATTCACAAGCCCAAACCATCCCTCATCAGGCCCAAGCCAAACACCCCTGTACACAGCCCAAATCCAATTTGTTTCAGAGATCAACCAAACGACGTCGTTTGGCTTCTTAAATCGCACCCGTTCGTTCAATCAATCCAACGTCCATTACCCATCTACCCCACCCGATTGAATTACCCGACCCATTACCATATCCCAGCCCCTCCCGTATCACCTTAAACGACCACGTTTGGTTCTAATTGATCTAATCCAGACTGTTGGTTTCTAATATCCAACGGTCCTGATTGATAGAACCCTTTTAATATATCAATGCCCCAAAAATCCCATCCCCCCTTCAGAACACCCCGCCTCATCATCCATCTCCAACCCTAGAGACACAAATCGTTAATCGTCGCCGCCTCCACCACCACCGGAAATCGCCTCACGACGGTTCCGGTGGTCCAAACAACCCAATCTTTACACCGTAGCACCCCCATAACTTCCCCATTCCAACCCCCATTACAGCTAGTTTTGAATCCCCACCAATCGTATCGAATCTCCATTCAAAGAATCGAGCGGAACCCTAGCCACCTCTGTTTGACTCCAAACCCATATCCCACCACCACTAGGCTTCCCTCAGACCACCACCACCTCTATTTCGATCCAAATACTACCCCAACTCGTCAATTGCTAAAACACAAAAGGGCCCGGATTTTACTTCAAATGTTTAAGGCATGAAGAACATGTTTGGTTTGAATTGGAATTTGGTCGCGTGTTCTCACGATTGGAAACACACAGATAAATTCCGTTTCAAATCCAAAAATAAAAGAGAGGTGAAAGACAGTTCGTATTTTTGGGCAGCCATGATTTTCCGGGTATTTGTTCTAAATTCTCTTTCTCTCATTATTATGTGTTAGTTTATTTCAATTTCATTACTTCTTCTTCATTTTTCTTCATTTTTCTGCTTTGATTTGGAGTTAAGTCTGTTTGCCAAAAGCCAGTGCATCTCAAATTGTACTTTACTTAGTCTGTTAGATTTAATCGTCATATAGTAGCTGATAACACGAGATCATTTGGTCAGTTTAAATTTCATGAATCCATTGGTCATAGTTGGCATCCCTTAATTACTGAATTTAAAAGTTTGTGATTTAAGTGGGAAGCCATGTGATTGTCAACATTCATAGCTGCCAGTACACGTTTAATCAACAAATGGTATTAGACACTAAGTTAGTGCGCTAGGCAGAGAATGTCAGAGAAAAAAATTAGTTTTTTAATGTTTTGAATGCCCTTGAGAGCTGGAAAATGAGAATTGACATGGGGAGGGGATTAAAATGTTGAAATAAGCATGTGCAAGGCAATAAGGAGGGTCTTTTGACAAGTTGAAGGGGCTGTTGGTTCTGGGGTTCATCTATAAAAGAGGAGAACACACAGACATACTCACAGAATCGGGGGAGAAAATTTGGAGAGTCCAGGAGAAAGACATAGATACAATCTAAGAGAATTATTCAGGGGGGATTTTTGGAGAGTATTGGAGAGTTTTTTTTGTTTAGAATTTCAGTTCTGGACTGATTTTGAGAGGGAGATTGAAAAAAAATCTGCTTTTTAACTATTGAGTGACAATCTCCAGTTCAGTTCTATTGACTGAAGTGTTTAAGGTCCATTGTTTGACTTCTATTGATTGCTGGTGTTTATGTTCTATCGTTGTTTGGTGTCACAACTAATTTTGGGTCATTGGTTGAGGTTTGATTTGGTTTGAAACTGGTGTTGGATTGGTTTGAATTCCATAACTGTTGCTGGTGATCTGCTATTGCATTACTGCGGTATCTGTTGTTGCTGATTTTCTCCTTATCCTTCTTGCTATTGTTTTAACATCCAGATATCAGCTATCAGGTACACATATTCGAATTCAAGGCTGTAGCTTCAAAATTGATTGAAATGGAGTTTCAGATATGTATTTGCGCGGATATGTGGCATGCAGTTCAATAGATATTAATGATAGCATAGTGTATTTTAGTTGGATTTCCATTCAATAAAGCTAGAACTGTGACGTTTGTACTTAGATAAACTGTTTTGTTTGGACTCTTAGTTTGTGGTTATTAGTTGTAGATTTGGTATGACTTAGTATTAGTTTTAATCTATCCTTGCGATAAAAATCGAATCTTGGGATTATGTGGTTTTGTCATTGATGTAGAGGTCAGTATGTGATGCCCATTTCCATCCTTATTTCAAGCAAAAAATAGGCAAGTAGTTCTATAGTGTAGTAGCATAAAACCAGCAGTCTAATTGGCAATTTCAGCCCTTTGTTTAATTAATCTCATTATTTCGACACAAGAACAAGTAATCGCATGCTAGTAAGTAACATCAATGGCTCACTCAAGTTTGAATCCGTTAATAAGTTAGTGAATGCTAACAGGATCAAGTAACCGAATTTTTTTTAGAGTAATCGAACCTTAATATGGAATTCAAATAATCAAGGCTTTATTAGTTCGAATAGGTAAACATATTTATTCCTCATTGTAATTCGTTGGGGTGCACTATGAATAAGCTAAAACACCCCAGTGATTTAGTGTTCAAACGGATTTGACGCTAGGATCAGTAGTGGGTTTTGAATAGCTTTGCAGTAAATTTGCTTCTATGCACGAGATCTATTTAGTTATTGTAGTTTGATTCAGATCTATATAATTCAACTCAATGTAAGGAAAGTGAGCATAAATAATTATTGTATAAAATTTACGTCCTTTATTCATATTTGACTGCCGGAAACTAAATTAGTATGACTAATCAAAATATAAGGCATATAGAATGAATGGATGCAGCATTAGCAATTTCGTATTGGTTAAAACTCAGTCTTAGCATATTATTTCATCATGTATAGAGTTTTGGGATCCAAGTTTATATGGTTAATGGTTTGGCATTGAATTGTGTATCAAGTGGAACTCAAGGTTAAATTCTTGATTGTTTATCATTTGCACATCATTAAAATCGTGTTTTAGCTTTAGAATCATATAATCAAGATTAAACTAAATTAGTCATATGAGCTTACTTTTAAGCATCATAAGGAAGTCGATATTGAGTTTTATGGGCCCAAGCATTTTCCTTCTAAGGAAGTGCATTAAGGCCCGCTTGTTTCAGTTATCAATAAATTTTGTTAAGTTATTACTCTGGACTTTGTTTTGAAGGATTCAATTTATAATTTTTGGGCTTTAAATCAGGTAGCACATTTGACTAAGAGGTTACCTTTTGTTCAAATGTGAACTTAAACTCACATTTGATTAACTAGGATTCTTTGGAAAACAAAAAATATAAAAAAAAATAGAAATATAGTTGCTCTAGGTTTGACCTTTAAATAATAATGAGATGAGCCTCGCCACACTAAGCACACAATTGCGGGGCACTCAATCAATTGTTATAAAAAAAATTTTAGACTCGGAAGGACCGTTTAGCGAGATTCACGGTCTTTTCAAAAGTTAATTAAGACGTAGGAACTTTAAGCGCGACCTATAATAATATTACATTCTCAAATACGGGTGCACATTTATGTGACCCAATTCTTACTCTCGACGAAGTCAGAATGTGTTAAAGGCCATAGGCGTACTGGTACGGTGTGGCCCGAAACGCATTTGCACGACGTTGCAATTCATTTAAAATTTGAAAAGCGGGACATTAAAGCACATAATTGGAATATACAAAGAAATCAGATAAAAACAAATATGACAGTTGAGCGACCGTACTAAAACCACGGAATCCGGGAATGCCTAACACCTTCTCCCGGGTTAACAGAATTCCTTATCCAGGTTTCTAGTTTCGCAGACTGTAAAATATAGTCATAATTTCCTCGGTTCGGGATTAAACCAGTGACTTGGGACACCAATATTTTTCCAAGTGGCGACTCTGAAATTAAATAAATTGATCACGTTTCGACTGTCCTTTAAGTGAAAAAACTTCTTCCCTGATTATTATTATATCCCTTCTCGGGGTGTAGTAGTAAACGGTGGCATATTACGTGCGTGTGAAAAAAGGAGGTGTGACAGCTCTGGCGACTCTGCTGGGGAAAGGCAAACCAGAACTTCGGTTCAGGGTTAAAGAATTTGAGCTCAGTGAAAATTGTTGTTTTGCTTATATCTGATTTCCTTATATGTTTTAATTAATGTGCTACATGTTTACCACTTTGATATTACGTGAACTGTATTTATATAAACTGTGTCGAACCCTTCTCTTCTTACCTCCGGGGATGTGCTTACTGGTTAAGACTCCCTTTTCTATTAAATGCCATACCAAAATAAGAAATAGAGGCCGAAAACGTTACAAAGCCGGACGATCCCGCGGGTCCCCGGTATGTAGCCCCCTCCTCGATCCGAGTTGTCTTCTCGGGTACACAGTCTAGTACTGCTAAAAATCAGGGTATTGAGCCTAAACTAGGACGATTATTTGCATCATACTTTGACTTAGGGGGCTCAACATAGGGGTTGGGTCCGTCTAGGACAGGTAACCGGATACAATATGACCACCGTAGAACATGTCGCATGTTGCATTTATTTGCCCTGGGCCTGCATGCTGACCAACTTTTGAACGTCGAGGAAATTAAGAAAAGAAAAAGAAAGGAAAAAGAAAGTATAAATTATTTTTTTGTCAAAACTCAAGTGTACAAATATATTTCCTTGTAACAGCTTGTTTTGCGAAAAGGCGAACATATATGACAAAAAGTCCTTATTTCAGTGAGTTGTCGAAAGAAAATACCATTGTTTTAATTTCGGAAGGACTGTCTTGTTACGAATTCACCCTTGAAAGAACAAAAGATGTTGTTTTAAATAGTTCGTTAATTGACCGAACTACGCTGGTTTGATTCTCACCGGACGTGAGATACGTAGGCAACCTTTATCAGGTCCAACCTCCCTTTTTTTCGAAAAATAGCCCCTTTTACAAATAATGACGGAATGCCAGGATTTTTAGCTTTGCATTAACGACCACCTTTTCATCAGTTTTAATATTTTGACCGATCATCTTAAAACCTTCATTTTTCGGTTGGGTGTTGAAAAATTGCATTTTTGAAAAGCCAGCCCGTTCTGTCTTTAAAAGGGATAATTTTATGTTTGGGTCAAATAAAGATTTTCTTTCGTCTAAAAATACCTTAATAAATGTGCAGAGTGAGCACAAGTCAGAATACAACCGAAGCCATCATAAACAAGGTCCCTTTAAGTTTGCACATGTGATGGAACAACTTAGGCGAGCAGGGGTAAGACGCAGTTAAGCTGTACCTGGGAGATCTAGTGGGGCTACTAAGTATTTCCCCGGGAGGAGACATCATACGAGCACTGATCTCATTCTGGGATCCATCACACAATGTATTCCACTTTTGAGACTTTGAACTCACGCCAACATTGGAAGAACTGGCCGGATATATCGGAAGACTGAAAGTTCCTATGAGGGAACAGTATCTCATTGCACCAAGGGTCGTGACAGTACATAGGTTTTTGGACACCGTGAAAATCCGCAGAACTGTACACAACCCAGATTTATCAGAGGGGTTCTGCACTTTAGCATTTCTATATGATAAATATGGTCATTATGGGGGGTTCAATAAACTCGAGAACAAAATCTGCAGTGGAGAAAGCCGGCTGAAATGGGAAGAACATAGACGCATCGCTTTCATGATAGCTTTCTTAGGCTTATTGGTATTTTCCAGGAAGGACGGGAATATCAACATACAAGTGGCAGGGGTCATAAGCACTTTGATCAAACAAGACAATAGTACTTTGGCACCTATGATAATAGCAGACATCTCTCGCGCACTCACTCTTTGCAAAGCTGGAGGGGTCTTCTTTGAAGCTTGTAATGTATTGCTCCAAATGTGGATGATCGAGCACTTATGCCGTCGCCCGCAGTTCATGAGGTATGGTTCATCGGAAAAAACCTGTATAGAGGAATTCCCTACAAGGGTTGAGGGATACGATTTGCCAGAGGGGACTACTGGATGGATAAGACTCTTGCGTTCGATTCCAGCCAGTGAGATAGAATGGATATTTGGTTGGCTACCCGTGGATGAAGTCATATATATGTCGGCCACATAATCATATTTATTACTAATGGGCCTCAACAGCATCCAGCCCTACGTGCCATGTCGAGTATTGAGACAGTTAGGACGGTGCCAAATAATCCCAAAAGAAGAGGACCTCAACAGACAGGTGGTCGAAATAGGACCGGGAGGATAGTTCCCTGAAACATTGGTCCGAAAAATCTGGAATGAGTGTCAAACCGTGAAGATAGACACTTGTGTGCAAGATCGAGCAAGAGGCGAAGTATCATCTGATTACCCGGCATGGTATAGCGGAGAACTGGAGCACCAAAGGCCCACAAAGAGGCCCCACCTCAGAAATGTTGTTGAATCATCACAGGAACGGTGGGATTGGTTAGCAAAGGAAGAAGGTTACAGGGGGAAGATCGGCAAGATAGAACAACAGGTCCAGGACCTTAAATTCGAAAAGAGTATGCAAGCTGCTACCGATGAAGGAGACAAAAAGAAATTGGCCCAGGAAAATGAATTCTTGAAAGCTCAAATCCGGCAGATGAAAATGGATGCCAGCCGACACTTGAGAGTTGATCAGATGAAAGACTAATAACAGGGTTGGAAAATCAAGTCGTTGATATCCAAAGGGAGTTGGAAGAATCGAAGGCCCAAACGACAAGGATCCGGGCTGGGTGGAGAAGGGGAGCGCATCAACAGGTACTGCATCTGCAGTAAGTAGAAAGGGCCTATACGGAGATCATCACTAACCTAAGGGAAGTAAATGTCACCCTCAGGGAGAGGATTTCCAAACAAGCTCGGGATGCCAGGGCAGAGAGAGACCGTTGTCACCATTAGATGACACGGATGCAAGAACAAATGGATAGACTTTTGGACAGGGTCGCCGCCAACACCCAGATATTGTGAGTAAAGAATCAACGAATAGAACTACTACTCAGAGAAAGGGATAGGGTCAAGGACAAAATCGAAGAGATCGGGCATTATGTCACCATGAAGTGTTTAGCTTGTGAACAGATGCCCCGCGCCGCCCTTTTCACCTTGGTTATGGATTACGTTCACCAGATCATGAGGGAACTACATGAACTGCACACGGACCTCACACCAAGGCCCGCGGTAAGGTCGAACGATGCCTCGCGGGTCCCAAGAAAGTTTAGGGCATTAGAATGATGTTTTAATGTTGTATTTTTGAAATTTTGAGAAATTAGTTTTGTCGTTTGTTTGGTGTTTTGGAGTCGAGCATTTCTCTTATTCAAAGTTTGTTGTAAAACATGTTTTGTAACCAAAAGAGTTTTGTTATGAAAAATTCCTAAGTTTTGTCACAACTTTATTTCCCAGAACTACGCTCGGTCTGATTCATGCGGGGACATGATACGTAGGCAATCCACATAAGATTTGACCACCACCTATTGAGAAAAAGAAAAAGAAAAAAAAGAAAAAAAGGGGTTTAATAACAAACAAAGATTGCAAAATAATGGGAAAGACACTGAAGTAAGAAAGACGGGATGACGCATGCGACAAAATACATGTAGAAATGGTTAACTGACTAGGTACATTGCATCCAACGTGCAATAACATATCTGTTAAACTCTGTGAACTAACAAGTTTGCTCAATTTTCAGAAAATTTTAGCAGTTGACTTGACAGAATGTACTGGCCAATTACCATTACCATACTAGATCAAAAGGTCCAATTCCAGCCAGCATGTCTAGTTCCGGGAAAAGTCTCGATGGAGAGAAATCATAGATACAGATAATGAAAGAGGAAGTGGATAGGTTGAAACAGCAGATAACAGAGATGCACCTAGCTTGGGCTAGGGGACAGTCATCACCAAGCCTTCCTACTCTTACACCAGCTCCAGAGCATCCGCCCATTGACCCCTCAGCAAGTGCCCCGATCTATCCATATTATCAAGGGGAAAACCCTTATACACCCCAGGTTCCACCAGCCAAACAAAATCCTCCTCCTCCGGTGACCCCTATTTTTATGGCACCTCCACCTGCTACTTTACAGAAGTCGTCCAGTGAGCCACTTTTTCAAATCCATGACAATCATTGCTATTCTCCCGAGCCTACCTTTAAGGCTCCTGAACCGCATTCACACACCCCTCACTGGGATAGCCCGGCAGAACCGGAAAGGCACTTTAAAAGTTTGGAGCAGGAGGAAGTAATTCAGAAAGTTAAAAGCCCGGAGCAGTCCTACAGGAATATGCATGGTTTAGGCAACCAAGTTAATGTTGCTTACAAAGATCCGTGCCCATTTCCAGTTGTCCAGTTGCCCGCTGGGTTCAAAATGCCCAAATTTGATCTATATGAGGGGCATGGTGACCCAGTAGCTCATCTCCGAGGTTTCTGCAGCAAAATGCGAGGAGCCGGAGGGCGAAATGAAATCCTGATAGCTTACTTCGGTTAGAGCTTAGGAGGGTCTGCACTAGAATGGTACACCAGGCAAGATCCCAGCAGATGGTTTACATGGGATGACTTGGCTCAAACATTCATCGGCCCGTTTAAGTATAATCTTGAAATAATCCCTGATCGCTTATCATTGCTGAAGTTAGAGAAGAAGCCCGCCGAAAGCTTCAGAGAATTTGGGCTCCCCTGGAGGAAACAGGCAGCAAGGGTAGATCCACCAATGAGAGAAAACGAGATGGTAGATTACTTCCTCCAGAAATTGGAGCCAACCTACTTTGGGCATTTGGTAACGTCCGTAGGTAAGTTCATTTACCGAAGTAATAAAGATGGGAGCCATGATCGATGAGGGCTTGAAAGCTAACAAAATCATGAGCTATTCTGCTCTAAAGGCAACCACTCAAGCCATTCAATGTGGCATTGGAGGAGTGCTTGGGAAGAAGAGAAAAGAAGAAGTTGCAGCGGTTGATTCAGGAGCCTGGTTCCGAGCCAGAGGCCCCGCACCCCAGTACAATCCACCGCAACCCCACCAACAAAATTACTTCCATAGTCCATATAGCCACCCGCAACACTACTACCCAACACCGGATACTCACTTCACTGTCCATCATGCCCGGCCATATGCCCCACCTCCCATCCAGGCACCGTGGCGTGCACCAACACTACAAAATAATTACCCACCCCCAAGAGCATACAGGAACCCCATGGGTGCGGGTTTTCGTCCGAACCAAGCCTTCAAGAATGATAGAGCACCAAAACCAAAGACTTTCATTCCCTTGGGAGAGTCTTACACCAGTTTTTTCCATCGATTGAAGCACGTAGGTTTGTTGAACCCGGTCAAGGCCAAATTGCCAAATCCTCCACCAAGAAATCTGGATCACTCTATAAATTGTGAGTACTGTTCGGGGTGCACAGGGCACGACACAGAAAAATGTTGGAGATTGAAAACGGCTATCCAGGAACTTATCGACACTCGTCGAATTGAGGTCCAGACTCCAGCGGAACCCGACATCAACCGAAATCTGCTCCCAACTCATCATGAGACCAACATGATCGAGCTGGTACGGGTAGAAGAGGGACATGAGAAAACCTCTCGCGCCGTGATGATGATCAGATCTAGTGGGGTTGGAGTGAAAAACGGGCCAAGCCATGACAAGTCACTCATCCGTGAGAAGGAAGCACGAGATGAGTCGGAAGCAGAAAAGGGGAGTGCGAACAAAATACTTGTGAAACCAGAGGGGGTGAAGATAGTCGTACCAGGGGCAGCAACCAAACCTGTCTTAACTGTAGCGGGTGTCCGTATAGACCCCCTCATCATCAAGCCGACAGTTCAGTTGCCGATAGCCGACAGCAAAGCCGTTCCATGGAACTATGATCGGGTTATAATGACATACAAAGGAAAAGAGGTTAAGGAAGAAGTGTGTGAGGCACAAGGATTGACTCGTTCAGGGAGATGTTTCATCCCTGCGGAATTAAGGAAGATCAATCCGACAACGGTAAAACAGCCGGTAACTGACGATGAAGCAGAGGAGTTTTTGAAGAAGATCAAGTTGCATGATTACTCTATCTTGGAACAACTCAAGAAAACCCCGGCTCAAATCTCATTACTGTCATTACTGATCCATTCTAAATAACATCGACAGGCCTTAATGAAAATCCTAAATGAGGCCCATGTGCCTGACAAGATCTCCGTCAGCCACCTGGAAGAGATTACGAGTAGGATATTCGAGGCAAACCGGGTTACCTTCACTGATGATGAGATGCCTGAGGAGGGTACCGAGCATAACAAAGCCCTATATCTTACGGTGAAATGTTAAGAGTCTGTGGTCACCAGGGTTCTGGTTGACAACGATTCCAGTGCGAACATCTGTCCCCTCTCTACATTGAACAAGTTGAAAGTGGATATCAGCAGGGTGCGCAAGAATCGCATCTGTGTCCGGGGGTTCGATGGAGGAGGCAAGGAATCAGTCGGGGATATAGTGTTGGTACTGACAATCGGACCTGTGCAATTCACCATGGAATTTCAAGTATTGGACATGGTGGTCTCATATAACCTTTTGATAGGACGACCGTCCATGCTGCAAAAGCGGTTCCGTCTAGTTTACACCAGCTGGTCAAGTTCGAGTGGGATCGACAAGAGATTGTGGTCCATTGAGAAAATGATCTACAACCCAGCACCATCGTTCCCTTTGTTGAGATAGAAGAGGACGTCGGTCCATGGCTATATCAGATTTGTGATACGGTATCCATTAACAGAGTTCCAAAGGGGGAGTACATTCCTGACGACAAAGTAATCTCTGCAGACATCATGGTGGCTTACGAAATGTTGGGAAATGGTTTCGTGCCCGGCAAAGGTTTGGGTGCATCTCTACAAGGTATTGTACAGCCGGTCTCTTTGCCTGAAACTGTAGGGACGTTCGGCTTGGGATTTGAACCGACACCAGAAGACATTGAGCGAGCTAAGAGAATCAAACAGAAGACATGGGTACTACCAAAGCCCGTTCCGCTCCTCTCTCAATCCTTTGTCAAGTCTGGGATCGAAAGACATCCGACAACAAGGACTTCTGGCCCTATGGTTAAACTAGATGAAGAGTTTCTGAGAAAGTTCGAGGATCTGTTCTTGGATGTGAGCATGTTAGAAGATGATGAAGGGCCCAGCCATGCTGAAATACAATTTGTGGGTCCACAAACCAAATTGAATAATTGGGATGCTACTCTTCTTCCTACCCGAAATGAGTCTTGGTAGTCTGCTTTGTGTTTGTCTTTCAAGTTTTGTTTGGGACTATCCTAGGGTTGTAGTCCATTTCATTTTGCTTCCCCGTTTGGGTTAGAGTGTGAAAACCTTATTTTCTTGTATTTTCCAATTAATGAAATTTGGTTCCTTTTGCTTCTAATTTTGTTTATTCCTTTTACTTTCATTTCCAACTTCCTTTCAACTGATCTTAATGATGTGGCGTGCCTAAAGAATAATCAACCCAGTCTATAAAGTCAATCTGGTTTAGAAATAATAATAAGAAATGATGAGAGTGAATCAGAGTACGACGAAGATGAAGCCTTAGAAGAAATTGGCAAGGAATTGAGCCAATTTGAGGAAAAGCCCAAACCCAATCTAAATGATACAGAGGCTGTTAATCTTGGGGATACAGATGATGTTAAAGAAACCAAAATAAGTGTCCATCTCGAACAAACCTCAGAGAAGAATTATTCAAGACACTCGTGGAATTCAAAGATGTTTTTGCATGGTCGTACGATGACATGTTGGGACTCAGCACTGATCTAGTGGTTCACAAATTACCCACTGACCCGGCATGCCCTCCCGTCAAGCAAAAACGACGGAAGTTTAAGACGGAGATGAGTGTAAAGATCAAGGAGGAAGTGACCAAGCAACTACAAGCGAAAGTCATTCGTGTCACTCGATACCCCGATTGGTTGGCTAACGTAGTAACCGTGCCAAAGAAAGACGGGAAGATCAGAGTATGTGTTGACTACCGCAATCTCAACAAGGCAAGCCCTAAGGATAATTTTCCGTTTCCTAATATCCATATCTTGATTGATAATTGCGTCGTGCGTGAGATCAGATCCTTTGTGGACTGCTATGCGAGATATCATCAAATTTTAATGGATGAAGAGGACACGAAAAAGAGGGCTTTTATCACACCATGAGGAACTTACTGCTACCGGGTAATGCCGTTCGGCCTGACGAACGCAGGGGCAACATACATGAGGGTGATGACTACGGTGTTTCATGATATGATACACAAAGAAATTGAAGTGTACGTAGATGATGTGATCATAAAATCTAGACGTCAAGAAGACCACATAGCCGACCTCCTGAAGTTTTTCCAAAGACTTCGAAGATATGATATTAAGCTCAATCCGGCCAAATCTGCGTTCGGGGTTCCATCAGGAAAGTTACTAGGATTCATCGTCAGCCGACAAGGCATTGAGTTGGATCCATCAAAGATCAAGTCCATCCAAGAGCTACCCTCGCCAAAGAACAAAACAGAGGTAATGAGTTTGTTGGGAAGATTAAATTATATCAGTAGGTTTATTGCTCAGCTTACAGCAACCTGCGAACCCATATTCCATCTATTGAAGAAAGACGTTGCGATAGAATGGACGACAAAATGTCAGGAATCGTTCGACCAAATCAAAGGATATCTGTCAAACCCACCCGTACTAGTTCCGCCTGAACCGGGTAGACCCCTGATTCTTTATCTAACGGTTTTGGAGAATTCGTTCGGTTGCGTACTTGGGCAGCATGATCTTACTGGCAGAAAGGACAGGCCATTTACAATCTCAGTAAGAAATTCACGGTCCACGAGGTTAAGTACACTCATTTGGAGAAGACCTATTGTGCCTTAACTTGGGTAGCCCAAAAGCTGAAACATTATTTGTCTTCCTACACTACTTACCTCATTTCACGTTTGGATCCATTGAAGTATTTTTTCCAGAAGCCTATGCCTACAGGGAGGTTAGCAAAATGGCAAATATTACTTACAGAATTCGACATCATCTATGTGACGAGGACGGCTATGAAAGCTCAAGCCCTAGCCGATCACTTAGCTGAGAATCATGTCGAAGATGGATACGAACCTTTGAGGACGTATTTTCCGAACGAAGAAGTGTTGCAAATTGATGGGTTAGAACTAACCAAGGATCCAGGGTGGATGCTTTTCTTCGACGGAGCGGCGAACGCAAAAGGAATCGGAATAGGGGCTGTGCTTATCTCTGAAACAAGACATCATAATCCTGTTACTGCTCAACTGCATTTTCATTGTACCAAAAATATGGCTGAGTACGAGGCATGCATCTTAGGGTTGTGATTAGCGGTGAATATGGATGTACAGAATGTCTTGGTCTTGGGGGAATCGGACCTTCTGGTACATCAGATTTAGGGAGAATGGGAAACAAGAGATTTGAAGCTTATCCCGTATCGTCAATGTTTGCATGATCTGACTAAGCATTTCCAGTCAGTAGAATTCAGACACATCTCAAGAATGCATAATGAGGTTGCCGATGCTTTAGCTACTTTGGCAACGATGTTACATCACCCGGACAAGATTCATGTTGATCCGCTACATATTCAAGTTCGGAATCAACATGCTTATTGCAATATGGTAGAGGAAGAAATAGATGGTGAGCCATGGTTTCATGATGTCAAAGAATACCTCAGGTTAGGAATATACCCAGAGCAGGCAACTGGAGATCAAAAGAGAGCTATTCGGTGATTGGCAAACGGAGTTTTCCTTAGTGGAGGGGTGCTGTACAAAAGAACCCCAAATTTGGGATTGTTGAGATGTATAGATGCAGGTCAAGCCACAACAATGATGACAGAGATACATGCCGGAGTTTGTGGGCCACATATTAGCGAATATGTATTGGCAAAGAAGATTCTTCGAGCATGATATTATTGGCTCACTATGGAGCGTGATTGTATAAGTTTCGTACGAAGATGCCATCAGTGTCAGATACACGGAGATCTGATTCATTCTCCGTCGACCGAATTGCATACAATGGCAGCGTCGTGGCTGTTTGTTGCGTGGGGTATGGATGTTATCGGACCTATAGAACCTGCGTCTTCCAATAGTCATAGGTTCATTCTGGTAACCATCGATTATTTTACCAAGTGGGTGGAGGCTAAAACCTTCAAATCAGTAACCAAGAAGGTGGTAGTGGACTTCGTACATTCCCACATCATCTGTAGGTTTGGAATCCCAAAGGTAATCATCACGGATAACGGTGCCAATCTTAACAGCGGATTGATGAATGAGGTATGTCAATAGTTCAAGATTACACACCTAAACTCTACACCGTATCGTCCCAAAGAAAATGGTGCAGTTGAGGCAGCAAACAAGAATATAAAGAAGATATTGAGAAAGATGGTAGAAGGGTCTAGGCAATGGCATGAAAAGTTACCATTTGCACTGTTGGGTTATCGCACTACCATCCGAACTTCAGTAGGCGCAACTCCTTACTTGTTGGTGTACGGAACCGAAGCAATAATACCAGCAAAAGTTGAGATCCCATCCCTCCGAATTGTCACTGAAGCTGAGATTGACGACGATAAGTGGGTCAAAGCCCGATTGGAGCAATTGAGCTTGATTGATGAAAAGAGATTGACAGCAGTATGTCATGGCCAATTGTATCAAAAGAGAATGGTGAGAGCGTATAATAAGAAGGTACGCCCCAGGAAATTTGAAGTGGGACAGCAAGTGCTGAAGAGAATTCTACCACATCAGACCGAAGCAAAAGGCAAGTTCGCTCCAAATTGGCAAGGACTTTTTGTTGTGACTAGAGTATTATCCAACGGCGCTCTATGTCTAACTGATATCGAGGGAAGATGCACCGATATGGCTATCAATTCTGATGCAGTCAAGAGATATTATGTGTAATTCTTTAATATATTTGTCAACGTTTGGTTTCGTTTATTTGTATTTGGCATTTTTCGGAGAATGAAATGACAGAGACAATGTTTCTACTACCCAAACACTTTAACCCTTGTTTTCCCCTTTGAGACTTAATTATTCTTTCATATACCCTCTTTTGGAATCCTCAATGGAGATGTATAACAAAATAGAAAAAGAAACGAAGAAAAGTCACAAGAAAAAGTGAACTACGTTCGACCTCATTCCTCAAAGAGGATACCTAGGCACCACACGGCTCGGTCATAGTGTAACAAAAATCAAAGATTCCCCAAGCAACAAAACTGGGGCAGAAATCATGTTTCGTTTGAAAAGAAAGTGTCGATTCCAAAAGTTGTAATGAGCTACCCGTTGAGGTTTGCATCCCTTTTCTCTAGCCTCGTACACAAAAACCCTATTAATGACCAAAAAGACCTCTTGATCAGTATTTGAGAAATGATGAGTCACGCAAAGGAAAACCGAGAATAATACCCCGATCCTTGGCTGAACCCATGACTCAGAAGCTGAAAATGGTAGCCCCTTAGAGGGAATCTCGTTGATAATACCCCAGCCCCGGCAGAGAAAGAAAGCAAAATAAGAGAGTCTTAATGGTGAAAACCCTCGTGGGCACCTTAAAGCGAAGAAATCCGAGAGAAATAAAATGAGAGAGTCTTACGGTGAAAACCTTTACAGGCACCCTAAGGCGATGGGAGGTCGAGAGAAATGAGAGAATCTCATTAGTGAAAACCCCTTGAAGGGCACTATGAGGTGACAAGGTGAGATGGTTGCAAGGTGTCTGCATGGGACGAGGTTGGGACATTTGTTTACTTCTAGCAAAACAAAGGTGTCAGAAAAGCGATTGACATAAATAAAATGGGTGGATTAATCTCAAAGGGACGACACAACCATTGGATTGGTTATACATTCAGATAAGTTTTCACAGTCTTGGACTCAGAAAAGTTTTCCTTTTATCTTTTCCGGTCAGCATTCCTTTTTATTTATTTTATTTTTATCTATTATTTTTCTCTCTCTTTAAAGATTTTTTCTGCTTATGTCAAAAATTGACTTTTCAAAGCTTACTACCAAGTCACCCAAAGCGGTACAAAGGAAGATGAGTAGACGCGGAACAAGGCAATAAGTCAAAAAGACGTTCTGATATTAGGACTGGAACGACGGGTTGGTTTGAAAGTTCAAAGGAATTACGGAGTAAGGCGGAGAACAGTAGGGAAACAAATTACACATCCAAAAAATAGTTTCTCCAAAGCGGGTCGTCGACCGAGAGGGTCGGACCACACTGAGACTGGAAGGAAAAGGAGAGATGAGAGATCATCCGCGACAGAAACACCATCCCCACCAAGTACAACGTCACCCCAAAGTCCGAGGAAGGCAAAGCAACTACAGGAGAAAAGGAATACCACCCCAGTGAGAGCAGCACGACCACTCACCGCGTTTTTGAATCTAACATTTTTTCTTTGATTTGAAGCAGGAAAAGAGGGTTCGTCAGCGGAAAAGCATGCCATAAAGAAGGTTATCAAACTGGGGCAGAAAATTTTCTCCCATTGCGAAAATTTTCTTGAACTCAAATACCCAGTTGGTAAAGATAGATGGCAACACCAGATTCTAGGAGGAAGGAAAATACCAGCTTCGAGTGGAATAGTCTTGAAAGAGGCCAGACAACACAAGAAAGTGATTTTTGAACCTGGGTTATCCCCAGCAATTTTGAAAGAAGCCAGTTAACACAAGAGAATGATCCCAGAACCAGGTTTTATCCCCAGCAACTTTGAGGGAAAGAAAAGATGCGACAAAGGAAGTTATACCCCAAGCAGACAGAACAAAGCGAGAGAACTTGTGTTCAGAAAGCAAGAAACAGGTATTATCCCCAGCAGTTCGGAAGAATGAAACGCTGAAAAGTTCCTCTGGCGACATTATATCCTACAGTTTTCAAGAGAACAGAGTGCGAATCTTAAAGGAAGTTGGGAAAGAAAAAGGGATTCCCCGATAGTATAGTCACCAGCGGACAACATTTCAGATCCCCGGCGATCTTAAAAGAAAACCAAAGTTTGAAGAAAATGGAAAGGGAGGGAATAAAGGAAATCTTCCTGGCAGCATTATCCCCAGCATGTAAGTGAACAATTCTAAAGATTATCCCCAGCAGTCAGGAGGGAAAACAACACGACCCAGGAGGAAAGCACTTCTGGAACAAGATAACTAAGAAGAAAGGATGGTTTAAGAGGCGATGCATGAAGAAGAAAGGGAACGGGAAGCGAAGGAAGACGATAGGGATAGGATGAAGTTATCAAGTTAATTATTGAAGTCAGGCGCACGCCTGAAGAATGGAGCGGCGATTTATTTTTCAAAGTTTATTGTTGAAGTCAGGTACCCTCCTGAAGAATGGAATGGCGATTTATTTTCGAAGTTTGTTGTTGAAGTCAGGTGCCCGCCTGAAGAATGGAGTGGCAATTTATTTTCAAAGTTTGTTGTTGAAGTCAGGTGTCTGCCTGAAGAATGGAGTGGCGATTTATTTTCAAAGTTTGTTATTGAGGTCAGGTGCCCGCCTGAAGAATGGAGTGGCGATTTATTTTCGAAGTTTATTGTTGAGGTCAGGTGCCCACCTGAAGAATGGAGTGGCGATTTATTTTTGAAGTTTATTGTTGAGGTCAGGTGCCCGCTTGAATAATGGAGTGGCGATTTATTGCAGAAGTTTATTATTGAGGTCAGGTGTCAGCCTGAAGAATGGAATGGCGATTTATTTTCAAAGTTTGTTATTGAAGTCAGGTGCCCGCCTGAAGAACGGAAAGGCGTTGTTTTCAAGTGGAAGTTTTCAAATTGATGTTGAATTCAGGTGCCCGCCTGAAGAATGGAGAGGAGTTGTCTTTCAAGTAGAGGTTATTGAATCATTGTTGAAATCAAGTGCCCGCCTGAAGAATGGAATGGATATTTATGATTAGAGTTTGTCGATAAAGTCCAAAGCCCGCCGGAAAAACAGAACGGCGTCTCAGTTTCTAAGATATGATAAGGATAGTTTAACAATCGTAAAGTGGCAGAGTGTAACAGAAATCCCCAGCATAAACCCAAGGTCAAGAATCGGTAGGAAGGCAACAAGGATCGGGAAAAGATAGATTCAGACTTCGAAGGAAAATAGTTCGAAGATCACAAGGAAGGGACCAACGGTCGGAGTTCGGCAATCAAGATAGATCGAAATGACAATTATCAGAAGAGAAGAAGCATCGAAAGAAACATCAAGTCCGACAAAATAGCAAGGAACATGGAAAATCAAGATGAAGAGATAGATAAGATTTCGCAATACTGTAACTTAGTCTAGCTTCTTATTTTTGTTTAACACGGTGTAATAAGGAGGTAGGCAAACAGTAACAGCACGCAACAGCAGTAGCAGCAAGATCACAGTTTCATCGTAGTCCCAGCTACCAAAACTTCCCGAACTACATTGACCTGATTCCCTTTTAGCCAGGGATATGTAGGAGACCAATTAAAGCAAAGGTTCGGTCAAGTCTTTCAAAAAATTGCTTCACACTAAGTACCCAAACGGGCAAAAATCGCTCGTATTTGCTCATTATATTTGCACAAAAACTCTTCGTGTTTACGCGCAAATAGGGGTAGCTGTGAGCACGTGATTTTTCCCTATATGAGAATTACTCCCAAAAATTCAAAATAAAAGAGTTTTGTTGTTTGCAATATTTGTGGATTTTATGTTATTTTTCTCTTATTGTTTGCGTTTGTGTGCCCATGTTTGTTTGTTTAAATAAATAAATAATACAAAATATATTGCATTTATTTTATAAAATTCAAGTTGGCAATTAAAGGTGATTAAGTTTGTTTTATAAAAATGAAAAAAACACAAAATAATATATTTTTTGCATTTTTACTATTTATTGTCCAATTGTGTGATTTTATTTTATTTTTGGTATTTAATTATGTGTGTTTAATTGATATTAGAGGTTAATTAATATTTTTTGATAAGTTAATTTATTTCTATAATTTAATTTAGGATTTTAAAATTTAGTTTGAAGTGACTTAGGAAAATAAAATAAAAGAAAAGAAAAAAAACAAAGTAAAGAGGAAACCCGGACCAGGCCATTGTTTTTTCACAAGCCCAAACCATCCCTCATCAGGCCCAAGCCAAACACCCCTGTACACGGCCCAAATCCAATCTGTTTCAGAGATCAACCAAACGACGTCGTTTGGCTTCTCAAATCTCACTCGTTCGTTCAATCAATCCAACAACCATTACCTATCTACCCTACCCGATTGAATTACCCGACCCATTTCCATACCCCAGCCCCGCCCGTATCACCCTAAACGACCACGTTTGGTTCTAATTGATCTAATCCAGTCCATTGGTTTCTAATATCCAACGGTCCTGATTGATAGAACCCTTTTAATATATCAATCCCCCAAAAATCCCATCCCCCCTTCAGAACACCCCGCCTCATCATCCATCTCCAACACTAGAGACACAAATCGTTAATCGTTGCCGCCTCCACCACCACCGGAAATCGCCTCACGGTGGTTCCGGTGGTCCAAACAACCCAATCTTTACACCGTAGCACCCCCATAACTTCCCCATTCCAACCCCCATAACAGCTAGTTTTGAATCCCCACCAATCGTATCGAATCTCCATTCAAAGAATCGAGCGGAACCCTAGCCGCCTCTGTTTGACTCCAAACCCATATCCCACCACCACTAGGCTTCCCTCAGACCACCACCACCTCTATTTCGATCCAAACACTACCCCAACTCGTCAATTGCTAAAACACAAAAGGGCTCGGATTTTACTTCAAACGTTTAAGGCATGAAAAACATGTTTGGTTTGAATTGGAATTTGGTCGCGTGTTCTCACGATTGGAAACACACGGTTAAATTCTGTTTCAAATCCTAAAATAAAAGAGAGGTGAAAGACAGTTTGTATTTTTGGGCCGCCATGATTTTCCGGGTATTTGTTCTAAGTTTTTTTCTCTCATTATTATCTGTTATTTTATTTCAATTTCGTTACTTCTTCTTCATTTTGCTGCTTTGATTTGGAATTAAGTCTGTTTGCCGAAAGCCAGTGCATCTCAAATTGTACTTTACTTAGTCTGTTAGATTAAATCGTTATGTAGTCGCTGATAACACGAGATCATTTGGTCAGTTTAAATTTCATGAATCTATTGGTCATAGTTGGCATCCCTTAATTACTAAATTTAAAAGTTTGTGATTTAAGTGGGAAGCCATGTGATTGTCAAAATTCATAGCTGCCAGTACACTTTTAATTAACAAATGGTATTAGACACTAAGTTAGTGCACTGGGCAGAGAATGTTAGAGAAAAAAAATTAGTTTTTTAATGTTTTGAGTGCTCTTGAGAGCTGGAAATGAGAATTCACATGGGGGAGGAGGGGATTGAAAGGTTGAAATAAGCATGTGCAAGGCAATAAGGAGGGTCTTTTGACAAGTTGAAGGTGCTGCTGGTTCTGGGGTTCTTCTATAAAAGAGGAGAACACACAGATATACTCACAGAACCAGGGGAGAAAATTTGGAGAGTCCAGGAGAAAGACATAGATACAATCTGAGAGAATTATTCAGGGGGGATTTTTGGAGAGTATTGGAGAGTTTTGTTTTCTTTAGAATTTCAGTTCTGGACTGATTTTGAGAGGGAGATTGAAAAAAAAATCTGCTTTTTAACTATTGAGTGACAATCTCCAGTTCAGTTCTATTGACTGAAGTGTTTAAGGTCCATTGTTTGACTTCTATTAATTGCTGGTGTTTATGTTCTATCGTTGTTTGGTGTCACAACTGATTTTGGGTCATTGGTTGAGGTTTGATTTGGTTTGAAACTGGTGTTGGATTGGTTTGAATTCCATAACTGTTGCTGGTGATCTGCTGTTGCATTACTGCCGTATCTGTTGTTCCTGATTTTCTCCTCATCCTTCTTGCTATTGTTTTAACATCCAGATATCAGCTATCAGGTACACATATTCGAATTCAAAGCTGCCGTAGCTTCAAAATTGATTGAAATGGAGTTTCAGACATGTATTTGCGCGGATATGTGGCATGCAGATAAATAGATATTAATGATAGCATAGTGTATTTTAGTTGGATTTACATTCAATAAAGCTAGAACTGTGAAGTTTGTACATAGATAAACTATTTTGTTTGGACTCTTAGTTTGTAGTTGTTAGTTGTAGATTTGGTATGACTTAGTATTAGTTTTAATCTATCCTTGCGATAAAAATCGAATCTTGGGATTATGTGGTTTTGTCATTGATGTAGAGGCCAGTATGTGATGCCCATTTCCATCCTTATTTCAAGCAAAAAATAGGCAAGTAGTTCAATAGTGTAGTAGCATAAAACCAGCAGTCTAATTGGCAATATCAGCCCTTTGTTTAATTAATCTCATTATTTCTACACAGGAACAAGTAATCGCATGCTAGTAAGTAACATCAATGGCTCACTCGAGTTTGAATCCGGTAATCTGTGAATGCTAACAGGATCAAGTAACCGAATTGTTTTTAGAGTAATCGAACCTTAATATGGAATTCAAATAATCAAGGCTTTATTAGTTCGAATAGGTAAACATATTTATTCCTCATTGTAATTCGTTGGGGTGCACTATGAATAAGCTAAAGCACCCCAGTGATTTAGTGTTCAAACGGATTTGACGCTAGGATCAATAGTGGGTTTTGAATAGCTTTGCATTAAATTTGCTTCTATGGACGAGCTTTATTTAGTTATTGTAGTTTGATTCAGATCTATATAATTCAACTCAATGTAAGGAAAGTGAGCATAAATAATTATTGTATAAAATTTACGTCCTTTATTCATATTTGACTGCCGGAAACTAAATTAGTATGACTAATCAAAATATAAGGCATATGGAATGAACGGATGCAACATTAGCAACTTCGTATTGGTTAAAACTCAGTCTTAGCATATTATTTCATCATGTATAGAGTTTTGGGATCCAAGTGTATATGGTTAATAGTTTGGAATTGAATTGTGTATCAAGTGGAACTCAAGGTTAAATTCTCGATTGTTTATCATTTGCACATCATTAAAATCGTGTTTTAGCTTTAGAATCATATAATCAAGATTAAACTAAATTAGTCATATGAGCTTATTTTTAAGCATCACAATGAAGTTGATATTGAGTTTTATGGGCCCAAGCATTTTCCTTCTAAGGAAGTGCATTAAGGCCCGCTTGTTTCAGTTATCAATAAATTTTGTTAAGTTATTACTCTGGACTTTGTTTCGGAGGATTCAATTTATAATTTTTGGGCTTTAAATCAGGTAGCAAATTTGACTAAGAGGTTACCTTTTGTTCAAATGTGAACTTAAACTCACATTTTATTAACTAGGATTCTTTGGAAAACAAAAAATATAAAAAAATGGAAATATAGTTGCTCTAGGTTTGACCTTTAAATAATAATGAGATGAGCCTCGCCACACTAATCACACAATTGCGGGGCACTCAATCAATTGTTATAAAAAAACAATTTAGACTCGGAAGGACCATTTAGCGAGATTCACGGTCTTTCCATAAGTTAATTAAGACGTAGGAACTTTAGGCGCGACCTATAATAATATTACATTCTCAAATACGGGTGCACATTTATGTGACCCAAATCTTACTCTCGACGAAGTCAGAATGTGTTAAAGGCCATAGGCGTATTGGTACGGTGTGGCCCAAAACGCATTTACACGACATTGCAATTCATTTAAAAATGGAAAAGAGGGACATTAAAGCACATAATTGGAATATACAAAGAAATCAGATAAAAACAAATATGACAGTTGAGCGACCGTACTAAAATCACGGAATCCGGGAATGCCTAACACCTTCTCCCGGGTTAACAGAATTCCTTATTCAGGTTTCTAGTTTCGCAGACTGTATTACAGAGTCATAAATTTCCTCGGTTCGGGATTAAACCGGTGACTTGGGACACCATTATTTTTCCAAGTGGCGACTGTGAAAAATTAAATAAATTGATCCCGTTCCGACTGTCCTTTAAGTGGAAAAACTCCTTCCCTGATTATTATTATATCCCTTCTTGGGGTATAGTAGTAAACGGCGGCACATTATGTGCGTATAAAAAAGGAGGTGTGACACTAGCCAGGCATGCACCGACTTTGGTAGCCATGGTCCGGGAGAGAGTGCGGAGATTTATTTAGGGCCTTATTCTACCGATTCGGTCCAGCATGGCCAGAGAGTTGGAGACTGATATACCTTATCAGCAGGCGGTGAGCATTGCCACGAGGACGAGAGTATGCTCCCTAGAGAGCGGGGAGAGAGGGAGGCCAAGAGGTCTCGTGAGTCGGGCCATTTCTGTAGTACTCGCACTTCAGTAGCCGGTCATTTTGGCAGAGGTTATTCTGGTCGTCCAGTTTATTCAGCATTGCTAGCAGCTGGTAGTACTCCAGCTCTTACAGCACCTCAGGAGCCTTATTATGCTCTCCCAATTTCCAGTGCGCCTCCTGCGTGGGGTACCTCCAGGGGTCAGACTAGTGGGGGTGAGGCCGGTCAGTCGCAGCCACCGCATCCTGCCATAGCTTATTTTGAGTACGGGGATACTCGCCATCTGGTTAGGGAGTTCCCCAGGCGTAGGAGAGGAGCACCTCCACAGTCTTCGCAGCCTCAGCGTGGTTCATAGGGTCAGCAGGCCATCATTCCATCCCTATCTGCCACTCCACCTGCTCAGCCAGCTAGGGGCGGGGATCAGGGTGCCAGAGGCCGCCCTCGAAAGAGGGGTCATGCCAGATTTTATGCTATTCCTGATCGTGCTGCAGCTGTTGCTTCTGATTCTGTTATCATAGGTATTATTCTGGTTAGTCACAAGGCGGCATCGGTTCTATTCGATCCTGGTTCAACTTTTTCATTTCTGTCCTCTTATTTTGCTTCACATCTGGGTGTGCCTCGGGATTCTTTGAATGCCCCCATTTATGTTTCCACTCCGGTGGGAGATTCTTTGGCTGTGGACTGTGTGTATCGGTCGTGTTTGGTAACCATTTGTGGTTTTGAGACCAGAACGGATCTATTGTTGTTCGGGATGGTCGATTTTGATATTATTCTGGGCATGGACTGGTTGTCACCCTATTATGCTATTCTTGATTGTCACGCCAAGACCGTGACGCTGGCTATGCCAGACATTCCACGTATTGAGTGAAGTGGTACTCTAGATCACACCCCCAGCCGTGTTATTTCCTTTCTGAAAGCTCAGTGTATGGTTGAGAAGGTGTGTGCTGCTTATCTAGTTTATGTGCGGGATGTCAGTATTGACACTCCTTCCATTGATTCCGTTCCAGTAGTACGTGATTTCGCTGATGTATTTCCAGCTGATCTCCCGGGCATGCCGCCCGATAGAGATATTGATTTTGCTATTGATTTGTTGCCGTGCACTCAGCCCATCTCTATTCCACCATACCATATGGCTCCTCCTGAGTTGAAGGAGTTGAAGGATCGGTTACAGGAGTTTTTGGGTAAGGGTTTCATTCAACCCAGTGTTTCGCCTTGGGGTGCTCCTGTGTTGTTTGTGAAGAAAAAGGACGGTTCTAGGCGTATGTGTATTGACTATCGTCAGTTGAACAAAGTTACAGTGGAGAACCGGTATCCTTTGCCGCATATTGATGATTTGTTTGACCAGCTACAGGGCGCGGAGGTATTCTCTAAGATTGATTTGCGCTCTGGTTATCATCAGCTAAAGATTCGGGAGCCAGATATCCCGAAGACTGCCTTCAGGACTCGGTATGGTCACTACGAGTTCCTCATGATATCTTTCGGGCTGACTAATACCCTAGCAGCCTTTATGCATTTGATGCACAGTGTGTTCAGGCCATATTTGGACTCGTTCGTGATTGTTTTCATTGATGATATTCTAGTATATTCCCGGAGTCGGGAAGAGCACGAGTAGCATCTGAGGATAGTGCTTCAGACTCTGAGGGAGAAGCAGTTATATGCCAAGTTCTCTAAATGTGAATTTTGGCTGAGTTCAAAGGCATTTCTAGTCCACATGGTGTCGAGCGGGGGTATTCGAGTGGATCCGAGGAAGGTGGAGGCCGTGCAGAGTTGGCCCAGACCCTCCTCGGCTACTGAGATTCGTAGTTTCCTTAGCTTGGCGAGTTATTACCGTCGTTTTGTAGAGGGGTTCTCTTCAATCGCAGCACCTATGACCAGATTGACCCAAAAGGGAGCCCTTTTTTATTGGACAGAGGAGTGCGAGGCGAGCTTTCAAAAGCTCAAGACAGCTTTGACTTCGGCCCCTATCTCGATGTTGCCTACAGGTTCGGGGTCCTATACAGTATATTGTGATGCCTCACGAGTTGGACTCGGTGCAGTATTGATGCAGGACGGTACGGTGATTTCCTACGTGTCCAGACAGCTGAAGGTACATGAGAAGAACTACCATGTTCATGATCTGGAGCTAGCTTCCATTGTTCACGCCTTCAAGATTTAGTGTCATTACTTGTATGGGGTTCCTTGTGAGATCTACACTGATCACCGGAGCTTGCAGCACTTGCTTAAGTAGAAGGACCTAAATATGCGTCAGAGGAGATGGTTGGAGCTACTGAAGGACTATGACATTACTATTCTTTATCATCCGGGCAAGGCTAATGTAGTTGCCGATGCCTTGAGTCGCCGGGTAGAGAGTTTGGGGAGTTTGGCATATCTACCAGCTTCGGAAAGGCTTATGGCGATGGATGTTCAGGCGTTAGCCAGACAATTTGTTAGACTGGATCTTTCGGAGTTAGCCGGGTTCTGGCCTGTGTGGTTTCTCGGTCTTCTCCATTGACCGCATCAGGGAGCGTCAGTTCGACGACCCTCATTTGCTTGTCCTCCAGAATAGAGTTCGGCATGGTGATTCTCGAGATGTTACCATTGGGGATGATGGAGTTATGAGGATGCAGGGGCATATTTGTGTGCCCAATGTAGATGATCTCCGAGAGCTGATTCTAGCAGAGGCCCATAGCTCGCGGTATTCCATCCATCCGGGTGCCGCGAAGATGTATCAAGACTTGAGACAGCATTACTGGTGGAGGCGGATGAAGAGGGATATAGTTGATTATGTTTCTAGATGCCTCAACTGCCAGCAGGTGAAGTATGAGCATCAGCACCCGGGTGGATTGATGCAGCGGATTGAGATTCCAGAGTGGAAATGGGAGCGCATCACCATGGACTTTGTATCCGGGCTTCCACGGACTGTTAGGAAGTTTGATTCCATTTGGGTTATTGTGGATCGGCTGACCAAGTCTGCCCATTTCATATCGATGAGCACTACTTATTCATCGAAGCGATTGGCGGAGATCTACATCAGGGAGATAGTTCGATTGCATGGTATTCCAGTTTCCATCATTTCAGACAGAGGCACTCAGTTCACTTCACGATTCTAGAGAGCCGTACAGCAGGAGTTAGGCACTCGGGTGGAGCTGAGCACAGTGTTTCACCCCCAGACTGATGGCCAGTTCGAGCGTACTATTCAAATGTTTGAGGATATGCTCCGTGCGTGCGTGATTGAGTTTGGAGGTTCATGGGATCATTTCTTGCCACTAACGGAGTTTCCTTATAACAACAGCTACCAGTCCAGTATTCAGATGGCATCGTATGAGGCTCTGTATGGTAGGAGGTGCAGGTCTCCCGTGTATTGGTTCGAGCCGGGCGAGGCCAGGCTGCTAGGTACTGATATGGTTCAGGATGCAATGGACAAGGTCAAGGTGATTCGGGACAGACTTCGTGCAGCCCGGTCTAGACAGAAGAGTTATGCGGACAAGAAGGTTCGCGATGTGGCTTTTATGGTTGGCGAGCGGGTTCTGCTTCGAGTCTCGCCCATGAAGGGCATTATGAGGTTTGGTAAGAAAGGGAAGCTGAGTCCTAGATTTATTGGTCCTTTTGAGATCTTGAGGCGTGTTGGGGAGGTTGCTTATGAGTTGGCCTTACCTCCCAGCCTAGCCGGAGTCCATCCCGTATTTTATGTCTCTATGCTTCGGAGATACCACGGTGACCCGTCGCATGTGTTGGATTTCACTTCTGTTTAGCTAGACAAGGATTTGTCTTATGATGAGGAGCCAGTGGCCATACTAGACAGGCAAGTCAGGAAGCTAAGGTCAAAGAACATCGCTTCAGTAAAGGTTTAGTGGCGGGGTCAGCCGGCCGAGGAGGTGACTTGGGAGATCGAGCAGGATTGTGACGACCCGGCCCGTCGTCACGAGAATTATCACCCCGTTATATTGTAAATGCATGTTTGATGTTTTTATATCAGTGTTAGAGCCTATCGGATAAGTTAGGAGTGAATTGGATTGAAAATGAGGCATATAGCCTTTTTGAAGGAAACTTGAATAAGGAAAGTCAACTCTGAGTTGACTATTTGGTTAGGGGGCTCGGAATCGGATTCTGACGATTCGGTTAGTTCCGGGAGGTGATTTGTGACTTAGGGGAGCGATCGGAATTGAATTTGGAGGCCGGTGTAGAAATAGGCTTGAATTGGCTAAGGTTGAATTTTGGCGAAATCCGAACGGTAGGTGAGATTTTGATCCGGGGGTCGGAATGGAATTCCGACACAGTTGCAGTAGCTTCGTTAGGTGATTTTGGATATTCCTGCAAATTTTCAGGTCATTCGGACATCGTTTGATCGGGTTTTGGATTGAATGTTAGTTTTGAAAGTTTTGAATAAACATAAGCTTGAATCTGTGTGTAATTAATGATTTTGATGTTTAGGATGGTGTTTTGATGATTGGAACAAGTCCGTATCGTGTTTTGGAGTATGTTGGTGGTTTTCGTTGGGGTCTCGGGGGCCTCGGGGTGAATTCGGACCATCATCCGGCATTTTTGGAGTATGAAAAGTCTGCTGTAAATTGCAGGTTGGTGCAGCAGGCCTTAAGCCTTCGCGTTCGCGTGGCCCAGGTCGCGTTCGCGAAGGCAGAGCTGGCTAAGGCATCGCGTTCGCGGTCAGGCTGCCGCGTTCGCGTAGGCAGGGTTGGACGAAGCTTCGCGTTCGCGTCCCAGGTGGTCGCGTTCGCGTAGGAGAAAGATGGAGACCATCGCGATCGCGTGAAGGGTAGACGCGTTCGCGTAGAAGAAATCCGGGTGGCTGGGAGTTTGAACATCGCGAACGCGTGGGATGCGTCGCGTCCGCGAAGAGTATCAGGAATTGGGCATCGCGAACGCGTGGGATGCGTCGCGTTCGCGTAGAGTAAGGTGGGGCTGCTCATCGCGAACGCGTAGAGGGTCACGCGAACGCGATGAACAATTGTGTCTGGCAGAGAATAAAAATCCAGAATCAGAGAGTTACGGGTTTCATTCATGAACCCTCCATTTTTGAGTTCTAGAGAGAGAAACTCACGGGAATTGCTGGTAATTCATCGGGGATTCGTTGGAGGTAAGTTTTGTGGCTTAATTACATCATTTTAACATGAAATCATGGGTTAAATTTCGTAAATGGAAGATTAAAGGTGGGTTTGAGCCCTAGGCCTAAATTGAAGAAAAACACCGATTTGAGTGGGCAAATGGAGTCCGATTTTGGTAAATTTTATATGCCTAGACTCGTATCGAGATGAGGATTCCGAATATGTAACTTTTGTAATTTTTCGGCAAGCGTACCGAAAGTCGGGTTTTGACAACTTTGGGAATTTTGATGTAAATTGAGTTGTATTGATTGGGTGTCGTCCCATTGGCCTAAATTGTTGTATTTTTTACTGTATTTGATCAGATTCTACGCGTGCGGAGCTTGATTCTCGTGGCAAGGGCATTGCGGAGTAGTCATCGCGCCGTATTGAGGTGAGTAATAGATGTGGGTGATGACCAGCGGGTTCTAAACCCCGGTATACCACTTTGTGACGCTGTATAGCGGCGAGACACGCACACTCTTGAGAGTGCGGGGTCGATCATGAACCGGAGACTATATATTAGTCCGACCTGTTGATACTGTATTATTGGCTATTCTCGAGCCGTCGAACCTCCTTCTCGGATGGTTGCATATATATATATATATATATATATATATATATATTGTGATAATGGTCACTCTTGAGCCGAGGAACCCCCTTCTTGGGCGGTTGAGTATACATGTGGGCCGTGAGCCGGTTATTGGATCCCGCGAGGATCGTTATCATTGTCTTATCACATAGACATGCTAGTTTACTACTAGTCCGCAGCTATTTTTGTTATTATGCTAATTCCAATCTCTGGAACTTGATATTACTATTTTCCAACTGAAAAATGATAAAAAGAGTTTTCAAAAACTACTTTTGAGCCTGCGAGGTTGTATCTGCATATTAGCTGACTAGTAGTGGATCGGGCTGCGCGCCGCAGCGAGATGTATGTTGGATCGGACTGCACGCCGCAGAAATATCTCTATGAGATGTGCTTGGGCTGTAGGAGCCCCTCCGGAGTCTGAACCCCCACAGTGAGCACGGGTACCCAAAATTGGAGTCGGGCTACACGCCGTAGCGGTCATATCATGCATTGCATTGCATTTAGCTACATCTGCTAGCTGTTATGCTATTTATTGGTATTTGTTGGTACAGGTACAGTGAATATTGATTCTATGACAAGGTAGCTGATTATAGCTTTACATAGTGCTTTATTGCGGATTTCTTATCTGCTTTGTCTTACCCTTGTTTATTACCATTGAGTCTGGCAGTACTCATTTTACTCCCTGCACCTTGTGTGCAGATCCAGGTACCTCTCAGCAGTGATCTAGTAGCTGTGCGAGGCGACGTTTGAGTATATTCGAGGTAGCTGCAGAGTCCGCAGGACCCGATATTCCTCCCTACTGTCTTTTGATTTTGTGTTGACATTTCTTTCCGCACTTGGTATTTTTGTAAACCTTTATACACTCATGTTCAGTAGAGGCTCATGACTCTTGACCCTTGGTCTATGGGAGTTGATGTATTATGGGACTTGGTTTTCCCGTTTTCGTTATTGGTATCGCTATTGCTTCGTGATTTAATATGCTTATATGGGCTAAAGAGAGCTTATAGCTCCGTTATTGTTATCGATTGGTCATGCTGGCTTAACAATGTGCTGGGCGCCATCACGACCGGATTTGGGGTCGTGACAATCCTGATGGTGGGATATCCGGGTCGTGAAAGTTGGCCGATTAGTAGAGTCTTGTGGATCGGTACGGTGACGCCTGTACTTATCCTCGGGAGGCTGCGAACCTTTAGGAAATACTTCATTTTTCTTGAACTCCGTCGTGCGATCTTGTTGTTCTAAGAACTGAACTTCTATATTCTATTCTCTCGCAGATAGTGAGAACGTGAGCATCAGGACAAGGTGGACGACCTCCATTGTCACCTGTTAGAGGCCGTGGGCGCGGTCGTGCTAGAGATAAAGGTAGGGCAGTTGAGGCAGTGCCAACTGACGTGCCCATTGTACCTGTTCAGGAGCAGCCCCCAGTGGTTGATGCTCTAGCAGCCCGAGTTCAGGGCCAGACTGTATCTATTGCTATTCCTGGTCTTCAGGAGACTCTTGCCCAGATACTATCGGTGTGTTCTGGTTTGGCTCAGGTAGTTTTAGCTACCGCTACTGCAGCGACATCTCAGACAGGGGGTGGTCAGCAGACCCCTGCAGCTCGCACACCCGAGCAGGTTGTTCAGGGACTTCAGAAGTTAGAGGCGGTCCCCGCTCAGGTGGTTGCACCAGTTATTCCTCCAGCTGCACCAGCTCCAGAGCATATGGTTCAGGCTATGACCGACAACGAGCAACGTCGTCTTGAGAGATTTGGTAGACTTCGTGTAAGGCCCAGGAAAATTTCGCTAAGTAATTTAGGATTTCGTAGTGTCCCACAGACTTATTATAATTTTTTTATACTATTAATATGGTGGTCATCAATTAGACTTGGTAAATCACTGGTCCCGCATTTGATTGGTGGGAGGAGTTTGAGAGGCGTAGGCCTGCAAGAGCAGCACCTCTCACATGGCAGCAGTTCTCTACTCTCTTTCTAGAGAAATATGTACCTCAGTCTCGTCGCGAGGAGCTACGTCGCCGGTTCGAGTGGTTGATTCAGGGCGACATGTCTGTGACCCAGTATGAGCTTAGATTCACTCAGTTGGCTAGGCATGCCACATGGATGATCCCCACTAATAGGGAGAGGATCGGGAGGTTCATTGATGGCCTCAACTACTCTATCCGTATTCTTATGACCAGCGAGCGAGTTCTGTCATCATCGTTTGAGCAGGTTGTTGATATGGCACGCTCCATTGAGGCGGATCGTCGCCGAGAGAGAGAGAGCGGGAGGCCAAGAGGCCTCGTGGTTCTGGCAGTTTCAGTGGTGCTCCATCTAGAGGGCATTCCCAGCAGAGCAGAGGTCGCTCATCTAGACCTTCTCATTCGGGCCGCCCAGAGCAGAGCGGAGGTTCTTATGGTCGTGGTCGACAGGGGGTTTCAGCAGGGTCAGTCATCACTTAGTGCCCTCCCAGCCCAGAGTGCAACACCTACTTCTCCAGTACCAGGTGCATGTTATGAGTGTGGTGAGTTTGGCCACATGAGGAGACATTGCCCTCGACTACGTAGGGGCAGGACTCAGCAGAGGGATCAGCCCTCCTCTTCAGCACCATCTCAGTCTAGTAGAGGTGGAGGTCAGTCTTCTCGTGGTCGCCCCAGGGGCGAGGAGAGATCTGGTGGAGGCCAGGCACGGTTCTATGCACTTCCTGACAGGCGTGATACAGTTGCCTCCGATGCTGTGATTACAGGTATCATTTCTGTCTGTCACAGAGATGCCTTTGTTCTATTTGATCCAGGGTCCACATATTCTTACGTGTCCTCTTATTTTGAACATCATTTGGGCGCGACTCGTGGTAGTCTTGATTTACCTGTTCATGTATCCACCCCCGTGGGTGATACGATTGTTGTGGATCATGTCTATAGATCCTGTGTAATATCTATTGGGGGTCTGGAGACCCAGGTAGACTTGTTATTGTTGGGGATGGTGGACTTTGATGTTATATTGGGTATGGACTAGTTGTCTCCGTACCATGCTATATTGGACTGTCATGCTAAGACAGTTACGTTGGCCATTCCTGGTATTTCTCGGATTGAGTGGCGGGGTTCGACCGATTTCGTCCCTAGCCGTGTTATTTCGTTCCTAAAAGCTCAGAAGATGGTTGAAAAAGGGTGTTTATCGTACTTAGCTTTTGTGAGAGATGTGGGAGCTGAGTCTCCTAGCATTGATTTTGTACCTGTTGTGAGGGATTTTCCAGATGTATTCCCCTCAGACCTGCCGGGCATGCCGCCGGACAGGGATATTGATTTTGGCATTGACTTGGTGCCGGCACTCAGCCCATATCCATTCCTCCTTATCGGATGGCACCAGCTGAGTTGAAAGAACTGAAAGAGCAGCTTCAAGAACTTCTGGATAAGGGTTTCATCCGCCCTAGTGTGTCTCCGTGGGGTGCACCGGTATTATTTGTTAAAAAGAAAGATGGTTCCATGCGGATGTGTATTGATTATAGGCAATTGAACAAAGTGACAGTGAAGAACAAGTACCCTCTGCCGCGCATAGATGATTTGTTTGACCAATTACAGGGTGCAAGGGTGTTTTCTAAGATCGATCTTCGTTCAGGCTATCATCAGCTGAAGATCAGAGACTCAGATATATTGAAGACTGCATTCGGGACCCGATATGGTCATTATGAGTTTCTTGTGATGTCGTTTGGGCTGACCAACGCCCCAGCAGCATTTATGCATCTGATGAACAGTGTGTTCAGGCCTTATTTGGATTTATTTGTGATTGTGTTCATTGATGACATTCTAGTCTACTCCCGTAGTCAGGAGGAGCATGCTCAACATTTGAGTATTGTGTTGCAGAGATTGAGAGAGGAGAAGCTATATGCTAAATTCTCCAAGTGCGAGTTTTGGCTCGAGTCCGTAGCATTTCTGGGACATGTGGTGTCTCGTGATGGTATTCAGGTTGATCAGAAAAAGATAGAGGCGGTGCGGAGTTGGCCTAGACCGTCCTCAGCTACAGAGATCAGGAGTTTTCTTGGCTTGGCGGGGTATTATCGCCGGTTTGTTCGGGGATTTTCATCCATTGCTTCTTCATTGACTAAATTGACCCAGAAGGGTGCACCATTCGTGTGGTCGGATGAGTGCGAGGAGAGCTTTCAGAAGCTCAAGACAGCTTTGACCACAGCTCCAGTGTTAGTATTGCCATCAGCTTTAGGTTCATATACCGTTTATTGTGATGCCTCGAGAGTGGGGATAGGTTGTGTGTTGATGCAGGGAGGGTAAGGTGATTGCTTATGCTTCTCGGCAGTTGAAGATGCATGAGAAGAACTATCATGTTCATGATTTGGAGCTAGCCGCCATTGTTCATGCATTGAAGATTTGGAGGCACTATTTGTACGGTGTGTCTTGTGAGGTGTATACCGACCATCGTAGTCTCCAGCACTTGTTCAAACAGAAAGACCTTAATTTGAGACAGCGGAGATGGCTTGAGTTGTTGAAGGATTATGACATTACTATATTATATCATCCGGGGAAGGCCAATGTGGTGGCCGATGCTTTGAGCCGGAAGGCGGTCAGTATGGGGAGCTTGGCATATATTCCAGCTGAGGAGAGGCCATTTGCTTATGATGTTCAGGTGCTAGCCAATCGGCTAGTGAGGTTAGATATTTCGGAGCCCAGCAGGTATTGGCTTGTGTTGTATCTCGGTCATCTCTATATGATCGTATTCGTGAGCGCCAGTATGATGATCCACATTTGGCTGTCCTTAGGGACAGAGTTCAACATGATGATGCTAGAGATGTCACCATTGATAGTGACGGTGTATTGAGGATGCAGGGCCGGATATGTGTGCCCAATGTTGATGGCCTTCGTGAGTTGATTCTGGAAGAGGCCCATAGCTCGCGGTATTCTATCCATCCAGGAGCCGCGAAGATGTATCAAGATTTGAAACAACACTATTGGTGGAGAAAGATGAAAATGGACATTGTCGGACATGTAGCACGGTGCCTCAACTGTCAGCAGGTTAAGTACGAGCACCAGAGGCCCGGTGGTGTATTTCAGTGCATTGTTATTCCCGAGTGGAAATGGGAGAGAGTCACTATGGATTTTGTTACTGGACTCCCTCGGACGGCGAGGAAGTTTGATTCTGTATGGGTGATTGTGGATAGACTGACCAAGTCAGCTCACTTCATTCCAGTTAGTACTACCTACTCATCGGAGCGGTTGGCATCGATCTTTATTCGAGAGATTGTTCGGTTGCATGGAGTCCCAGTGTCTATCATATCCGACAGGGGTACTCAGTTCACTTCTCAGTTTTGGAGAGCATTTCAGCGAGAGATGGGTACACGGGTTGAGTTGAGTACAGCATTTCACCCCCAGACAGACGGACAGTCTGAGCGCACTATTCAGATCTTGGAAGATATGTTGCGAGCTTGTGTGATTGATTTTGGTGGTTCGTGGGATGAGTTCCTACCACTTGCTGAGTTTGCCTACAACAACAGTTATCAGTCGAGTATTCAGATGGCCCCGTATGAGGCATTGTATGGCAGGCGGTGTAGATTCCCCGTGGGATGGTTTGAGCCTGGTGAGGTTAGATTGATAGGGACTGAGTTAGTCCAAGATGCTCTGGATAGAGCAAAGTTGATCCAGGAGAGACTTCGTACAGCACAGTCTCGCGAGAAGAGTTATGCGGACCGTAGAGTTCGAGAGTTGTCTTTCATGGTTGGTGACAGAGTATTTTTGAAGATTTCACCTATGAAGGGTGTTATGAGGTTTGGGAAGAAAGGAAAGTTGAGTCCTAGGTACATTGGTCCTTTTGAGATACTTAGGAGAGTTGGAGAGGTGGCATATGAGTTGGCCTTGCCGCCCAGGCTTATCCAGCGTTCATCGAGTATTCCATGTGTCTATGCTCCGGAAGTACATTGGAGATCCGTCTCATGTATTAGATTTCAGCACCATTCAGCTTGATGGTGATCTATCCTATGATGTGGAGCCTATTGCCATTTTGGGACGTCAGGTGAGATAATTGAGGTCTAAGGAGATTGCATCAGTTAAGGTTCAGTGGAGAGGTCGACCCGCTGAGGAGGCCACTTGGGAGATCGAGCGGGAGATGCGGAGCAGATATCCTCACTTGTTTGAGACTTCAGGTATGTTTCTTGACCCGCTCGAGGACGAGCGTTTGCTTAAGAGGGGGAGAATGTGACGACCCGGCCCGTCGTCACGAGAATTATCACCCCGTTATGTTGTAAATGCATGTTTGATGATTTTATATCGGTGTTAGAGCCTATCGGGTGAGTTAGGAGTGAATTGGATTGAAAATGAGGCATATAGCCTTTTTGAAGGAAACTTGAATAAGGAAAGTCAACCTCGGAGTTGACTATTTGGTTAGAGGGCTCGGAATCGAATTCTGATGATTCGGTTAGTTCCGGGAGGTGATTTGTGACTTAGGGGAGCGATCGGAATTGAATTTGGAGGCCCGATGTAGAAATAGGCTTGAATTGGCTAAGGTTGAATTTTGGTGAAATCCGAACGGTAGGTGAGATTTTGATCCGGGGGTCGGAATGGAATTCTGACAGTTGCAATAGCTTCGTTAGGTGATTTTGGATATGCCTGCAAATTTTCAGGTCATTCGGACATCGTTTGATCGGGTTTTGGATTGAATGTTAGTTTTGAAAGTTTTGAATAAACATAAGCTTGAATCCGTGTGTAATTGATGATTTTGATGTTTAGGATGGTGTTTTTATGATTGGAACAAGTCCGTATCGTGTTTTGGAGTATGTTGGTGGTTTTCGTTGGGGTCCCGGGGGCCTCGGGGTGAATCCGGACCATCATCCGGCATTTTTGGAGTATGAAAAGTCTGCTGTAAATTGCAGGTTGGTGCAGCAGGCCTTAAGCCTTCGCGTTCGCGTGGCCCAGGTCGCGTTCGCGAAGGCAGAGCTGGCTAAGGCATCGCGTTCGCGGTCAGGCTGCCGTGTTTGCGTAGGTAGGGTTGGATGAAGCTTCGCGTTCGCATCCCAGGTGGTCGCGTTCGCGTAGGAGAAAGATGGAGACCATCGCGATCGCGTGAAGGGTAGACGCGTTCGCGTAGAAGAAATCCGGGTGGCTGGGAGTTTGAACATCGCGAACGCGTGGGATGCGTCGCGTTCGCGAAGAGTATCAGGAATTGGGCATCGCGAACGCGTGGGATGCGTCGCGTTCGCGTAGAGTAAGGCGGGGCTGCTTATCGCGAACTCGTAGAGGGTCACGCGAACGCGATGAACAATTGTGTCTGGCAGAGAATAAAAATCCAGAATCAGAGAGTTACGGGTTTCATTCATGAACCCTCCATTTTTGAGTTCTAGAGAGAGAAACTCACGGGAATTGCTGGTAATTCACCGGGGATTCGTTGGAGGTAAGTTTTGTGGCTTAATTACATCATTTTAACATGAAATCATGGGTTAAATTTTTGTAAATGGAAGATTAAAAGTGGGTTTGAGCCCTAGGCCTAAATTGAAGAAAAACACTGATTTGAGTGGGCAAATGGAGTCCGATTTTGGTAAATTTTATATGCCTAGACTCGTATCGAGATGAGGATTCCGAATATGTAACCTTTGTAATTTTTTGGCAAGCGTACCGAAAGTCGGGTTTTGACAACTTTGGGAATTTTGATGTAAATTGAGTTGTATTGATTGGGTGTCGTCCCATTGGCCTAAACTGTTGTATTTTTACTGTATTTGATCAGATTCTACGCGTGCGGAGCTTGATTCTCGTGGCAAGGGCATTGCGGAGTAATCGTCGCGCCGTATTGAGGTGAGTAATAGATGTGGGTGATGACCAGCGGGTTCGAAACCCCGGTATACCACTTTGTGACGCTGTATAGCGGCGAGACACGCACACTCTTGAGAGTGCGGGGTCGATCATGAACTGGAGACTATATATTAGTCCGACCTGTTGATACTGTATTATTGGCTATTCTCGAGCCGTCGAACCTCCTTCTCGGATGGTTGCATATATATATATTGTGATAATGGCCACTCTTGAGTCGAGGAACCCCCTTCTTGGGCGGTTGAGTATACATGTGGGCCGTGAGCCAGTTATTGGATCCCGCGAGGATCGTTATCATTGTCTTATCACATAGACATGCTAGTTTACTACTAGTCCGCAGCTATTTTTATTATTATGCTAATTCCAATCTCTAGAACTTGATATTACTGTTTTCCAACTGAAAAATGATAAAAAGAGTTTTCAAAAACTACTTTTGAGCCTGCGAGGCTGTATCTGTATATTAGCTGACTAGTAGTGGATCGGGCTGCGAGCCGCAGCGAGATATATGTTGGATCGGACTGCACGCCGCAGGAATATCTCTATAAGATGTGCTTGGGCTGTAGGAGCCCCTCCGGAGTCTGAACCCCCACAGTGAGCACGGGTACCCAAAATTGGATCGGGCTACACGCCGTAGCGGTCATATCATGCATTGCATTGCATTTAGCTACATCTGCTAGCTGTTATACTGTTTTGCTGGTACTTGTTGGTACAGGTACAGTCGATATTGATTCTGTGACAGGGTATTTGGTTACAGCTTTACATAGTGCTTTATTGCGGATTTCTTATATGCGCTTTCTTACCCTTGTTTATTACCACTGAGTCTGGCAGTACTCATTTTACTCCCTGCACCTTGTGTGCAGATCCAGGTACCTCTCAGCAGTGATCCAGTAGCTGTGCGAGGCGACGTTTGAGTATATTCGAGGTAGCTGCAGAGTCCGCAGGACCCGATATTCCTCCCTACTGTCTTTTGATTTTGTATTGACATTTCTTTCCGCACTTGGTATTTTTGTAAACCTTTATACACTCATGTTCAGTAGAGGCTCATGACTCTTGACCCTTGGTCTATGGGAGTTGATGTATTATGGGACTTGGTTTTCCGTTTTCGTTATTGGTATCGCTATTGCTTCGTGATTTAATATGCTTATATGGGCTAAAGAGAGCTTCTAGCTCCGTTATTGTTATCGATTGGTTAGGGCTGGCTTAGCAATGTGCTGGGCGCCATCACGACCGGATTTGGGGTCGTGACAAGGATATGCGCAACCAGTACCCTCATCTCTTCACCACTCCAGGTATGTTTTCTTTGCTCGTTCGAGGACGAACGAATCTTTAAGTGTGGGAAGATGTAACGACCCGGCTGGTAGTTTTTGATATTTACGCCCCTATCGCCAATTTAACTGTTCCCCTAAGTTCATTTCTTCTATTATGGTTTGCCAGGAGGGTCGGTTCTGAAATTTGGAGTGTTTTGGGACACTTAGTCCCTAAATGGGAGCTTTATAGTTGGAAAATGGCCCGTATTCAGAACAGTGTTAAGACGACCTCGGAATGGAAATCTGATGGTTCCATTAGCTCCGTTAGGTGATTTCGGGGTTGGGAGTGTTTCAGAATTTATTTTGGAGGTCTGTAGCTCAATTAGGCTTGGAATGCCGAAGTTTGAAATTCTTGGAAATCCGATCGATAGGTGAGATTTTGATTCAAGGGTCGGAATGGAATTCCGACAATTTCTGTATCTTCGTTATGTGATTTTGGATATGTCTGCAAATTTTCAGGTCATTCGGACGTCGTTTGGTCGGGTTTTTGATTGAATGTTGGTTTTGGAAGTTTAGGTGAAAACTTAGGCTTGAACCCGCTATAATTCGATGTTTTCTGTGTTTAAGGACATGTTTTTATGATTGGAACAAGTTTGTATGGTGATTTGGAGTAGAATTGCATTTTTGGTTGAGGGCCCGGGGGCCTCGGGATGAGTTCGGGTGATTAAACGGCAAAAAACTGCCTTCTGTTGTTTTCGCTTCTACGGAGCTTGGACCGCAGAGGCGAGTCCGCAGAAGCGACATTGGCTCCGCAGGGGCGAGTTTGTGGGAGGCCAGCCTAGTCCGCAGGAACAGACCTCAGATCGCGGAGGTGGTCACGCAGGAGCGGAAAGCCATCCGTAGGAGCGGGAGTGGGCTGTTTGGGGTTCTTCTGCAGGAGCGGACTTTTGTCCGCATAAGCGAAGTCGCAGAAGCGAATGGGCTTCCGCATAAGCGGATTTCGAGTAAATAGTCAAGGGCCGCAGAAGCGACCATATGTCCGCAGAAGCGGAGTCGTGGGAGCGACCTGGAGACCGCAAAAGCGGAAATCGACCTGGTTTAATGAGCAGTAAGGGTTAAAATTTCAGAACGGTCTAAAACGCTAAGGCACCATTTGATGGGCGATTTTCAGAGAAACCAAAGGGGTTCTTCAGGTAATCATCTATGGACTTAAAATATGTCAATTCCTTACTAAACTATGGCGTTTTTGAATGAAATTGGAGGAATTAGGGGTGTATTAAGGGAGGTTTTCATCCTAGGCTTGGGTTAAAGAAAATCAATAATTTGAATGGGAAAATGGAGTCCAATTTTGGTAAATTTTATATGCATAGACTCGTGTTGAGATAAGGAACCCAAATATATAACTTTCATAATTTTTCGAGAATCGTACCACGAGTCGAGTTTTTGCAACTTGTGGTTTTGGTGTATTTTGAATTGTTTCGATTGGGTAATGCCCAATTGGCCTATTTTGATATATTTCTGTTGATTTTTATCAGATACTACACCTATGGAGGCCTATATTCGTGGCAAGAGAGTTGTCTCTTAGCGATTTTGTACCAGAGTCGAGGTAAGTGGCTTGTCTAACCTCGTGTGGGGGAACCTTTGCCCCTATGATATTATGTGATAGTTTAAATGCCTTGTACGCGAGGTGACGGGCGTGTACATGCGCTGGTTGTTGTAACTCACTTTACTTGAATTGTCCAATTCGTTATATTCCTGTTCTTAGTTGATTAAATTGTGACATTTACCTAGTATTCGTTAGGAAAGCATGATTAGATAGGATTTATCTGTCTAATTGCCTAATTGTCTTACTTAAACTTCTTGATAATTGTTGGCACTAGTTTTTTTGGTGAAGTTGTAGTTAAGCATATTATATTTTCTCTGTGCATTTCTTTATTTGTTGTGTTGGTGGACTGCAGGTTCGATTCCCGGAGATCCCAGGGTTGTGGGTTCGATTCCCAAAGACCCGGAGTGGTATTGTTTGTGGACTGCGGGTTTGATTCCCGCAGATCCAAGGGCTGCGGGTTCGATTCTTGGAGACCCGGAGTTTATTGATATATTATTGAGATATGGACTGCAGGTTCGATTCCCGGAGATCCCGAGATATTGAGACACATCCTGAGATATTGAAACACGGGCTGTGGGTTCGATTCCCGGAAACCCAGAGATACTGATATTGGGACTGCGGGTTAAATTCTCGTAGCTCCTGGGTTGTTGATTATAGAGTGGGATTGTGGGTTTAATTCCCACAGGTCCTGGACTTGCTGATTTGAGTTTACGTTGTGTTGGTTACTTGTAGTTGGTAAATCGTAGTCGGTTGTAGTAATTACCTTATTGTTGTTATTTTAGATTCATTCTTACTTATTCCTACTTATTACTGTTTTGATCATTATGTTATTGTTCTCTCGGTGTACTCATGCTACTCTTCTGCACATTTTTGTTGTGTAGATCCAGGTACATCAGGACAGGCTCATCCTAGGTGATTCAGCAGCACATACGGAGACCTCGAGGTATGATCTGCTACGTCCGCAGATCCGGAGGCCCTCCTTCTATTCTCATAGTGACTGTAGTTATTTTCCTTCATTTTGTTGTTTAGACAATCTTGATGTATAGAGCCACAGTTGTACTCTCTCTTTTTAGTCTATGTTACCCGTGGGATTCCGGGTCTTGGTAGTATTCTA
Organism: Nicotiana noctiflora; assembly: GCA_032618575.1. Taxonomy (NCBI): domain Eukaryota; kingdom Viridiplantae; phylum Streptophyta; class Magnoliopsida; order Solanales; family Solanaceae; genus Nicotiana; species Nicotiana noctiflora. Next base: position 106,332 of record JASVEL010011567.1, on the reverse strand, counting down.
TATGGTGTGGTTGATGAATGTATGTTCCAAGCGGCACTTGTTACATTCCTTTTATACCGTTTTTCCGCGATTTTCTCATTTAACGCTCATGAACTTGTATATTCCGTATCGTGTTAGGCTTACCTAGTCGCGGAGACTGGGTGTCGTCATGAAAGGTTCACAATTGGTGAACTAGGGTCATGACAACAACATTGTAAGGCAAGTCAACACCAAAAAGTTAATTAAATTCTTGTTTTAGTATATATTGAAATCATTCATCTTATACATTAAGTAATAAATAATAAAATTTACTAAATAAATAATGATGTCTTTAACAAACTTAAATATTGAATAATTCTAGTCATCCTAGAACCCAATGTCACAAGTGCATGAGCAGTACCTAGGACAAATAAGACTAAATACAATAACTGTCCGGATTACAAATTGAACAGAAAAGAAATCATAATATAGTACTCTGAAGACTCTGCCGGCTGCGGGTCGTCTCGAGAGGTGTAGCTCACCTAAGTCTCCGTATCAACATGCCGTTGCGCCTGACTAGGCCAATAGTCATACATGTACATGTGCAATAAAAATGCACAACAAGTGTAGTATGAGTACAAAAACAACGAGTACTCAGTAAGCATCCAGCCTACCTCGAAGAAGTAGTGAAGAAGGGATGACTCTGACACTTATTAGTGGCCCAATAATATTAGTACAGTAATGGAGTGAATAAACATGAAACAGGGTAAATATATGAAATAAGCAAGTATAAAACACGTGATACAATTCCCCTCTTTATAGTTTTACTCAAGCTCTGAACTAGCAAGTTACCTCAGCAACCAGAGCATATATATAGATAGTGGATTTCATTAAGAAAGTTGTCATAATTCAATAAGGGAAATATTCCTAAGACCCACTAGCTTCTAGCCAAATATCACGCACGATTCCATGAGAATAAGGAAGTTGTCATAATTTCGAGGAGTACGGACCGATCCAACAGAAAAGTAAATTGTGCAATGTCAGAGGGACGAATTGCACGAGACATAAGTGCATCTATTTCCCCGCTCGCAAATCATACATGCGTGCGATCCCCGCATGCCATCCATATATGCGACGCGATCAAATATAAATTTAATAGATTACCCTGCTAAAGAATCATACCTACGATACAGTCAAATATAAATTTAAGATTTAAGTCATATCTCTTTCTTGATTCTTTTTCAAAAAATAGAAATTCATCTTGAAACTTTTTGAGTAATTTACCCCGCTCGTGAAACATACATGCGACGCGGTTACCCATAGATTTCTTAAGTTATTAAAAGATTTCTCAATTCTTTTAAAATATACTACGTATAATCGAAACGCTTTAAAGTCTTAAATTCCTCAATTTAAATTCCTTTCAACACAATTATTATGCAACCTCAATCTTATTTCTCCTCGAGGCAAACATTAAACATATATAAACAAGGCATAATGTAGCCTAAAACTATCAAATTTTCTCTTTTAAATTCATCAACCAAATGCTAAAATTAAAGATAGATTCATGGAACATAACCAAAACCGTATAGAGAATACTTACTCCAATACATCTGATAAAACTTTCTTCAAGAAACACATCAATCCGAGCTCCATAGCTCAAAAAATATCAAAATGACTGAAACCCTCGAAATAGAATACTTTATACTTTTGCCCTAACATCCTTTTTCGCGAACACGGGATAACCATCACGTTCGCGATGAAAAAAATTATCCTCCACCAAAATGCTCTACGGGTTTGCGACACAGGTTAGCGAACACGATACACACTGGAGATAGAACTCCCCGAACGCTGCACGAGCCTCACGAACACGTTGAAAAAAGATCCTTCAGCTCCGAGCTCAACTCTATGTGAATGCGATCTCTCATATGCAAACGCGAAGAATAATGGCCCCAACTCTTCGCGAACGCGATGATGAAAATACCAATGCCATCAAAATACACTATGCGTTTGCGACTCTTGCCACGCGAACGTGATGAAGGACCGAGACACCAGAAAACCAGCAGAACAGAACAATGGAAACATGAAGGAAAATGTCCGAAATCAATCTGGAACACATCCGAGCCCCTCGGGACCCCGTCCATACACAACAAGTCCCATAACATAACACAAACTTACTCGAGGCCTCAATACATATATAACAATATTGCAACTACGAATCACACCTCAATTCGAAATCATTGAACTTTGAAACTTTAACTTTCACAACCGATGTCGAAACCTATCAAATCACGTCCGATTGACCTCAAATTTTGCATAAAAGTCATATTTGACATTACAGGCCTGCTCTAATTTTTGGAATCAGAATCCGACCCCGATATCAAAAGGTCCACTCTCGGTCAAACTTTCCAAAATTTTGACTTCCGCCATTTTAAGCCAAATTCTACTAAGGACCTCCAAATCACAATCCAGACGTGCCCCTTAATTTAAAATCGCATAATGGAGCTAACGGAACCATCAGATCCAATCCGAGGTCAAATTCTAAAAAGATAAATGTAGTCAATCTTTTCAAATTTAAAGCTTCGAGCTTAAAATCATTCTTCCAAATTAATTCCGATTAACCTGAAAATCAAAACCGATGATCCATATGAGTCAAAATTCATCATAGGAGTTTCTCATGCCCTCAATCAACCGAGCGAAGTGCAAATGCTCAAAAACGACCGGTCGGATCGTTACATTTTCTTCATTCCAACGCGTTTAAAAGAGAGTGCACCCACACTATTTGCCACATCAACGTCCCAGAAGGTAATGGCTATCACAAAGCCAAGTTCAGGGGTATAATTAAGATCATGAATAGTTTAGGGGTGTAATTAATAATCTGTGCGAAGTTTTGAGGGATTTTTAGGTATTCCACCAAATGAAAAGGTTTGTAGTTTATTCTATTGTGATAGATATTTTTGGCATTTAAATAAGATTTTTTTGTTGAAAATAATATTCTTCATCATATTTAAATATATGAATTTATTAGATACCGTCAAGTGGACGAGGAATGATGAATAACTGCGACTAAGAGCATTCTCGTCAAGTTGATTAAGGGACATATTTTGTGTTTCAGGTTGTTTTACGAGTGAAATAGGAACGAGAGGACTCCTGCACTAGCACTACACATAATTTATTTACAAGTTGCCCTTGCCCCCTTTTTAAGTTTTAACAACCGTACACATTGTCTAATCTTTTGTTTCATTTGTCAAAGCACAAATATTAACCGAGCCATAATGAGATTTCACCTCTCCAGCAAATTTCCTGCATGACATCCAATGTGTAAATTTTTATCGTAAACGCTATGTGGTCGTTTATTTAAATTAAAGAAAAAATAATCTTGGGAATTAAAGTATATTTTTCTTTGGTCAAATTGCGACTCGTATTTATACTACTCTTAAGCCTTTTGAAGAAGTATATATGTTATGTCTTGAGAACCAAAAAGTTCATACTATTACGTATATAGTTTAAGAGGTCGTTTGGTAGCTATTTTGGAGAAAAAGTTATCTATGTATTGGGGCAAACATAACTTATACAATATTTTGTAGGGCAAAATAATCCTCCTAAACTTGACATCGTATTATTAGTTATAGTCTTAAATTATTCGTGATCTTAACTATCACCTCAACTAGGCCTTTTGAAAGTCATTACTCCTTTGGGCTCTGATGTGACAAAGAGTATGGGTGCACTGGCATGCCATGTGAATTATTCTGCATATGTGGTATTTTTTTTAAAAATAAAATACATTTTTACCTTTCTTAGATAATTTTTTTCTAATACAGTTTATAATAAACATGAATAGAACTACTTTATTTAGGCTAAATTATTTTATTTGGCTAAAAATAATAAGATTTTAGCTAATCTTTTTTTGAATTTGACCTAAAAATAAAGATTTATACAATTGAAACAAATTGTCACGGCATCTAAATTTTAAAAAATATATAATTTGAAATTAATTATTTTTGCTATAATTTTTTATAGTTTTGAATTACGGTGCTATATATATATATATATATATATTATTTATTAATTCAATCAAATATTTAAAAAAATAGTATTTTACTTTAAATTTATATAATGTATATCAATTTCTAATACAATGAAATATTTGAAAAAATAATCCCTTCGTAACGAATTCATGTATAATTGATATCTGCATTATTTAGTCATATATAGTTAATATATGCATAACTAATAGTATTTGTATAATTAATACCTGAGTTACTCAAACACGCAACCAAACGACCCCTAAATGTGCAAATAAAAGTTTCTAGTTTTGACAAATCACAAGTGTCTTGACTGCTTTTAAATTTTGTTGTATACTATTAAAAGAAATGTACGCATACATTAATTTTGACATGAAAAGACCACGGGTTAGATGTCAGAGAAAAAGTCTTCCTACTTATAGCATTCAATCTGCAGCCTTTTCTTTTCAAAACTAATGGTGTCTTTTATTTTACAGTAGTCTTGGTATTTTACAAAAACTTCCTGAAGAAGTCTTGAAAGTACCTACTTATTAGTACTATATTTTTATATGGAATATGTGTTAGTACTATGCAACATAGGTGTCAATGAACAAGAAAAGAAAATACAATTTCTTTTGAAACAACTCATGAGCAGCTGATTTTCCTCATGGATTTCTACTCTTTCGCTCTTGCCAAACCAGAAAAAATGTTAGTGGACGCCGACAAGAATCCAAAGTTTTACAAGCTTTTAGCTAGAGAAAGTTTTGTGAATAAAATTGTAAGGTCTTTTTATTCTTTAATTAGTTTTTCTTTCTAGTTATTGAACTCTAAAATTCTCATCCAACTGAGTCTTGCTAATTTGATTTTTCAGGAACTGCCGTATTCTTTCGTAAGAGAAAACAAGAAAATGTTGGCAAAGATATGTTTATTGGGTGTAGCTGGGAGTTGGTGGGAAGTAAAAGTAGTGAAGAATAAGTCTAAATACTTTATATGTGAAGGAGAGTGGTCACAGTTTGTGGTGCATCAAAAACTCAAGCTCTGGGATGTTTTGCTCTTTTTACTCGTTGATAAATCTAAGTTTCATGTCCTGCCCTACACCCAGAAAAGTCGTATAAACTTTGGTGAAAAGCGACTTGCTTTTGAGGAACTCAGCAGTAGCTCGGAAGATGAGATGATCGGACCTTCAAGAAAATCAAAGAAAGTCAAAGTGGGTGATGCAATAGAAATATCTGATTGTGAGGAAGAAAGCTGTGACACATCCAGTGATGATGGAGATATTAAGCCTTCCTGTTCACGTCAAGCAAAGTACAAAAAACCGAAGCGTGAGATGGTGTCTGCAGGTTATAACATCATCCTTTTATATATGCATTTGGAGTGTTTAATTAATTTGGTTCATTATCTATAATCTGTTGATGCATGAGATAGAAGGCGTTAGGTAACACTGATCTATTTCAATTATCTGGTACATGTAAGTGTGGTTAAGTTTATATTGACAACGATATAGTAATATGTAAATAGATCATAGTGAATCCAAACGAATCCTATCTAGAAACAAGTTTGGAAACAGCTTTTGAGCCTGGTGGTGGAGGCATCTCCGGGTACAAAATTTTTCTTTTGTAGCCGGGGGGGTGGGGGTGGGGGTGGGGGGAAATTGTGTTAAGAGTATTTCAAACTTAATATTTATGGATAAAAAAAATAGATTTTGCCTGATATATATAGTGTAATTTTTCGGCGAAGTATGTTCGGTTGAAAATTCTTGCGCCCCAAAATCCACCCCTGTTTGAGCCGTTTGCACTCAATACTCTAGATATCTAACTTAGCTTCAAGCTAGGGATTGGATTGAGGAGTAACTCTATATTAATTGCTTAGTACTTGCATACAAAAACGTCCTTATATAAGTGTGACTGAATATATATTTAGTAGGATTAAATTAAAGTCGCAATGGTGTTATTACTTGTGTTAAGTTTTCTCAATATTTGTTAAAATTTAAGAAGTTATAATCCTCTTAGAAACTTATATATCAATGTGAGTATAACATGTTAAATTATGAAACATGTCCTCTTAATATAGCGACTCAAAATAAAGAAAGTTGGGCAGTGAGGCGCGCAGTGAATTGATTGATTGATCAATAGATGGATGAGAATGAGCTGGTAAATACTGAACCATTTAAGAGAAAAACAGGTAGTACTGCAGAGGAGGATGAAGATGAGGATGGGAGGGATCAAGAAGATGGTCGAATTCGAAGATGGAGTGTGATGAACTTGAATGATGAAGAACCATCCTATGAAATGGTTGTAAAAAAGTCAGATTCGACTTTTATGGTAAGATTCTTAGATTATTTTATGTCTTTGCATACTTGTCCCTGAATACATGTTTGATGAATATTATAATTAGACTATCCCAATGAATTTCGCGAAACGGACTGGCATAATTGACATGAAGAAAATGAGACTGGTTAATAGTGGAGGAAAGGAGTGGAGAGCAAAGATAATGCATATTGGAGCAAGGGTTCGCATAACAAGAGGATGGACTGAGTTCCGAACAAAAAACAAGATAGCCAATGGTGAGAGTTGCCGCTTCAAGTTGATTCAGGGCAATGGTGGTAGTAATGTTTTACAGGTTCAGAGGATCCCCACACCACGATCCTTGCAATATTAATATGCCATGCCTGTACTACGACTTCTTTTGGTTGCGTTTCAGCATCGTCCTTGAATGCATAGTAGTTTGGAAAGCCACCACTTATTATTTTGCAACATAATCGATCTTTGTTAAATAACATGGAGCTTTTGCTTGGTTTTTGCTTATATGTTTAGAGCCTCTTGTTTTTAGCTTGTGTTGTAGTACTGTTTTCTCATATCGTTAAAAAGAAAATTAAAGAGAAGTCTAATTAATTAGGCAGCCTTGATCATTATGCTTCTGAGTATACGTACCTTTTGATATTGCACAATGAAACACTCAATATATGGTGGAAGGTGAAAACCAAGAATGTTGTTTACTAATCAATCCCATAAATTATACGTCTGCGGGATAATATAGAAGTATAGATGTTCTTGTAATTCCAGTATATATCTTCCGGGCTATCTATTAAAAAAATCAAATCCTTGTATGCCTCTTTCTAGCTCCTCAATATTTATCTTCCTGTTCTCTGTATTTCTTCTATTTTATTTGGAATTCCAAGTATACATTTATTATATTTTTCTATAGGCGAAATACATAAACGGTCCATTTAAGTTGTCCTCAACAATTAGATGAACACCTTTATTATGCTAATGATCACACAAGACACCTCTTCTCAGCTAAAGTGTGACTCGTGAATCCTTCATGAGGATATGGCAAAGTGTGTACTTTTTATTTACTTCTCGGCGCATGAAACCCTCAAAATGAAGTTTTTTTTCTTTTCTTTTTTTAATTAAACTTATTTTAATGACCCCCACTTGCCTTTATCTTTGTACCTTTCTTCTTCAAGTTTTCACTGTTGATAAACAATGGCAATTAAAAAATTTCTTTCAAATTACGGCAAATGGGAAAAACATAAAATAAGCACAATCTTTTACAATATTTACGGTCACAATTGCTTGTAGGATCAATCACAAGCATTGCGTAATAATTAATTGGATGAATTACATTTCTTATCATTAAAGTAAAACAATCATATCTTAGATGAAATTTACAACACTTCTCAATAGAGTAAATTGAACCATCTAAAATTGATGCTTTAACTAAATATTCTCCCAAAGCTAATCACAAAAGAGAGCACTAATTTTTGCTAAACATTGCTGCTAAATTTTATGGCTGAACTCAATTTGTTTATTTTCTCTCAAATTCCCACTAACCTTATTTGGAATCACTTTTATGTGATTATTTTTTATCAAATTCCCACTTACCTTATTCCGAATTACTATTTCCTCTTAAATTTTCACATAAACCTTATATTTTGGTGTATATTGGATTATCTCGATCGAAAGCTATGAAGTTCGGAAAAACTTAAGCAATTAAATAGAAGAGTGATAACTAGAATGAAGGGACAAGTTTTTGTCTTATAAGAATTTGAAGAAAAAACTCAAGCTGATTGAGCTGAAGAAATCATCGACACGACTAATGAGGAATGTTAGGGTTTCTAAGAAGATGAAATAAGATGCTGGGGATTCTGCCTGCTCACAAAAGGTGCTAATAGGTTTGAGGGTTGGGGGAGGGGTGATGGTCTAGTTGAAAATACAGAAAAGATTCTTTTTTCCTTGTTAATTACATATGTCAATTATTTTAATTATAAATTACATGTGTCATTCTTTAATTAATTTATTTGACACATCATTGGAAGGTGTAACTCACGCACACGGTCCGCTCCATTCGGGTGTTTATATGATATATTTAATAGTCATTTAAAATATCTAAATGGTAAAGAGGTCAATTAAGGTGCCCATATGATCGTTGAGAATAACTTTAAAGGAGAGCCATTTATGTATTTCACCTTCTCTATATACTCAGACTCGGGGTCTGACCGATTTTTATTGTCTTCGGGATTATACTTATAATAATAAGCGCCAAAAATTGCTACTTTTCTTATCTTTACATTTAGTTTCTGTTATTTTTGCCTTTCACAGCGTAACCAATGTTTCAACAGAAGTTTGTGTATTCAATGATTTCAATGTAAGTTACTTTTGATTTTTTTATATAAATATATACTTGTCGATTTCTATCTTCACATTACGAGTTACACATCAGAATTGCGCCTTTTATTTCTGACGAATTTTACCAGGCTACATGTTAGCTTTTTTGGGCGCAAGTCATTATCCTTTGTATTGTTTGAATTATATCTCATTGGCAAAGGTTAAACACCAAAAGAGGATATGTATTATTGAAGCCACGCTAGATTGGCTAACATCTACCTTGTGAAAAACATCCACAATATTAGCCAAACTTCAGTCAACTATTCCTTCGCATTATAATTGTTACCAAGATTCATTAGCATGTTACACTCGTCAATTCAAGAAAGTTTTCTTTCTCTTTATTTTAGTTACCTTAATTACTTTTACATGCATACCATGCGCGCAATATTGGCTTACGTTGTGGATGTTTTTTACTAATAAGGTACTAATAAACTTAAAAGGGAATACAAGAATTTTAGAATTATTGGATTATACAAAATTATCAAGATTTGATGTGCATTCTAAAGGAGTAAACATTATTTTAATGGTACAACATGCCCTTATTCTTTGCTTCACGCCCATGTTTATTCCCTGTCATAGTTTGCTGGGATATCTCCTTACTGAAGCTCTTGTTTTTGCTAAAACTTAAGAGTTTTTAAAAATATCTTAACTAGATTCTCTTAAAAGAACCATATTTAATTTGTAATTCATTGAACACGATCGACTTATGAATGTATAGCGGTGGCCAAATGGTTAAAAGAAAAAGTTGACCAACCATATTATAAACACAATAATTGGTTGAATAATGAACTTTTAAAAATGGGTCAAATATGAATAAGAACCATATCTAAATGGATAACCAATGAATAAATAATGAGATTTTTTTTACATTTTTAAAGCCTCGGATTGGAGGAACCTAAAGTTTGGGAGACTAATTCTCCCAAAAGAGATCATATTATCCGCCGGTTAACCTGTTTTTTATCAGTATTAAATATGGGCCGTATTAGGTAATATGTCCATTTTTATTACCCATTGTCGACCCGACCCGCCCATTTGCCACTCCCATATAGGTATAAGAACTGCTGAAGCGAGGGTCGATATGCATCATGTTGTAATTCCTTACTCAAGTAAAAGATGGATGAAGAATTGAAATACCCCGAAGAACAATTTAGGCACAAGCAAGAAATTTAACAAAAGCTATATAGAAGAAATTTATTAAATAGGGAGAGAACTTGGTAGGAGGGTTTTCACAACTCATAAACTCTTGAATCTCTCTACAAGAAAAAACAAGTAGTAGCACCCCTATTTATAATACCAAAAACCTATTCCAATATAAAATTGGTAAACAAAATCTAACTAGACATGAATCAAATAATCAACTAAATATCAAATCTAGACAACTTAAGAATACTTATTAGACTTGATTTAGTTTCCAACAGCCTCCCTTAAACCAAGATCTTCAAATTTGATCATGCCCAACATCTTCTTCAACTTGATGAATAACTCCAATTTTAGTGGCTTTGTGGAAACATCAACAACTTGCTCTTCAGTCTTTCAATACTCAATAACTATCTCTTTGTCTTGAACCAAGTCACAAATAAAGTGAAATTTGATATCAATGTGTTTGTTAACACCCATGAAAAGATGGATTCTTTATTAATTTAATTGCAGACTTGCTATTACAAAAAATATTGTAAGGCTGTCTTGCTTGTGTTGAAGAAATCCAAGCATTCTTCTTAACCACAATGCTTGTGTAGCACTACTTATTGCAGCCATGTGCTCTGCTTCAGCTATTGATAAAGTAACAACTTGTTGCTTTTTGGAAGACCATGAAAACATATTAGAACCCAAATAAAATGCATAGCCAGAAGTACTTTTTCTTTGTATTGTATCACTAGCCCAATCACTGTCTATAAATTTCATAAGACTACTATCATTAGTCTTTGAATAAAATGTACCATCAGTTTGTGTACCTTGTATATGTCTAAAAATTCTCTTTGCGGCTTGCAAGTGGGATTGCTGTGTAGTCTCCATAAATCTATTAATTAATCCAACTCCATAAGTAATATCAAGCTTTGTAGAACTCAAGTACCTTAAACTCCCTACCAAATTTCTAAAATATGTAGGATCGACAAGGTTACCAGCCCAATCTCTAACCAACTTTAATTTTTCTTCAATAGGGGTCAAAATTGGTTTGGCTTTATCCGTATTAAATCTCTTTAAAATATCACCGGTATATTTTTTCTGAGAGATAAATATTTCATTATCTAATTGAGATACCTCAATGCCAAGAAAATAAGACTTTAAACCCATATCAATCATCTCAAACTGGATAATCATTGCCTCCCTAAACTCAGAAATTAATTTAGGATTATTGCCAACAAAAATTAAATCATCCACATACAAGCACACAATGAGAATATCTTCGCTAGGCTTGAATTTGATATATAAAGTATGCTCATATGGACATCTTTGAAATTCATGTCCAATAAAATAAGAATCAAAATGAGTGTACCAAGCTGTAGATGCTTGTTTCAATCCATATAATGTCTTTTTCAGCCTATAAACTTTATTTTCTTAACCCCTTTTGACATAACCACTAGGCTGCTCAACATACACTTCTTCTTCAAGTACATCATTAAGAAGCAGATTTCATATCCATTTAAAAAAAATTCCAGCAATTATTAGCAGAAAGAGAAAATATTATACGAACAGTATCCAGGTGAAAATACCTTGAAGTAATCAATATCTGCCTGTTGCTTTTATCCTTTAACAACTAATCTTACCTTTAAACGATCCACTTCTCTAGTAGGTTTGAACTTGGTCTTCTATACCAACTTGACTCCAATTGGTATATTTTAGGGCGGTAAAGTAGTCAATTTCTATGTATTATTTTTCTCAATAGCATAAATTTCTTCATTCATTGCATTAACCCATCGGTCATCTTTAACAGCTTCCTCAAAAGTAATTGGGAAAAGGGTCAAAATTAGCCATCTACTATTGTTTATTGGTTACTTGTGCCACCCATTATACTTTTTGGCCATTTTCGTTCCTACCGTTAATGAAGTTTGAAAAACTACCCCTAACCCTAACATTTTGACACTGTGGCAGCTGACCACATTAATTTTATCCATGTCAGCTGCCAAGACTTTGGAACTAGTCATCTCTCTCATCGGAGCCGGTCACTAGCATCTGCGTCTTCATGAACTCTCAATCGCCATTATCTAAATTATTGGACTATAATTCCCTTCTTTTTTTGCAGCCCAAATTTTTGACAGAGAACTCCCAAATCTTCACCAACTGACTTGAGAATTTAAGTACGACCCCCCAACAATCATGAAAACAAAACCCCATTACTCAATTAAGCCAAACAACAACCAGATCAAAAAGCCCATTAATGTTTTCAAGCTTTACCAAAAAACCATCCAATGGAGTTTTTAGCTCCTTCCCTAATGTTTCAAGTAATCAAGTAGTTCACAATCAGGATTTTTAGCTATGAAACGCTGCCAGCTCTTCAAAATTTCAGATCCAACCTCTTCTTCTTTATAGATCGACATCTTCAAATCGACAAAACTCAAAAGCTCAATCGTCCTTCAATGGCGTATTCAGACATTCGACGGTGTTTAAAATCACATTTTAGATTTAAAACTACAACATCCATACTAATATATAATATATTTCTGTATATAATATCTCAAGTCCAATCTATCACTTTAGAATCCATTTGCTACAGTCACATCCTTCTATTAAAAACTACAAATTTTCACCATTAAAAGACCTTAAAGCTCAAAACTTACGTTATAATTTTGGAATAAACAAAAGATTTTAACTTTGTTGAAAATAAAAAAGCAGAACATATAATAAAAGTTCAATTTTGGACCTACCAACTCTGTGAAAACAAGCTCCAAAATCATCAGAAGGAACAGAACAAAGACATCGTCAGAACCTAAGTTTCAATTCCAAATAGTTATTATCGGAAAAAATTGGGCAACTGCCATGTCGGGTTCCGTACAACACCAAATTATTTTACTGGTTCTATGCGACCAAGGTTATGAAAAGGGGAATTATGGTACAAGCTATTATTGTTTCTATTAATTTTTATTTTTCTATTTCTTTACTTAAGCACTTGCGACCTTAAGAGTAAATTGATTCTTTGTTTGGTATTTCTAAATGACTATAGAGTGCAAGGAGCAGTGGTTTGTGGATGGGTATAATGGCTATTGGTAAAGTTGGAAAGTGAGGGAGTGTGAGGGAAAAGAAGATGATAATATTTTAATAAGAAAAGGGGTGGGTTAATTAATGACTTAGCAGCTGACTTGGCAACTGACATGGATAAAATTAATGTGGTCAGCTGCCACAGTGTCAAAACGTTAGGGTTAGGGGTAGTTTTTCAAACTTCATTAACAGTAGGGACGAAAATGGCCAAAAAGTATAACGGGTGGCACAAGTAACCAACAAACAATAGTAGAGGGCTAATTTTGACCCTTTTCCCAAAGTATTGGATCACAATCTGCAAATAAGGCAAAATTTACAAATTTTCGTTGGATAAATCATTATCATCGCCAATAACATAATCTTGCAAACGAGCCGGTAATTGGTGTTGTCTTTGTGGGCGACTGGACGTCTTTGCTTGAACAATATCTACTACATGTTCCTCTTGGTGTCTGCTAGAACTTCCTTCCTCTATGACTGGAATTATTGGTTGAGGCCTAGAAGGTTCAAGATAATTTTTTGACCAATCCCAAGAACTCTGTTCATCAAAAGTAATATCTCTGCTAATAATTACTTTTTCTGTGTCTGGATTAAACAACTTGCACCCTTTGTCTTATGACTATATCCAATAAAAATATATTGTTCAGCTTTATCATCCAATTTGTTTCTCAAAGCATCAGGAACATGAGCATAAGCAAGACAACCAAATACTTTTAGATTAGAAATATTTAGTTTCTTACCCGTCCAGACTTCTTGTGTAGTTTTTCTAAATTTAGACTGTGTAGGACACCTATTTAGTACATAAATTACACAGGTGACAGCTTCTGCCCAAAAACCTTTTGGAATATTTTTGGAGTGCATCATAGACCTCACCATGTTCATCACTGTTCTAATTTCAGTCACACCATTTTGCTGAGGTGTATATATAGCTGTCAATTGATGCTTAAGACCATACCTTTTCAAATAATGATCACAAACAAGAAATTCAGTGCCTCTATCAGTCTTCACTATTTTAATAAAATATCCACTTTGCCTCTCCACTTTGAAGCTCTTAATAATATCACACACATCAAATTTATTTTTTTAAAAAATATACCCAAGTCTTTCGGCTGAAATCATCAATGAAAGTAATAAAATACTTACTATCATTACTAGAAGAAACTTCAACTGAGCACAAATCTGAATGAATTAACTGGAATGGTGCGTTAGCTCTCCAAGCCTTGCCTTTCTGAAAAGGTTCTATGTACTTCTTTCCCAAAATACACAACTCACACTTGTTGTCAGGAAAATTAATAGAAGGCAAATCATCAACCAAATTCTTTGTTGCAAGAAATTTCAAACTCCCAAAATTCAAATGCCTAAGACTTAGATGCCACAACCAAGTATCATCGTAGTTTATAGAACTAAAGCAAGGTAAATTATCGCTATTGAGATAAAGAGGCCACAAACGACTATTGTTCATGTTAAATTTTGCAATTAGTCTAAATTTATCCTCATTGATTGTGCCAATCCTATACTTAAAATGCAAATCATACCTTTTTTCTGATAGTTATCCCAAGCTCAATAAATTTTGATGAAGACTCAGCACATAATCACATCTGATATAAAATTAGAAGAACCATCTTTCACAGTAATGCAAATTTTTCCCTTGCCAACAGCATGCACCTTTGTGTTATTTTAATGTCTCACTGTACCTCTAAATATTTCATCCAAATAAGTGAATAATTTCTTATTTTCACTCATATAATTGATGCAACCCGAATCAATAAATTCATTCTGTTTAGTTTCTTCAACCCCAGAATTAGAAAATAATAAAGTCTATTGTTTATCCCCATTATTTCAGCCATCTTAACGTGTACGTCTTTATTATCAGATTTATTAGACCAACATTCTCTTTCATAATGCCCAAATTTACCATAATTATAACAATGTGTCTTAGATTTATCACGTCTTTTAAAATTTTGATGACTTTGTTGTTTCTTTCAAAAATTATTACTATTTCTTTGTTGATAAGAAACATTACCGCTACTACGGTTGCCTCGATAGTTACTTCTACCACGACCTCTACCTCTAAAATCCTGGTATCTTTGATTTGTTTCTTTAGGATAACTTGTCTCTTCTTTTACTTTAGGTTGATTCACCTTTGCATGCAACACCTCCTCCACTATTCGGGTGTGTCTTGAGTTAGGGACATCTCATTTGTCACCAATTCACATTCTAAATCATCAAGTGAAAAAGTGCTAAGATCTTTGGTAGCCTCAAGAACCACCTTCTTCGTGTGAAATTTTATACTCAAGGACGACAATATTTTTTCAACCACTTTAACTTCATCTAGTACTTATCCATTGGTACCTATGTCATTGATAATATTAGAAATTCTTGTAATAAATTCTTTAACAGACTTTGTTGGTTTCATTTAGGCCAACACGTACTGTCTCCTTAGCTCTTGCAGTTTGACTTTCTTTACTTCGGCGGAACCTCGATGTGAATTCACCAAGATTCTCCAAGCTGCCTTAGTTGATTTTTCATGCAAAAATTTGTTAGACACACACAATTCAACCTTGCCGGTGAGATAGTAACGTGCCTTATAATCCAATTGTCTATTTTTCTCTAATTATTGTAACAAATCGACCGATTGTTTAGAGTTTTTGCACTTTTCTCGCCAGTTCTGTGGCATGAGTTGCCTCGTGCAATGTATTATGACTCATGTAAATTATTATTTTTGGTTTTCAGGGTAATCAGAATGAATTTGGGAGAACAATTCTCAGTTTGAAGCTTGAAATTTGAAATATTTGACTAATATTTGACTTTCTTGTATATGATTTCGGATCAGAATATTTATGATTTGGTTAGCTCCTTTAGTTGATTTGAGAGTTGGGAGCTTGATTCGAATGCATTTTGGAAGTCCGTGGAAGATTTAGGCTTGAATTGGCGAAATTGAGATTTCGGCATTTTCTGGTGTTAGGCGAGAATTTGATATAAAGGTCGGAATGAAATTTCGGAAGTTGAAGTAGATTCGTTATATCATTTGGGATGTGTGTACAAAATTTCAGGTCGGCACAGTTTATTTCTGTTGGATCGGGCCGTTGCCTCGGCATAATATGCGCATGCTTACATTTCTTATTCTGAAACTTATTGAAGTTTATATTGCCTTTTTATGGCCCGCTATAAACTAATAAATATAACAAAAGGTAAAATCTTGGAATTGCTTTATTATTTGAGAAGATGTTACCTCTTTTCTTGCTCTATGAGTTATAATTACTAGATATTTCATGCTTTCCTCATATCTTTACCATATTGTTATTGGTTGAAGTTGACCATCTCGTCTCTGATAAGACGGGATATTCATTGAGTATACGTTGTTTTCATACTCATACTACACTTCTGTGCCATTTTTGTTACACGGGTATATGTAACTCTAGTGGTCTACTGGGCGTAGCAGCATGGTGGATACGAAGACTTAGGTGAGCTGTACTTCTCGAGGCGACCCACAATCAGCAGAGTCTCTTTCAATTGTCTGTATTTATTTTTTGTCCAATATTGTGTTCCGAATAATTGTTGTACTTTATTTGATTTTTCTTTAAAATTGCTCATGCACTTGTGACACTGGATTTTGAGATGGTTTTGAAGTATTTTGTATTAACTGTTTATCATTTAAATTTGATTTGAGACAAGTATCTATTGCTAAATTTGAAGGAAAATCCTAGATTTCAAAAGTATTAAAACGAGAATTTGATTAAGTAATTTGGTTGGCTTGCCTTGTCCGGCGGCATCACGACCCTTAGTGGATTTTTCGCTGTGACATTTTCGATCTTGATATTGTTTATTATTGAGGATGGTGTTGGTAGTTATAATGGTTCTTGTAAGTGTTCGTTGATTAACATATATTGGATGATGAATCAATTGTAAATAACATGAAAGCACTTGAGAATGATATCTACATTAGCCTGGATTATTTTTGAACCATGATAAATATTAAGCTTCTTATTCCTGAATGCCCCATGTCCTATTTTCAAAGCATGCTCAAAAGTGCAAATTATGTTTAAAAGATACTTGAATCTCATTTTAAGGTTATAATTGATAACTTAACGACCTCTACAGAAGTTGCAGCTGCAGTAAAATACTCATCATCTGGTATCTTACAGATGAATGCATCTCACAAGTTTATCTAAAGCTCTCATTTGTTAACAATAATTGCAGGTGGTTTTTGTGGGCGTTGGATATCACTGAGTTTTTTTTAGCAGATTATAGTCTCTAATGTGAATCATTCACACGAGCTACATGTTTGATGGTTGGTCCAACATAGAGATGGCAATGGGGCGGTGCGGGGCGGTTGCGGGGCGGGTTTATCCTTAACCCCCGCCCCGCCCTGCATAGGAATATTTTCTGTTTTCAAACCACCCTGCCCCGCCCCGCACCGCAAAGTAAAAAAAATTCATTTTTCATTTTTTACAAGTAGTTTCTCTTTTAAAAAAAAAAAAACTAAAAAAATTAATGATAACCTATGACCTTCTTTTCTAGGTAGTTTCACCTATGTCCATAATGTTTTCAATATTTTATGAAATTTCAATTGAATTTTTTTAATATTTTATAAAATTTCAATTGTATTATTTTATGGATCTATTAACATTATCAATAATGATCGTTCTGGTACATGTATCATGTATGATATATTTAAGTTAATTATTAGTACATACAAGAAAAAATGAAATTATTGAGAAATATGAATCAATCCTTAAAATAATTCATCTTTTACAAGGTGATATACACATACGTCATACGCAGACTAAGATGGTTAGGGAAGATCTACGATTACAAATATTTTTTAAGTTATATACTTATATGTTCATTTTCATATTAAACCGTTAAAAAACATAAGAAATCTTTGGATTATTTTTATTCAAATTGTAATTAATTATTGAGCATCAATTACGGTATGTCTTCTATTAATCCTGTTAGAAAATATTTTTTAGCATAGTAATTTGATTAGTAAGTTAATTATAATAATCAATTTTAAATATATCTTCTTAAAACTAGTATGCAATATTTCTACCGGATAGGCGCACCAATATTTTAATGCTCCAAACATTGATAATATCCTAATATGTTGATAATGTATAACTAGGGTATATGATATTACCCACACATCTAAGCTTAAAAGAGCAAGAAAAGAGGAGATTAATGAATACAAAATTTAAAATTAAAATAAAGATATAAAGATAAGCAAGAGAAAGTTTATAAAACAGATTCTAATTAAGAAAGAAGATAGCAAAATGCACGAAAAGATTTAATCTTCTTTGACGAAAAGCAGCAAATATGCGATGCAAGTATTACACAAATGCGTAACCCGTAACCGCCCCGCAACCGCAATTAAATTTAAAAAATAATTCTTGAACCCGCCCCGCCCTGCCCCGCCCCGCATAAGCTGAAAACCGCCCCGCCCCGGTTGCCATTCCGAGTCCAACATAAAGAAAAAACTGGATGGATAGGTGAAGACGATGACCATGTTGCTAAATACTTTTAAAATCCCATTGTTGTATGTGGACAAAAGTTCTGAATAGTTATGACTTTCAAATATACTATCTCCCTTTAGCTTGTAATATTTTGCTTTATAAAGTATCCTAGCGAAACCTTATTAGTGTATGAAAACATATTCCATGACATGTTTCTTCTCTAATAATTAGTAAAAACAAGATTAACATACAAATATTTCACTGCCCTAGGATAGATTTAAGTAGTATTTAGCTTTATTTTGCTTATCTATAAAATCTCAACTAGCCACTGCATAATATACTTCATATGCATAACCACTACCAGCATGGCAGATTTAAATGCAAAAGTGAGTGACATTCGAAAATAATATTAACAAAATACTAAATAGTCATTGGGCCCGGGCATTACCCTCACTATTTCTTAAATAAATGGCATAGTATTCTAGTCTACTTTGTTGTTCCTCTTTTAGAAGTTGTATGTGGTAACTATAGCGTTCTTTTGTACTTTCAAACTTGGTGATTAAATGAAATTAGATTTAATTACTTCTTCCATCTTGATTTATGTGATCGTGCTTAGATTTCGAGAATTAAATGAGTTTTTTTATACATATGCTTTTAAATAATTAACTATTGTAATTTATAATACTTTTACATAGTTTCTAAATATGTAAGTCTTATTTCTAAAAACTTAAACATTCTATGTTCAAATAAACTACCAAAATATGTTATAGTATAATAATTGAGGAAAACCAAAAAATTGGTCTTGGCGTAAGAATTGCTGGCTTGTGAGAGGAATTAGTACTTGGTAGTTAGTGGTATGACATCCACTTTTACTCCTAAATGAGCCCATTAAGTGCTAAACGTCCTCACTTCAAAAAGAAAAGAGTTCCCCGAAAAATAATTAGAGCAATTATCACTTATAGCCATGCAGAAAAAATTAAGAGAAAACTACCGTCTATAGCCCCTCAAAATTTTAATAGCCCATGTTTTGACCCACTTTCAAAAAATTGGCCATTCGGCCTAAATATATTGCATATACTAGCCGAACAGAATGAGTATGACAACAAAAGTGCTTGTAGCTTAGTGGGTAGAGCGCCTATTTCCTAAATAGATGGTCGCAGGTTTGACCCCTACCTAGTGCAATAGAGAATTTTTTTTTTTGCAATGTATAAATATTGTATCCTAAATTCGATAGTGTACCATTGGTGTACATTGAGCCTATCGCTTGTGTATCGAAAGTGTATATATTTGTGTATCCCAAATATAACTTGTATCGTGAATGTATAATCTGTCTAAAAATGTATAAAAATTGTGTATAATGTGTATTTTCTAATATTTTGGAGTGTATCATGTATTTTTGTATAGTGACAGTCGTTTTGTATATATTCTTTATAGTAACATCTATTTTGTATATTTTTTGTATAGTGACAATCTATTTTGTATATTTTTTGTATAGTTATATCTATTTTGTATAGTTACATCTATTTTATATATTTGCTGTATAGTGATAATCTATTTTGTATATTTTTTGTATGGTGACAATCTATTTTGTATATTTTTTGTGTAGTAACAATCCGTTTTGTATATATATATATATATATAAAATTGTATAGTGAAAATTTATTGTATATAAATTATGTAGAGAATTTATATCAAATTATAGTACATCGAATAAACTAAGACAAAAGCAAATTTCCATTCTTTGTGTGAGTATTTTTTTGGGAATTTCATCTAAGTGCCTAAAAAAAATTACCGAAATTTAAATTTAATTCTTAAATAAATTTTTCCGTTAATGCTACGTGAATTATATTGGGAGTGAAAGTAGTATAGGTGAGATTTTAAAAAGCAATCAAAGTTGTTTGAATCCCAATAGTTGTTAAAAAGCAAGATTCGTTCCAATAAAGTAAAGCTCCTTGTACGTGTTAGTTTGGAGATGTTGTGACGATATGTATTTGTCTTTTTACAACAACAAAAAACTGTCTCAATTTACACTATTCCATCTGGTAAGTGTCTTAACTTTTATTTTGTAATCAAGAGTCGAATTAATGAATTAGATGAAGATTATTTTTTTACAGTGGAGAACAATAATTCATTCAAATTAAGGAATAATAGTAGTAACTTTACATTCTTCGATTGGATTGATGCAAGAGGCTAGAGTAATAGAAGTTGAATTTGAGGAAATGGGTGTGAAGAATGTTTTAAAGTGTTTTTTCACATACAGGGAACCAGCACCTCATTACTTAAAAAAAGGAAACCATTTGGTGATAATCCTCAAATTCGAATTGCTGAGGAAAGAAGCAGAAAGCGGTAGTTTAGGCTAGCCACTAGAATTACTTTTGGGCTATAAGTAGTATAATATAATTTTGGGCTAGTGGATGATATAAATTTGGCCCGAGAGGCTATAAATGATATTTGCTCAAAAATTAATGATAATCAGTAGCCACAAAATAAATCATACAATTAGTAGCCCAAAATTAACTACAAGGGCTAGCCCAAAACAATTGACACGCCCCCCTTCAAATTTCAAACTTTTCAATTCCGTAACCACTAGATGCACCACAGTTAAAAAAATCAAATACATTTTCTTATTTCAACCCCTTTTTAGATAATTTTTAGATAATTTTTAGATAAAAGGTAATTGGATTGACACTGATTTCCCTGAAACAATATTTGAGAGCAATATGAAGCATTTGAGTTAACAGTCGTTGGTAACATCCCGAAAATATTTTTATAGGATGGAGAATACGGTGACACGTCAGGCGGATAATTTGGTTCTGTGTGTAAAATCGGTGACGATCCAGATTCATCCATATGATTATTTTTAATATCAAAAGCCACAAAAATAGTAAATAAAACGAGAAGAAAGAGTCGCCGGATTTAATGGAGGGTCGCCGTTGTGTGAGTTTCCGTCTAGATCTAAACAATTCACACCAAATTAAGTAGTAACAATAACAACAACAACTACCCAGTATGTTCCCACAAAGTGGGGTCTGGGGAGGGTAATACGTACACAGCCTTACCCCTACCCGAAAGGGTAGAGAGGCTGTTTCCGGCCGACCCTCGGCTCAGAAAAAGAGAGAGAAAATCAACAAACAAAACAAAACAAAACAAAACAATGTTAGTAAATCCGGGATAAATCAAATAAATAATTATCTAAACATAAAACCAAAAGTAGAATGACATGCAATAATACCAATCGGTTACTACCATAAGAGGCACAACACAATACATTAATTAACTATAGAGATCGCTACCAAACCCCACTCAGCCCCTAACCGAAGTACTAAGAATTCTAGAAGGCCCTACCCTACAACCCTAATACTAGACCTCCAAACTTTCCTATCAAGGGTCATGTCCTCGGAAATCCCCATTCTAGCCATATCCTGCCTAATCACCTCACCCCAATACCTCTTAGGCCTCCTCTGCCTCGACTCACGCCAACCACCGCCAGTCGCTCACAACTCCTCACCGGTGCATCAAGGCTTCTCCTCCGCACATGCCCAAACCACCCGAGTCTCGCTTCTCGCATCTTCTCATCCACTGGGGCCACCCCCACCTTCTCCCGAATAACTTCATTCTTAATCTTATCTAATCTGGTGAGCCCGCACATCCACCTGAGCATCCTCATCTCCGCAACTCTCATTCTCTGGACATGAGAGTTCTTCACGGGCCAGCACTCCACCCCATACAACATGGCAGGTCTAACCACCGCTCTATAAAACTTCCCCTTGAGTTTCTGTGGAACTTTCTTGTCACACAAGACTCCCGATGCGAGCCTCCACTTCAACCACCCCGCTCCTATACGGTGAGTGACATCCCCGTCAATCTCTCCGTCCCCTTGAATCACCGATCCAAGATATCTGAAACTGTCCCTCTTGGCTATGACCTGAGATCCCAGCTTCACGTCCCAGCCTACTTCGCTCGACTCGGCGCTAAACTTGCACTCTAGATATTCTGTCTTAGACCTGCTTAGTTTAAAACCCTTGGACTCGAGGGTCTGTCTCCAGACCTCCAACCTCGCATTAACACCAGCCCTCGTCTCGTCTATCAAGACTATGTCGTCAGCAAAGAGCATACACCATGGCACATCCCCTCGAATATGGCGAGTTAGAGCATCCATTACCAAGGCAAATAAGAGAGGGCTTAACGCAGATCCTTGATGTAGCCCCATAACCACCGGAAAATGGTCCGAGTCGCCACCCACCGTCCTAACCCTAGTCTTGGCTCCATCATACATGTCTTTGATCACTCTGATGTAGGCTTCTGGCACGCTCTTCGCCTCCAAGCATCTCCACAGAACCTCTCTAGGGACCTTATCGTACGCCTTTTCCAAGTCGATAAACACCATATGCAGGTCCTTCCTCTTATCCCTGAACAGTTCCACCATCCTCCTCACAAGGTGGATAGCTTCGGTAGTAGAGCGACCCGGCATGAAACCAAACTGGTTCACAGATATAGATGACATCTCCCTCACCCTCGCCTCGATCACCCTCTCCCAGACCTTCATGGTGTGACTTATTAATTTGATACCCCTATAGTTGTTGCAACACCGGATATCCCCTTTGTTTTTGTACAAGGGAACCACTGTACTCCATCTCCACTCCTCCGGCATCCTCTTGGTCCTAAAGATCACGTTGAACAACCTGGACAACCACTCCACTCCCGACCTACCCATGCATTTCCAAAACTCCACCGGAATTTCGTCTGGCCCAGTCGCTCGACCCCTACTCATCCTACGCAACGCCCTCGAGACCTCCTCCTCCTTAATGCGCCTGCAGTGCCCGAGGTCTCTAGGACACTCTGAATGCCCCAGCTCCACTAGCTCTAAGACTCGATCCCCCTCTTCGTTAAGCAGGTCTCGAAAGTATTCCTGCCATCTCCGCTTGACTTGCGACTCCCCCGTCAGAACCCTACCATCCTCGTCCTTGATGCACCTAACTTGGTCTAGATCCCGCGCCTTCCTCTCCCTCACCTTAGCCAACCGGAATAACTTTCTGTCCCCGCCTTTCTCCCCCAATTCCTCGTAGATGCGCCCAAACGCTGCATTTTTAGCTTCCGTGACCGCCGGTTTCGCTTCCTTCCTCGCCACCTTGTAGTTCTCCTTGTTCGCTCTCCTTTCTTCTTCGCTTGAGCTCCCTGACAACTTAGCAAACGCCGCCTTCTTCGCCTCCACTTTTCCTTGGACTACCTCATTCCACCACCAGTCACCTTGGTGCCTGCCTGAATAGCCCTTGGCTACCCCAAGCACATCTCGCGCGGCCTCCCTAACCAAGTTCGCCGTCACTGACCACATTGCGTCCGCTTCCCCAGAGCTACTCCAAGCTCCCCCATCAACTAGCTTCCTCTCCAGCTCCCGGGCTTTCTCCTTAGTCAAAGTTCCCCATCTAATCCGCGGTCGGCCCCGAGAACCCCTCCTCTTCCTCTTCACCCAGAGACCTACATCCATCACTAGGAGTCTATGAAGAGTTGAAAGAGACTCTCCCGGAATAACCTTGCAATCCTTGCACAACCCTCTATCGCTCCTTCTGAGGAGGAGGTAATCAATCCGAGTCCTCGCCGTGGAACTTTTGAAAGTAACCAAATGCTCCTCCCTCTTCTGAAATGACGAGTTCGCGATCAAAAGCTCCGAAGCCCTAGCGAAATCAAGCAGCGAAGTGCCCCTCCGTTCCTAACCCCAAAGCCAAAGCCGCCATGCACCTCACCGTAACCACCAGCCTCCGCCCCAATATGACCATTAAAGTCCCCTCCAATAACTAACTTCTCAGATTGGGGAATACTACTCACCAACTCATCCAAGCCCTCCCAAAAACGCCTTTTAACCTCCTCAGCTAGGCCTGCATGCGGCGCGTAAGCGCTAATGACATTGAGAACACTACCGCCAATAACCGGTTTAATAGACATTAACCTATCATCCACTCGCCTAACCTCAACCACGGACTCCCTAAGATTCCTATCTACCAAGATACCTACTCCATTCTTACCCCTCTCAACCCCGAAGTACCACAACTTAAACTCATCTGCATCCCTCGCCTTCGTCCCTTTCCACCTAGTTTCCTGCACACATGCTATGTTGACCCTCCTCTTCTGGAGAATCTTTGCCAACTCAATGGACTTACCCGTTAGTGTGCCTACGTTCCACGACCCGATCCTCAATCTCCGAGCGTCCTTTAACCTCTCCCCACCCAAACCTCCCGCCCTACCCACAGGACCACTCCATGCCCCCCTGCTCACCTCCTCCCCCACCCCCCGAGGACATGACCTTACAGTACCATCCTCCGCCGCGGCCACTATCCCTCCAACAGACTACGGTAAAAGAGACGAACTTTAATAGAATTACGCAAAAGGATGCTTGCTAGATAACGATAGAGTAAACCACACACAAGATGCTAGTTAAAATACGTAAAAGGACGTTCAAAATAAACAAGAGATCGGGAGGTACCAACTCCCGGTGAAAAAACCTGAAAGTAAGCTTTGATGCGCCCGGGTCAACTGCCGCCAAACCTACTCGTTTTGGCCGATGTAGCTTTGCTCCTCGCTTCCAAATGCCAAAAGCTCGCCTCGTCCGCCGCCTCTAGTACCAAATGTTATCAAAGATGGCGGAAGCTTGGTCGGCGTCGGACTGAGATGAAGACTTCGATTTCTACGGAGGAATAGATCTGCAAAATAATCAAACAGGCTATTCGGCTGGTAATTACCGAGGGTGTGAGGACACGTCAGATTGAGAGGACCCGCCCGGTGATAGTAGCTGTAACGGCACTAAGAGCTCGTACAGAGCTTATGTTCTGTTATTGCCGAAAGTATAGTTGTTGGAGTCAGTTCGAAGTTCAAAACTCCAAGGAATTAGGAAATTGAAGAGCAATGCGCACAATTGAATAGATTTGCCGGAAAGAATGGAAAAATGCCGCCGTAAAACCCTTAGGATGGAGAGGAGAGAAAACCCTATTTCCGTTTGACCAATAGATTGTGAAAGGGAAATAAGAATCCTTGCTCTTCTCGGAAAAATCCAAATATTTCTGGATTTCAGGTGACGAGTTCGAATTTCAGGTGTGCGACGGAGAAAGAGAGTAGAAGAAATCCTGTGGCTTGCTACTCACCAAATTAAGTAGTAGTCGCAAAAAATATACAAAATAGAATGTCATTATAAAAAAATATACATTAAATAGATTCCACTATATAAAATATATATAAAATAGACTGTTACTATACAAAAAATATACTCATAAAGTAGATATTTCGGGCTATTATGTTTGGGCCGGAGGGCCAATTAGTGTTAATGGGGAAAAATATGGGCTATTAAAAATTTTGAGGGGCTATAGAGGGTCAATTTCTCAAACGACTACCCCCTCTGTTCACTTTTACTTGTCACGTTTTGCTTTTAGAGAGTCAAATTGACTAATTTTTAAGCTAAATTGTACTCCCTCCATCTCATATTGACAATCGTGGTTACTAAAAATAATTGTTTCAAATTATTTATCATTTTAGAAGTTCAAGACAAAATTAATTTTTTTTTTCTTTTTTTACCCTTAATAATAATTGTTCTTGAAGATGGAGATAACACATAAGTAGAATAAATATTTAATGAAGAAAGATTATACCTTAAGACATAAATAAGGGTAGAATAGTTAAATCCATTTTCTAATTAATACTTCTTAATGTGCATGTAAAAGAGAAATATGAAATATAATATGATAGAGTGAGAGTATTATATTATATTTTCTTAATATTTTACAATTAAAATTTAGATATTCAAAAATTATATAAAAAATAATATAATTTATATTTTTTAATATCAATATGATAAAAAAAAATCTATTAAAATATTGATTAAAGTTTATGTAGTTTGATTAACCAAAATTAAAACGTGACAAGTAAAACTTAGCGGAGGGAGTACTACTAATATCTCCAATGTGATAGTTGATTTATTCGTCTACGTAGAAATGGCGGCAACTTATCATGATGAACCAAAAGCCACTTATAAGTACTACTATTTTATTTGTCTCCTCGATACCTGGGTTAATCTATCACATCAATTGATCATAATATCTCTATTTACCTACCTATTAAGCATTAATTAATTAAGAAACAAAGAGTCTGTTGCTCTACTATCACTTACCATCTTCTTCAATTGGCAAGTCATGGCAGCTAAGCCCCAATTACAAAGTGGTGAAGGCTCTTCCCATTGGACATCTACTGCTAAAATTCCGCAACCAAAGTTCTTCAAGATTATATTATCCCAACGTGAATGCAGCCGTATAGTAATCACTTTCTTCCTTCTTTTGCTGCTATTTGTAATCTATGTCTTATGAGATTTTGGTATACATGCATCTGCTATCATTTTCTTTTTGTATCACTTACTTCACCTGTAATCGCATGTCTTGACTTCACGCAAAGCAAAATATAGAGATTTTGTAATAAATCCCTTCTTACACTATTTTGTTTTGTTATACTTGAATGAATGTGAACGTTTCCGTTAAATACTCACCCTGTCACAGTGTTTGACTTGCTACAGAATTTGAAGAAAAAACAAAAATTTGAAACTTGTGGTACTAAATTTTTGTGGCTATACAAGCATGTCATTAGGGCTAAAAGGGAAAGTTCAAAGTTAAATTGTTTCCATATATAGAAAAGTGCAACAACAACAAACAACAACAACTACCGGTATAGTCCCACAGGGTGGTCTGGACAGGGTAATATGTGCGCAGACCTTACCTCTACCCGATTGGGCAGAAAGGTTGTTTCCAATCGACCCTCGGCGAAAAAGATAAAAAACAAAAACAAAAGAAAAAGAAAAAGAAAAATAGAGATTTAGTTCCTTGGAGTTAAATAAATTCCCTCTTAGATTATTTCGTTGGAAGTTGTTTTGTTATACTTGAATGATTGCGCAGTGAATGTGGAAGTGTTTGACTTGCTACATAATTTGAAGAAAAATAAAAGCTTTTGAAACTTGTGGTACTATATTTCATTAAATTTTGGTAGCTATATACAAGCATGTCATTAAGGCTAAAAGGGAAAGGTCAAAGTTAAATTGTTCCATGTATAGAAATGTGCATTCAACTAGTAAAAAGAAAATAGTATTACATATAATGTTTAGAGATTTTTATTTCTCAAATCTGAATATAGGCTTCCAATGACGCTGAATTTACAAATATTTGTTTTGAATAAAGACAAATACAATTTTGAGAACAGAGAATACACTATGCAAGTATATTGCAGGATTTTCTCAAGAAAACAGGTATATTTTACTGTGATTCCAGATGTATGAAACTGAGTCCGGATCTTCTTTGTATGCAGAGGATTCCGGAAGACTTTGTGAGCAGATATTGCAAGAACATGCTAAACCCTGTGTATCTTGAGGTTCCCACTGGAGAAGTATGGGAGGTTGAAGTGGTTCTTTCTCAAGGCCAAATTTTTCTAGGTAGTGGATGGCAAGATTTCTGTAACTTCAATTCAATAAGCTGCGGCCACTTTTTGATGTTTGGATACAACGCTCGTTCCCATTTTAATGTTACTATATTTGATTTGAGTGCATCAGAAATTGAATATCCATACAGTTTTTCCCAAGGTATACACACCCCCATTTCCCATTGCCATGAAGCACACCATATACCAAAAAGAGACCAGTCCGAGTCCGATGATTCTGTAGAGATCCTGGAGAGTATTCCCAGAAGCCAGAAAGCGAAAGCAATAATTCCTGATACGGTTGAGCATTCTGTTAAAAACCTAGTCCATTGTACGTTAGGACAGTCCAGCAAAAGAAAAAGACAAGAAGGGGATGTGGAGCATGCTGTTTCGGTTGACGTGCATGTCAGAAGAATGAAGGTTGAGAAGTTGCAAGAGGATGTAGCTTCGCCTTCTTTCACAAGAGAGGGCCAAAGTGAGTATTTTATCTGCTCTTTTTGGCTATGAACTGAACTGAAAAATGATAATTCAATAAAGTTTAATGATAATTTAATAAAGTTTACGTTCTATGCACTTGTAAAATATGATTACACAATCAAGTGACTTATTAGGTAATTGCTGGTAAATCTTTTTGATAGGCATCTTAGTAACTCGATGAAATGGTATCTGCTTACTGTCACAGGTTAAACTACATTGATGGTGTAAAAAATCGTTACACGGGTTGTTGTATATAACTTAAAATCGATTTAGTATTTACAAAATGGTCTTAATTTAATGTATGAACAAGATAGTAATGGATAATGAGTGGGACATAGCATATTTTACACAGGTTGTTGTATATAACTTAAAATCGATTTAGTATTTACAAAATGGTCTTAATTTAATGTATGAACAAGATAGTAATGGATAATGAGTGGGACATAGCATATCAAAGAGCAAAAGCTGTTAAATCTTAGAATCCATTTATTGTATCTTTTATGCAAATGATCATACGTCTACTTTCCTTCCAAATTGGTAAGCCTACAAGCTAAAAATCAATATACTGAGCCATTTCCTTTGGCATTCCATACCTTTGAAATATTGATAGGAAGTATTTCCTCGAGAACTATGGTGATTTAATTCATTGTGTTCCCGGCAGGTGAGGACAACGAGTTAAAAGTTCATCATTTTTGTATTTTTAAAGTGATTAAGGGCACTAAGCTCTTCATAGATGTTACCATATTTCCAGCAGCTGGGGATCACACCAGTGTATAAAACAGATGGCCGAGAAGTGCCAGAGAAAAAAAGATTTTCAAAACTGATAATTCTGTTCCATTTACTCAGCCCAAAGTTGTTCAAACCAAGAAATTAAAACAGCGGAGAGAAGTTTCATATGTTTCAACTTACAAATTAAAGTTGATAAAGTTCAAATCTCTCTATAAGATAGTCTGGAGTATACAAAAAGATTATAGGCTGACTTTTTAGTGTCCATTGTGCCTGTTAATTTTCTTGATGGTCTCGATAAAGTTACGTCGACTTAAATTTCTTCAGAACATGGGGAACGCACTGAGATTGAGAATTCTGTTCCATTTACTCAGCCCAAAGTAGTTCAAACCAAGAAATTAAAACAGCGGAAAGAAGTTTCATATGTTTCAACTAACAAATTAAAGTTGATAAAGTTCAAATCTCTCTATAAGATAGTCTGGAGTATACAAAAAGATTATAGGCTGACTTTTTAGTGTCCATTGTGCCTGTTAATTTTCTTGATGGTCCCGATAAAGTTATGTCGACTTAAATTTCTTCAGAACACGGGGAACGCACTGAGATTGAGAATTCTGTTGAGATCTTGGACCATTGTCCACAAGGACACAGCAGCAAAAGAAAAGGACTAGAAGGGGACGCAGAGGATGATGTTTCAACTGACGCAGAGGATGATGTTTCAACTGACATTCACACCAGAAGTATCAAGGTGGAAAACTCACGAGAGAATCTGGCTTCTCCTTCTTTCACAAGAAAGACTAAAAGTAAGAAACTTTTTATTCTAGCTTACTGGCTATGAGCGGACTTGATAACTGATCATCTACTTAAATGGCAATTTAGTAGTAATAATTTGGTTTTGAAATTTTGTTTGTAGAAAGCACAGAAAGTTGCAGGATGCACAAGCAACAATCCAAGAGTGTTTGTGATCAGAACAAGACAGTAATGGACAAAGAGAGGACTATAGCCTATCAAAGAGCAATAGCTTTTAAATCTAAGAATCCATTCATTTTAGCTTTTATTCAACCATCATATGTCTCGTCACCGTACATTCTGGTAAGCTATAAACTCTGTGTACTTTCCAATACTCTGATCTTTATTCAATCAATATGGATAGCAATGTTAAATCAATTTACTGATCCATTTCCTTTGGCAGTCCATATCATTGAAATTTGCTAGGAAGTATTTCCTTGAGAAATATGGCAATTTAGTGCTTTGTGTTCCAGGTAGAGGATCTTGGTCTGTCAAATTCACAATCGGACCAGGAAATGCTAAACTTTTTTGGAAGAAATTCGTGCTGGATAATGGGTTAAAACTTGGTGATGTTTGTGTATTTGAAGTGATTAAGGGCAGTAAGCCTTTGATGGATGTAACTATATTTCCAGCAGATGGGAGCATTCCAGTGCATAAGATTGCTCGCGAAGAGATAGGGGTTTCTGATGGTAAAAACAACATTATCGATACTGATAATTTTGTTCCATGTTCTCAACCCAAAATTGTTCACAGCAGGAAATTAAAGCAGCGAAGAGGAGGTTCATATGGTTCCAGTTCAAATATTAAAGGTGATAAATTGGATCCTTTATAGGACATTAGAAAACTTCCATTTTTATGTTTCATTTTTGAGTAAATCATCTTGATCATTTTGATGAAATTATATTGACTTGAATATCTTCAGGAGAAAATGGGGAATGCACTGGGATTGAGCATTCTGTTGAGATTTTGGGCCATCACCCGTTAAGAAAGAGCAACAAAAGAAAAAGACCAGAAGGGGAGATAGAGGATGATGTCTCAATTGACATTCATACCAAAGGTATCAATGTGGAAAACAGACAAGAGGATGTAGTTTCTTCACCTTCTATCACAAGAAAACCCAAAAGTAAGAAAGTGTTTCTTACTAACAGAAGTGATCATCTGCTTACATGACAATGTGGTAGTAATACATTGATTTTGAATTTCTGTTTGAAGGAAGCGGAGAAAGTTGGAGGATGCACAAGCAACGATCCAAAGGGGTTTACGCTAAGAACAAGACAGTATTGGACAAAGAGAGGTCTATAGCATATCAAAGAGCAAAAGCTTTCAAATCTGAGAATCCATTTGTTATATATTTTATGCAACCATCATATGTCTCGAAACCATACAATCTAGTAAGCTATACTTTATAGACTTTCCAATGCTTTGATCTTCGTTCAATCCATATAGTGCACGCCATATACTCAATTTACTTGTCCATCTCTTTTGGCAGAAAATATCGTTCTTACTTGCTACGAAATATTTCCCGGAGGAATGTGGCAATTTATTAGTGCTTCGTGTTCCTGGAAGAGGGTCTTGGCCTGTCAAATACGCTCTGGGAAAATCAAAATCAAATTTTGTTTTCTCTTGGAAGGCTTTCGTACTGGACAATAAGTTAAAATTTGGAGACGTTTGTGTATTTGAATTGATTAAGGGCGGTTCTAAGCCCATTCTAGATGTCACAATATTTCGTGCAGCTGAGAGCAAACCGATGCATAAAATAGATGCAAAATTGGCAGGGGTTTCTGATAGTACAAACAAGACTATCAAAACTGAGAAATCAGTTCCATGTTCTAAACCCAAAATAGTTCACAGCAGGAAACTGAATCTTGAAAAGAAGCAGAACGAAGATTCAGATGGTTTCACTTCAAAAATTAAAGGTGATAGAATGGCTCGCTATAAATTATTCTGTTGTATACAGATAATCATAGCTTTAATTTTAGAATCCACTAAAGGTACTTTCTTGATCGTTCAGTGTGGTTGTGTTGGCTTGAATTTCTGCAGAAGAATTCAATGAAGACACTGGGAAGCTTGTGCAACAATCTAAGTCTTCTTGTAAGGGCAAAGCGGTGGACAAAGAAATGGTTATAGCGTATCAAAGAGCGAAAGCCTATACATCTGAAAATCCATTCTTCATATGTTTCATGCAGCCATCATATGTGTCTTCTTCCAGCAGCCGGATGCGATTGGTAAGATATCTATTCTTAGGATAGCTACCTAAAGCTAATCCTATTTATTAATGATGAATCTTTTGTTATGTATGATAATGCATCCTTCAAATTGACAGTCCATAATGCTGCCGATAGCTAGGAAATTTTTTGCCGCTAAACATAGTGATGTGATACTTCAAAATTCAAGCAAGAGATCATGGGCAGTAAAATGTAGTGTTGGAACAGCAAATGCTAAGTTGACCTCCGGTTGGAAGGAGTTTGTGCTGGACAATAACCTAAAAGTAGGTGATGTTTGTGTCTTCGAAATGGTTAGTAGATCCAAACTTGTGTTCAATGTCATCATATTTACTTCTGCTGAAGGTATGTAAGATGCATGGTTTCACTTGTTTAGTACTTTAAACTCCTATGCATATTTTGTTTAACTAGTCTATTTTAGTATATAGCTTCATTTTGAAAGGGAGGAAACAATGTATATTATACTCCCTAAGCACAACCTTAGCTTTTGGTGTATTTGAATTATTAAACTTGAACTTGTTGTAAAGAGTTGAGCTTGCTCAGACTCCATGTTGTATAGAATGTGGTTGTATATAGGGTTATGCTTGTGAAAACTAACTTAAATCTCATGGAACCAAAAGTCAAGTTTTTCAAGCTAGTTATGAACTGATGATGGACAGTCGCATAGCAATAGTTTCACAGTTAAACATAGGGGTATTCATCGGTCAGTACTGTACGGTATTTAGACATTTCGGTTTGATATTTTCGATATTCGGTTTCTTAAAATATTCCTTAAGGAGGTTTTAGGTCATTTTTCTTAAAGAAGTCAAGGTTTTAGAGATGTATCGGCTTAATCCAGAACCAGTGAAAGTTTGAAAAAATTGAAAGACAATTCAGAAAAGAATTTAACTTTTAAAAAAAAAAGAAAAACAAACCCCACATTGAATTCAGTTTGGTCATCTTGGGGTAAAATTTCCCGAAGAATGTTTTATCAACATAGTACGACAACTTCTCCAAATGAAAAGAAAAAATGTTTCCCGCAATAGTAAGGATCGGTGTTAACTGTTAAGAATGGGAGTTGCATAAATGATAAAACAACTGAGAAAACGGTTGATAAACAAAATACCGCGGCTCAATAATGTTGGTCATCATGGATTGATTAGCGTTAACTCAATTATGTCGGTGAATTGTTTATTTTAAGAACACTAAGTACTTATTTTAATTAGTTTTTTTACTGATTACTAGAAATTTATTAAGAGTACCTTTTTGATATTGTATTAATTAAGTTTTAATCATTCTCCTTTTTTGAGTTTTCAGTAATATGCTTTATACCGATTTTTCTTGTTAATCTATTTAAATTCTAACTTAAAAAATAATAAAAATTTAGAACAGTTAAAACTTGATTTTCAAAAGTTGATAACTTACTGATTGATATCAAAAGTAATCCATGAAAGAGTTTCACTACCTCAATTTCCTTAGATGCTTGAAAACCTGAGAAAATATGAAAATTCATATGCAATTCAAATTATTCAATGATAAATTAAAGTATCTGTCAATGGTAGAGTTGGGGCAATTTTGAGAAGCAAACATGTAAAAAAATTTCTCTAACTACATACTTCTTTCATCCTATCAACCTACCAACCTCACCATGAATATATTCTAATGCTACTCCTATAATTCAAGATTCAGAGCCTCCTGATATTGGAAAAATACAAATTGATGATACCTATCATCTTACTCAATCAAAATTCTTTTTACAAACACTGTTATTAGACAAAATTCTTTCACCAAGTTTAGCTAATCCAACTTCTCCAAATATTGTTTTTGACTTAACTGATGAAAGTATACTGCCTGAGGAAACGGATGATATATTCATACCTATTACAACTACTGATAAATCAAGACTGTATGAGCCGTGAAAATATTCAGTCATAAATAAGTTGTTTGGAAGGAAGATAGCACACCATATCCTTAAGAATAAGCTTGTTGCTCCGTGGAAACCTACAGAAGACACTCTTCTTATAGATTTGGGATCAGTATTTTTTCTTATTAAATTTCAAAAAGAGGAAAACATGGTTAAAGCTTTGCATGGTGGACCTTGATTTGTTCTTAATCACTTCTTATCAGTAAGACGTTGGGAACCTAAGTTCACTGCTTCAGCTACTCCACTCACTTATTCAGTACTCTGGGAACGTCTACCTGAACTTCCAACAGAATTTTATGATTTGGAAATACTTCAGCGTGTTGGTTCAAAATTAGGTAAGCTTTTAAGGGTTGATTCGTGCACTTCATCAACCACTAGGGGTCGGTATGCACAAATCTGTATCGAGGTTCCACTGGAAAAACCACTAAAAACACATGTTAATATTGACCATCATCGACAACAAATTCATTATGAAGGTTTAAACATGCTATGCACAACTTGTGGATGTTTTGGCCATGCTAAATATAATTGTTCTTCTCCAACTAACTTAACTATGGAAACCACTTCTACATCAACTCCTACAGTTCCTAAAATCCCTCCAGAAGGTGAATGGTATCTAGTGGAATTTCATAGACGATTTCACTCTGCTTCTCCAAATTCCAAAACCACCATGAACATGGCGGTAGAACAGCTACCATCAATGACGCAGCTGCATGCACCGGGTAAGTCTCTTATTCCTCATGGACATGACATGGGTTATTCTAACCCTGTGAGGCCCAATACAACAAGGCCCAATATAGAAAGTATTAATCAATATAGTTGCTTAGCCCAATCAGCTAATCATAATCCTACTAATGGCCCAATAATAGTAGAAGCTTTATCTGAAGAGTCACCTAATATTGCTTCTAATTTAAAATCTTTAAATATTATTAATACCTCTCAAGTTGGTCTGTTCCACTCCCCTAATATTTTTCCACAAAATCCAACGAATCTGTTTCCTGATAATATCATTATTAACTCTCCATCTTCCCTAGATTTTAACACTAATACAAATAATCCTACAAAGACACCTAAGAAACCTTCTCCACGTAACCTTTCTGCCACCCTCCATAACCACTCAGCAAGTGGAAAATCAGATAATCATCCGTCCCTATTTGACACCTCCACTCCTATAATTCGTTTGCTTAAGGAGCGATTGCATGCTACAGTAGAGCCAGCTCATAACATCCAAAAACACAATCCTCCCCAGGAACAAAATGATTGCACTTCATGTGCCAATCCACTCCTCTCGCTTCCACCTAATACCCTGTCTAACATTACACAATCAACTCACCAACAGGTTATTAATTCATCTATTTCATTAGTAACGTCATAACACACAATTCCATCTTTAAACACAAACTTAGATAATGCCTCGCCATTTCCTTCTCCACGGCCCTTACTACTCAACCATGCAGGAAAATATTCAAGCAAACAACGAGCTATTTCACCTTCCCCGTCTGATCATGCAAGGTCCCCAGCTACCTCACATATCTAATCCCTTGGTTTACACCTCCCAGATCATCTAGACAGACCAACCTTTTCAATCTTGGTTGGAGATGGGGTTACAGGGACATGCACTAACTTTTACCATGGAATATAATGGTCAGGAAGTGATTCTTCTCATTCGGAATCCATCTCACCTAGCCGAGATTGTAACGGAAGGAGTGAGACTAGGTTTGGAGGCTTACACACATAACCAATGGTTCACCACCCAAACTCCCCTTCCAGTCCACTCTCAACCATCATCCTCGACTCAAGCACGAGATTGCCCAATGAACCCCTCGAATCTCCATGCAAATCCAATTATCAGTCCGATGCCCTTTTACCCACCTCATCATATGGGCTAAACATTTGCTCCATGGTTCTAATCACTCAACACATTCAACCCCCTATCTCTATATGCCAGTCCAATTAGCCCCCTGGAAAACTTCAGTCCACTCGAGTCTCCCCCACACACCTCCACAATCACCACACGCACTAGACAGTCCTACAAGGAGAGAATTAGCCGAGACACTACTGGAAATGAGAGAAACAATGATGGAATTCTGGTGGCTCAAGGGGATTCTCTTTACGACCTAAAAGAACAGTACGAAAAAAAATTATTCTTAAATGTCCACCCGATCTAGAAGCATGCAGTCTAAACTTCAGGAGAACCTTAAACCCATCGATAGTGAAGTATGCTATGGTAGTTATTCCCACTCTTCACCAGAATCCATTGATGAATGACACCCTCCCTTCCCATGCAGAGGATTCCAGTTCCGGTGGACCACACTCCTTACCCTAGTTCTTTTATGAATATCATAATATGGAATTGTAGGGGCTCACATAACCCTGAATTTCAGTGCCATTTCAGGTCCTTATTAGACAATCATAGGCCTGTGTTAGGAATAATGTTAGAAACTCACATGCATAGTGAAGTATGCTATGGTAGTTATCTAGCAGGTTGGAAATCAAATTTTCTAACCTTGACTGGTCGATCCACTTTAATAAAATCAACTTTAAATAATCTACCAAATCATATTATGCAATATATAAAAATTCCTAAAAATATTATTAATAAAATGGAGCAATATCAGAGGAATTTCTTATGGGGAACTACGTCCACAAAGAAAAAAATACATCTGTTTAATTGGGATATGGTCACCACTAACAAAGATCAAGGAGGCCTAGGAATACAAAAACTTAGTACTAAGAATGATGCTTTGTTAGCAGGTCTTGCTTGGCGATTCTTCCATTCACCCAAAGCACTATGGACTAGGATTCTCTCTAATAAATATCTTTTTAAAACATAATAGTCAAAATTGTTCTAAAACTTGGACAAATATCCTTAATGGATAGAATTGTTGCCAAAAGTGTTTAGAATGGAGAATTGGCAATGGAAAATTTATTAGTCTTTGGCACGACCCATGGATTAAACCAGGAATATCCCTCCGATCTTTGGTCAATGGTCCTCTAACGCAGGATCAATTACATCTTACACTTCTGCCATTATAGACCCATTAGGTTGGAAAATAGAAAATATTCCTTTTGAACTAGATCATACCACTAAGAATATGATTGATGCAAATTATATATCTAATCTAGCTATTAACAATGACCATTTATACTGGGAAAATACTACTGATGGTATTTTTTCAATTAAATCTATGTATACTTGTTTACTTACATATCAACATAAATTTACTAGTCCTAGTGGTAGTTACAATTGGATTTGGAAATTACCAATTCACCCAAAAATCAAGAGTTTCATTTGACTTCTTTGTCACAATAGACTACCTATAAGAGCTTTCTTGAATCATATCAACATTTTACCAACTGCCACCTGCCTATTTTGTGATAAAGAGGATGAAACTACACAACACATTTTTTGGAGTGTATAAATGCTAAGACACTATGGAAACACTTAGGTTTCATGACTCACATTACTTCTCTCCTACTTACACATCACACTCATTTGTGAGTGTATCAACTTCTAATGAGCAAATCTACTCTTTTTCCATACAATATCAATTCACAAACTTATTTATCTTATACACTTTGGCATATTTGGCTCACTTGTAATAATAATATTTTCAATCTTAAAAAGGAAGCCATTTCCCATATTAATATTACTTATCAATCGGCGGAATTTACTTACATAACTTCTTACCATTTTAAGTCAACTCATAAATCTTTGGTAAGTAATGATATTAAATGGAATCCCCCTATCCCTCATCATTATAAACTTAACATTGATGGTGCTTTTTCAAAAAAAGGAGTTGGTATTGGAGGAGTAATTAGCAATTCAGACGCTGATTGGATAATAGGGTTTACTGGTTCATCCCCTTATGTCTCTTCTATCTACTCAGAATTATACGCTTTGTTACATGGATTAAAATTAACTTTTGATCGTCAGTTAATACCACTCGAAGTGGAGGTGGATGCACTTGGACTTATACCTTTATTGCAATCCAAAAATATTTCCTTATCTAATTTGATTATGGATTGCAGGTTCTATCTGGACGAGCTAGGTAAACCGCTTATTAAGCATGTGTGCAGAGGACAAAATATGTTGGTTGATCAATTAGCTAAGAAGGGACATCTTTTTGCAGAAAATCATTTGCCTAAACTTTTGGAAACTATTCTTCATTTTGCTGTGCTACTTTTTGAAGCTGACATGCCAGTTAGTCGATATGGACATAGTAATTACTTACGTGTGAATGACTTTCATGGTGATACTTCTACTAGGAAGGGCATGCCAGATGTAAATATAACAATTACTAGCTCTACGGTTTGTACTAGGATGCCATATATGCATCACTCCTCTGTACACACAACATAAATATCAATAGTATTATCTTTGTTTACCAAAAAAATTCAAATTATTCAATGCATTTTTTGACAGGATATTTAGATGCATAGGAAGCAGAAAAAAAAACCTATTGTACAAATAAAAATTTGGACGACATGACCTATAAAAGAAAATGTGGCTTGCCAACAGACTATACATTTTTTTTACACGTAAAGATTCTTTATGCCCATGTCTTCTCCTTTAAGTTGGCCTATTTCATAGTCACTTCTTCTTTTATAAAGATTGTTTTTCATTACAAGATTTAATATTCTTACTAAAATATTTAAGACAAAATAATTACTAGTGATATTTGTATGTGCGTTGGGGATTTGGTTTGAGGGGGGGGGGAGTTTCAATTTTTGAGGGGCTGAATGAAAGGGCTTCGCTTGCTTTGCCCTTGAGCCGGCCCTACGAATATAAGATTCTCTATTAGATCTCTATATATGGCATTTATAAATAGTATAGGCTCATATATAAATTCATCAAATATTCAAAAAGATTTTAGCAAGTGCAGATTGCACATAAATTAGGATAAAAAATGGAATAGAAGTTATATTGAAAATTACAAAAGCAACAAATAATACTTACAAGATATAACTTAATCAAGTCTAAGTTTCACAATAAACAAGTGAGTAACTATTCGTAGAAAGGATAACACGATGCAACATAAATACTACTTCGCAACCCTTTAAAGTACATGGGTTGCTCATATTACCCAGCGAGTACATTCTATCATCTCCTATTACCAAATTACTATCTCTAAGTCTTTTACCCGAAGCACACTAGTTTAATTCTATGTCGCATCCTCTGTATGCCTACACGTCCCATGCCTATAGTCCATGAGGCTTTGGACCACTATATAGGCGATTCTAGACTCAATCTAGGCTGCTCAAAATGAGAAAATAAGGCAGATAGCTGAAACAAGTAGGACTTCATGTAAGATGCAAGTAACACAAAAGGGTTCTCGTCGACCTCCACACATAGGTTCACATGCTTGTGACTTGCCAAACATCAACAAAGGACAATAGCGGATAGTCAAACGAGAGTGTATTCTAATTAAGGCGAATAGTTTCTTTGGGAGTCAATTAAATCTAGGGCATGGTTATTAGGTGGACACAGACGATCAATTGACATAATCAAGTTTGGAGTTCATACAGGGACAATAAACAATATGCCGCATTGTTAGAGTCCTATATGCATGATTTCTAATGATTGGGTTCAGATGGTTAAGTACAAATAGTTCGGTGCAATTTCTCTTTTATTGATCATGTAGGCATGATTTCTAGGTGAACCACACAGTTGAGGGACGTATTAGTGTAAATAGTCTCAATTGTTTAAAGCGAAGTCTTGTAGGCATGTTGTTTATACGCAGAAGTACAACAGACCAAGCAAATAACA
The DNA here is from genome assembly GCA_032618575.1 of Nicotiana noctiflora. NCBI lineage: Eukaryota > Viridiplantae > Streptophyta > Magnoliopsida > Solanales > Solanaceae > Nicotiana > Nicotiana noctiflora. Next base: position 66,740 of record JASVEL010011567.1, on the reverse strand, counting down.
AACAAATCAATTTGAATCATATAGGCATGATTTCTAAATATGTTACGAGTCTCGTTGACATGATTGATATCAAAGTTAATTAGAGTCCTTGATCATGTTCTATAGGTAAATATGCGAGGTTGATGGTATGTAGACATGGTGTCTATATGCAAGTAGTTCAGATGAATAGAGCATGGAAAATAAAGCATTTAGATCTTATAGACATATTTTATAACCATTCATGTGAGAATTAGTGTTGTAATGACCCAATTTAACCCCTTTGAAGATGTCATACTGGCACCTAGCCTTTATGACTAGGTAAGCCTAATATTATGGAAAATTTAAAGAGAACACTACTATTAAATCTAAAACAGCATATTGTAAATTACAAGGATAGAGCCTCCCGGCATATATAAAATAATCTCCCAGGAACCGGAATATCGCTAAGTCAAAAGCTTTTATAATCTATATAGCTCTATACAAAAGTCTGAAATTAACAAAAAGGAAATCTCTAGGAGGGAATAGAAGGGGGCTTCGAGGATCTGCGAACGCAGGCTAAAATACCTTGAAGTCTCTTGGATTCAGCAAGCACGCACTAACCTCTAGGCAGATAGCTCGTACCTAGATCTGCACACTAAAATATGTGGAGGAAAAGGAATGAGTACACCACAATGGTACCCAGTAGGTGCCAAGCCTAACCTCGGTCAAGTAGTGACGAGGTCAGATCAGGACCCTACCATAAATTAAGTAGTAAAAGATATAAATAGAATTTACAAAACAATTAAAGATATTGTACAACTTTAACAGTTAAGGGAGCCCTAGCTCAGAACAAAGTAAATAGAACCAGAAACTTTCCTGGGAAATCATCTCGTAAGCTCCAAAATGATTATGCAGTACATGGGGATCTCCCAAAATACGTCAGTAGTCCCATAATAAATATGCAGTGCTAGGGGATCTCCCGGAAAACATTCGTAGTCCCAAAATAAATATGACAGACATGGAGGATCTCTTGGAATACGTCCGTAGTCCTAAAGTAAATATGCAATTCAAGATAAAAATGGTAGGTACGACATCATATTATACAGTTTAGACTATACACAAATGAGGGGAATAGGGGTCCACCTAAGCATGTTGCACATAAATCAAAATAAGCAGTTTAAACACGCAGACATGTTTTCCTAATCTAATCTCGGCAATTAAACATAGTAGTGCAATATAACAAGGGAAAACTGTCACAGCTCAAATCGTAGGTCACGACGGTTTCCCGATTCCTGCTTGTCAAACACCCATAGGCATGCATCTAAGATATAAACCTGAATAACATCTGCTGAATTATAAGAATAATGTACATGAAGAAAATCTGCCCAAAAAAAGCATACATTCATATACATGCAACATACATAGGGCGAGCCGACAAGGCCATATACTATCCAACTAGACATACTGTATACAGACCTCTAATAGAAATATAACTACATAGACGAGATTGAGCCACGACATATATATATATATATATATATATATATATATATATATATATACAGCTCCAGATCAAGTGGAGCATGCCAACTCTCGCTGATCAAGGATCCTAAAGAGGGGGTCTGTCAGCTTGCCTATCTACACCTCGACATGAAATGTAGGTCCCGTGAAATAAGGCGTCAGTATGAAAAATATACTGAGTATGTAAGGCATGAAAATTAGTACGTAATTTACATTGATGAAACATGTAATAAAGAAATCCATCTGTTAATCTGAATAACTTTGTAAATTCTGAAATATTTATAATATCATGCACGTGCGTATAAATATCGTGTCATGCATAGGTATAGGTGTACATAATATCATCAAGCCACTGAGGGCATCCTATTATATCGTCTCGGCTACTGTGGGCAACATCATCAACATATACCAACTGATCAGGTGGTGGTGCGTGTATAACGCCGTAACCTTTTTCCATATTTTATATACATATATTTACATATATACGTGTATATAACGCCATCTGGTCATGAGTCAATGTACATGTATAAATGAATGAAATGCATGAAATATATGTAATAGTCTGAATATTCCTTCCAGATAAAAATTTTCAACTGCGTATTATCCTATGAATAGGAGATATAATAATATATTACATGGGGAACAAAGACCCCTAGTATTTCTATGAATAGAATCGTTTGTGAAAACTGTGCATTTGCTCGTTTTTTTCTATATAATTTGGATCATGCGAAAAAGAAAGAATGCATGACCTTAACATACCTAGAGTAAAGAAAACTCCATATAATATTCCGTTGGAAAATGGAAACCTTCGTGGATTGAACTTAGAACCCTAAAAAATTAGATTAAGCTTGTGCTTTTTGAAATCCTTGAAGAAATTTGTTTCTGCTTCTTTGAAATTTATGAATGAAATTTTGCTTTGGATTCTTTGAATTTTGGAACGAAATTGCTTCTGCTTCTATCGTCTTTGTTTGATGAAAGATGATATATCAGAACTAGGTTATAAATGTTCTTACCCTAATTAGGTAAGACTTATAATCAAGTCTTACTTGGTTAGATTTTTAATGAACTCTTACGTGGCTGAGACTGTCTCGGTCTTGGCCTGCTGGTCTGGCTGGTAATAGCACCTCGAGCAGGAGGCACACTGGATGTTGGCGGTGCATAATAGGCCTCCTAAGGTCTAGGAAGAGCTAGAACATCATCGATTGTTGGCATAGCTGAATAAATAGGGCGACTTATAAAACCCCTACCATGGCGTGCTACTGGTGCACGGGCTCCTGAATAATGACCAGTCTCTCGAGACCTCTTGGCCTCTCTCTCCTCTTTGTCCCGGGCAAGCACGCCCTCCACTATCCTGATACTTATTGTCTACTAATAAGAAATATCCATCTCCAACTCTCTGGCCATATTGGTCCGAATACTGGATGGAGCCCCTCGATGAAGTGACGAATCCTCTCTCCTGCATGACTATCTAACTAATTGAAACGGAGTATGTACTCCGACAAGTTATAGCACCCTAGCGCAGTTTCTCAAACTCTGCGCACCAAGCATCCGTAAGGCTTTAAGGGACATACTCACGAAAAAACATCTCTAAAAACTGAGTCTAAGAGAGTGAGGCCGCCTTGTCCAAACTACTCAACTCATAGGCACCCCACCACTGATATGCCCATCTCCTGAGCTGGAAAGCGGTGAAGGATACCCCACTCGTCTCCACAATGCCCATAGCGCGAAGAATACGATGACACTACTCAATAAAACCCAAAGCGTCATCTGAACCTAGTCCGTTGAAGGTAGATGAGTGGTACTTATTATACCTCTTAAGTTTGAGATGCTCTACGTCAGAAGCAGCTACCCTGGTCTCATGCTGAACCGGAGCCATTAAGGGTATAGGAATATAATCTGGGGCCTGATCAACCTAAACCCTCTACTCAGGAGTGCGGGCTGCAGGAGTCTGTGCCCCTCCCTCGACTTGAGTTTTAGCGAGATCTATCAGAAGTAGTCCAACCCGAGTTAAAGTGTTGTACATGCTCATGAACTGAGCTAATGTCTCCTGGAGGGCTGAAGTAGCAATAGGAATCTCTAATGCCGACCCTCCAGCTGGAGATATTAGGGGATCCTGTGTCGCAGCTCTCGCAGGTACTCGGGCTGCACCGTGTGGTCGTCCTCTACCCCGACGCCGGCCTCTGGCGGCTCTGGCAAGGGGGTCGGGTGCCTGGTCATCGGTCTTCCCGACACGGGTCCTCACCTTCTGTGAGAAATAATATAATAGAATTTTAGGATTTTTGATGTCAATAACTCACACGACAACAAAATAAAAAAAAAAGTATCATTATTCTTAACAGTTACATAGCCTCCCGAAGATAAGTAGAGACATCTCTGCACCGATCTGCGAGACTATAATATATCGTTTTGTGACTCATGACTCCTATGAAACTAGAGATCTGATACCAACTTATCACGACTCAATTTAACCCCTTCGAAGATGTCGTGACAACATCTAGTCTCTACGATTAGGTAAGCCTAATATTACGGAAAAATTAAAGAAAACACTACTATAAAAATCAAAACAACATATTGTAAATAACAAGTATAAAGCCTCCCGACATATAAAAATAATCTCCCAAAAAATGGAATATCGCTAAGTCACAAGCTTCTATAATCTATGTAGCTCTATACAAATGTCTGATAATAAACAAAAAGGAAATCTCTGGGAGGGAATAAAAGGGGACTCCGAGGATCTGCGAACACGGGCAGAAATATCTTGAAGTCTCCTAAAATCAGCAAGCACACACTAACCTTGAGGCTGATAGCTCGTACCTATATCTTCACACGAGAACATGTGCAGGAAAGGGGAAGAATACACTATAATGGTATCCAGTAAGTGCCAAGCCTAACCTCGGTCAAGTAGTGACGAGGTTAGGTCAGGGCCCTATCAGAGTATATACATAATAAATCAAGCGGTAAAAAATATAAATAGAATTTACAGTAAAACAATTAAAGAAATTGTACAATTTAACGGTTAAGGGAGCCCTCGGCTCAGAACAAAGTAAACACAATTGGAAACTCTTCCGAGATATCGTCCCATAGGCTCCGAAATGATTATGTAGTACAAGTGGATCTTCCGGTATATGTCATTAGTCCCAAAATAAATATGCAATGTTGAAGGATCGCACGTAATATGTCTGTAGTACCAAAATAAATATGTCGATAGAGGGATCTCCTAGAATATGTCCGTAGTCCCCAAAATAAATATGCAAGACATGGGAATCTCCCGAAATATATCTGTAGCCCCAAAGTAAATATGCAGAACAAGATAAAATGGCAGGTACGACATCAAATTATATACTTTAGACTAAACACTAACGAGGGAAAGAGGGGTCCACCGAAGCATGTTGCATATAAATCAAATCTGTTAAAATACGTAGGCATGCTTTCCTAATCTAATCTTAGCAATTAAACATAGTAGTGCAATCTAACAAGGGAAAACAATTATGATTAAGTTGGAAAATGAGATTTTTGCAACAATAGCACATGTATATACTCGTGACCTCACGTACACGACACTCACACAGAAAATAATACCGACATCCTAAAGGGGAAATTCCCCAACACAAGGTTAGGCATGCCACTTATCTCGAAGCGCTCAAATCAATTCAATATCACGCTCTTGCCACGAGTATCCGACTCCGAATTACCCAAATCTAATCAAACCATTTGCATAATGTAAATACAACCACAAGTAACTAATTTAACTAATGAAATCAAACAAGGGCAAGAAAATAGGAAAAATACCAAAATATCCTCCTCGGACCACATCTTAGAATCGGGTAAAAATCACAATTTATGAATACTCATTCACTCACAAATTATTTTTTTTATATGCATATATCTTTCAAATACTTTTACATTATTGATTATTATAATTTATAATACTTTTACATTATGACGGTGTTCACATTTTGAGAATTAAATGAGTTTTTTTTTCTTTTAAAAATATGTGTATGTCTTTTAAATACTTTTATAGTATGAATTATTGTGATCTATAATACTTTTACATTGTGATGGTGTTTATATTTTAAGATTTAAATGAGTTTTATTTTTTATTATACATGTATCTTTTAAATACTTCTACTTATTAATTATTGTAATTTATAGTACTTTTACATAGTTTCAAAATATATAACTCTTATTTCGAAAAACTTTAACATTTTATGTAGAACTGTCAAAACGGGCCGGCCCAGCCCAAGCCTCGTGGGCTTTTATATTTGGTGAGTTAGGATGGGTCGGGCCTTAAAATGACTAGCCCAACCCGGTCGTAGGCTAGGGTGGGCCGGCCCTTCAATTATTCTTTTTTTTTAGAAAAAGAAATTCTTTAAATCCTTAAATATTTTTTCGTGACATAGTCGATTAATCATATAAATAACTTCTATTTGCTTATACCATACAAAGAGCTTGATATTTGACGAGGAATCTCGTAATTAAAATGCACATTCTCTATATCTCTGACTCTTCTTTTTTAAAGTTACATGAATATTTTTTAATGCTTTTCTTTCATTTTCCTCATATACAGGGATTGCTTCAATAATTTTGTATGCTGAGTTTTTAATTTAGGATTGATATCATTTGCTGATCATCATTATAGTTCATAAAATTTTTAAAATTTCTAAAATTTGCTAGTGGTTAATTTTTTTTTTTGTATTCAAAGTTGATCTTTTCTATACTGAAGAGAAGTTTAAATATTAATAATATATTAAAGTAATACAAATTGATCATTGACCACTTACATTAATACTTTTTATTGAAAAAAAATTATTATTGGCCACCTAAAACTTTGTTCGTTATTAATTAAGCAAAAGAAACACTAATTTTCTCACATAACATGCATGTCAAAAATCTATATTCTAGTTGATATGGAAAAGTAAATGAGCAATCTCGGTATGGGGAATGGGGATTATAATTAATAATTTTTTAGTTTTATTTTTAAAAATTATTAAATATTTAATACTTAATTAATTTGTTAGTTTTTGGCCCACCGGCCGACCCAAGCCCAGTCTCAGTCAAACTTCAAGGAATAGCCGGTTGACTTGGACCGGGCTTATAAGCTTCAATTTTAAATGGGCTCAAAAAATCCTAGCACAACTCTATCCCTAAAGCGGACTGGGTTGAGCTGGCCTCACGGATCAAACCCATTTTGACGGCTCTAATTTTATGTCTGAATAAATGGTCAAAATATGTTAACTTTCCTCATGTTCATATGGGCACACTGCACTTCTCCACGTTTGTTTAGGAAAGTTAAATATCTTTTAGTATTGTATGGGTCATAATTCGATTCCACGATAATCAATAAGACCGATCGTTCCTTTCAACTAACTCAAGCGTAATAGGCGCCGAGATCACTTCGATTGAGGATGCTATCTGTATCCGCCTAAAATGACTGTCGAGGTCGCGACTCATCGGATATGTCCGAAACAACATCCTAATGTGGGCCCGATCCCCAAAAGGTCAACTCTTACGGTAATGCCTATAAATACAAAAGGAGGAATCAGAAGAAGGGGTTCCACTCTCTCCCCATGGGGGGCTCTGAAAAATACAGAGTAAAACACAGAGTGGGAACCTAAGACAAAAAAATAGAATAAAGGTAGATCAAATGAAACATGATTGTAAAGATCTGAACTTCTTCATGGAGAGGTAGACTACTCTATTATCATGAATAAAGATCACCAATATTTTATGTTTCTAATACAAGTATTTCCATTATCTTGTCTCTTGTTAAATTTTGGGTGTGTTACGACTTGCTATGATTGACCCTTCATTTAGATAGATTGTTTTGAATTCACAAATGCTCGTTAACATTTTGAGTCAAACAATTTGGCGCCGTCTGTGGGGTTTTCCTAGCAAGATCGCGTAGCTATTCCTGAAATCAGAAACAAAGGGAAAACACCGAGAAAAGGGAGAAAAACCCAATCAGAACAAGCCTGATTCATTCTCGACCACACGCAAGAACGCAGGCTACGAGCCCTCGACTCAAATTACTCAACAAGTGTTCAACAACAGTTGAACTAAGACTCATGCCATGAGCCTTCGCCGAATTAATTCAACCATAGTTGAATCGGTACTCAGGCTACGAGCCATCGACTCAAATTTCTCAACGAATGTTCAACAACAGTTGAACTGGGACTCAGGCCATGAGCCATTGCCGAATTGATTCAACCATAGTTGAATCAGTACTCGGGCTACGAGCCCTCGACTCAAATTGCTCAACGAATGTTCAACAGTAGTTGAACTGGGACTCAGGCCATGAGCCTTTGCCGAATTAATTCAATCATAGTTGAATTAGTACTCGGGCTACGAGCCCTCGACTCAAATTGCTCAATGAATGTTCAACAACAGTTGAACTGGGACTCAGGCCATGAGCCTTCGCCGAATTAATTCAACCATAGTTGAATCAGTATTCGGGCTACGAGCTCTCGACTCAAATTGCTCAACGAATGTTCAACAATAGTTGAACTGGGACTCAGGCTATGAGCCTTCGCCGAATTAATTCAACCATAGTTGAAGCAGTACTCGGGCTACGAGCCCCCGGCTCAAATTGCTCAATGAATGTTCAACAATAGTTGAACTGGGACTCAGGCCACGAGCCTTCGCCGAATTAATTCAACCATAGTTGAAGTAGTACTCGGGCTACGAGCCCTCGACTCAAATTACACAACGAATGTTCAACAATAGTTGAACTGTGACTCAAGCCATGAGACTTCGCCGAATTAATTCAACCATAGTTGAATCAGTACTCGAGCTACGAGCCCTCGACTCAAATTGCTCAACGAATGTTCAACAACAGTTGAACTGGGACTCAGGCCATGAGCATTCGCCGAATTAATTCAACCATAGTTGAAGCAGTACTCGGGCTACGAGCCCTCGACTCAAATTACTCAATAAATTTTCAACAACAGTTGAACTGAGACTCAGGCCGTGAGCCTTCGCCGAATTAATTCAACCATAGTTGAATCAGTACTCGGGCTACGAGCCCTCGATTCAAATTGCTCAACGAATGTTCAACAATAGTTGAACTGGGACTCATGCCATGAGCCTTTGCCGAATTAATTCAACCATAGTTGAATCAGTACTCGGGCTACGAGCCCTCGACTCAAATTACTCAACGAATGTTTAACAACAGTTGAACTGGGACTCAGGCCATGAGCCTTCGCCGAATTAATTCAACCATAGTTGAATCAGTACTGGGGCTACGATCCCTCGACTCAAATTACTCAACGAATGTTCAACAACAGTTGAAGTGGGACTCCGGCCACGAGACTTCGTCGAATTAATTCAACCATAGTTGAATTAGTACTCGGGTTACGAGCCCTCGACTCAAATTGCTCAACGAATGTTCAACAACGGTTGAACTGGGACTCAGGCTATGAGCCTTCGCCGAATTAATTCAATCATAGTTGAATTAGTACTCGTGCTACGAGCCCTCGACTCAAATTGCTCAACGAATGTTCAACAACAGTTGAAATGGGACTCAGGCCATGAGCCTTCGCCGAATTAATTCAACCATAGTTGAAGTAGTACTCGGGCTACGAGCCCTTGTCTCAAATTACTCAACGAATGTTCAACAACAGTTGAACTGGGACTCAGGCCATGGGCCTTCGCCAAATCAATTCAACTATAGTTAAATCAGTATTCGGGCCGCGAGACCTCAACTCGAGTTAATCAACGAATTATCAACGACAACCGAACTGGGGGGAAGCGCAAATGAAACAAGCAGTAATCGAGCAACACGAAAAGGGAAATTCCCCCTTAACTTAAAGGGACAATTGCAGGCTACGCCCATCTACACCAATCTAAACATTATCCAAAAAAAAAATAAAAAAAACAAAAAAAAGGGACAAACAACAATATACGGCAACAACCGTAAAAAAAAGATCATCAGTCAATCACTCTTTTTCACTCGAGGCCATGTGCACCGTCGCCTGCGCCAGTCACACCGTCTCCTGCCCTCGCCGCCTCATCACCTGTTCTGCCTTCGCCATCACCCGTAGTTCCCATATCATTGCCAGTTCCCGCCAAAATCCCACTAGTGCCATCGTCAATATCGGGCGTCACAACATCAAAGCCGCATTCCACACGAGCCTCTCGCACCCTCTGGCGTGCCCCTTTGAAAATCGCTTCGGAAATGATGTCGGCTTCGAACAGGTGCTTGTATACATCTCGTTGGGCCTCAGCATAAACCCAAACCTCATGGGAGCCACCCATAAAGACGGATTGCTCTTGGACGCACCTATTCTCTTCCTCCAAAAGCGCGATTTGCCCCGCTGCGTCCTGAGCGCCCCGCTCTAGGACCCTAATCCGCTCCTCAAGGCTGCTCTCCCTTAAGGCGGCAGCAGCTCTCACCAACGACAACTGGGAAACGTTGACATGGATAACCCCTTGCAGTTCGTCCGCCCGGGCCGAGGCTTCACCCAACCTATGCTTCAAAGTGGGCACTTCTCCTTCCAGCGCAGCGACCTTCCCACTCCATTCCGAGGTAAACTCCGTCACCTTGGTCAATCATAAGTGCTCACACTCTAATGAAGCCCTCCGCCCAGCCTCGAGTTCGTTACTCATCCGACGCAACTGATCCTCTAGGGCCCCTATACGACCAAGCGCCTGGTTCGTCTACAACTCCTTTCTCGCCAACTCTTCAACTAACGCCCGATTACGGGGATCGGTCCTTATATGCTCGCTAAGCTCCCTACACTTGTTCCGGTAATTATGACACCTATCAAGTACTCGTAAAAGCACTCCGGACCAAAGATTGTCCCGACGAAGGCTCTCCACCTACAACAAAAATGCATGCAAAACAAAAATGAGGGGTCAGACAGGGATACAGAAGCTTGTAAGAAAAGGGAAATAAAGTGCAAACAAGCAAGCAGTCACCCCAGAATACATATCCTCATTCCCATCACAGCCACCCCATTCATCAAACCAACATCCGGCACCCCCCTCAACGACTCGTTCTCAACCGCAGAACACAACTGACCAAGCTGCGACACCAAAGTAGAGTCTAGCAACAATAAGTTCTCGTTCACAGGAATTTTAACTACGCGTGGCCTCCCGTCCGGATGGACCGCCGCAATCGTGATCTCGTCATGAAACATACGGACATCCTCAGAGTCCAAATCAGAGTCAGACGTAGAACCCTCTTCCGCCGCTGCCACTTCCATCGAAGGAGTGCTCGAACCGTCAATGTCCACGACCACCCGAGAAGGCTCTCCCAACTCGACCATATGAGTGAAAGATTGAGCAGTAGGGGTGGAACTTCCCTCTCGATCCTCTCGAGCTTGAGCCTCATCTCCTCCTGGCCCGTCGTTTGGAGCATGCGCCACATCTGCATCCTCCCTCGCCCCCGAAGGGGGGGGTCCACGTTTATCACAATGAGAGGAGCGGGTCGAGCTGCTGCTGACGGAGCCGTAGGGGAAATAATCCTGTGCCTGACCAAAGGCTTATCCTCCTCATCACAAGAAGACGAGCCGTCTCGTGGGTGAACAGTCCCCGACGGAACACCGCCACAAATTAAGGGACATGAAGGAGACGGTGCCGTGGAAAACTCGACCGATGCGGCCCTGGGCACGTGGCTCGGCACTGGTGCAGCAAAAACCTTGGCAATCGCACCAGGCCGCCGAAACGCCAATTGATGGGCTATACCTCGGTACAACATTCCTGCAGACAAAGGACTGGGTCAGTCCCAAGTTATATTGAAAATTGGAATAAATCATACACAGAGAGTGCAAACTTCCCACCTACAGCTGGTCCCCGACCATATTTCCTCCAAAACGACATCCACGACCGGACCCCCTCAATGTGTGGGACAACGGCTTCGAGCCACCCGCGCAAACCGGTGAATAGAGACGGAGGTGACCTGTCAGCTACAGAAATGATAACGAAAACAGTGACTATCCCAAAATAACAAGAGGAAGAGAGTCAATCTTATTGCTAAAAAAAGTACAACTTACGTCTGTAATTCCAAGTCTCTGGGAATCTTGGAAAGGGCGACACCAAATGCCCGGTCCGAATATAGAAAAATTGTTCAAACTGGCGAGGTTCGACCTCGTCGTCCAGAGCAGCCGTCAACCCCTTTGAACCGCGCGGGCGCATCCGGAGCATACTCCCTCGTACTCGCTGGGGGTGTATAGAGCAAGCACATGTTGCAGCGTCACAGTCCTGCCAGCTAACTCCGCAAATTTTAGAAGCATCGCCAGAAGTTTGTATAGAGACGAGGTGAGTTGCCCCGGGCACACATTATAGAATCGACAAAAGTTGACTACCAAATTGGGAAGTGGGATCCTGAACCCCAGCCTGAGAGGGTAGGAGTAAAAAACACAGTACCCAACATGGTCGGTGTGGACCTTCTACTCTGGCCGGATAAGCATGATGTCAGCATGAAAAGGCACGAGCCCTTGTTCTCGTAACTCTGTCATACCTACTTCCCCCATTAATGGGGATTCATCCACTAGGTCATCTCCACCGTCGACGGTGAAATCCACCGCCAAACTCCCAGCCGCAGGAAGAATTTCATCTACCGATGGAGCCCTCTCAATTTCATTTTGCTCGTCATCCCCGAGCACCGGAGACATGCCTTTAATCACCGGAGGGTTAACCGATGACACAGTCGGAAGAACTTCACGGGAGGAAGAACCAACCATTGATCAAAGTTGCTTGAAGATTAAAAGAAGGGTGTTGGATTCAACTAAGAATGAGTAAGAAGGTTTCGCAGAGAAGAAAGAATCTGTGAAGCTCACAGGAAATAAGAGCTGCAAATGAATCAGAGAATGTTAAGAATCAAGTATCTCAAACCATCTTATAGGCAATGAAATCAACTCTCGGGAAAACCGACAGGTGCCATTAAATGCATAATCCAACCGTAAAAAAATGGGTCGATTCTACCGAAATGGTCGCCACCACGATTAAGGCCATAACGCGTTTATTCAAGTCACGGTCGCTGCCTCAATCACTACGGAAAAATGGATGATTTACCATTCGGGGCGATTAGATCCTACGCCCTCAAAGTCCGTATGGACAAAACGTATCCAAATTTACGATTACGACGTACCGACCTTTTTCCTTCGCCAGCAATACTCGTAGACGAAGTCGGACCCTCATTATACGAGAGGAATAAGTGAGGAGACGCCATGATCTCGTCACGAGCGGTTGTCACTCCCCATCTCGCTCAAAAAGGGTCCATTCCTCGACCGCTAACATCCGCTCATCAGGTTCGACCTCGAGGCGACCATGATAAGCGGAGGGACTAACTGTATGGGTCATATTTCGATTCCACGACAATCAATAAGACCGATCGTTCCTTTTAACTGACGCACGCGTAATAGGCGCCGAGATCACTTCGATTGAGGATGCTATCCCTATCCGCCTAAAATGACTGACGAGGTCGCGACTCATCGGATATGTCCGAAACAACCTCCTAATGTGGGCCCGATCCCCAAAAGGTCAACTCTTACGACAATTCCTATAAATACAAAAGGAGGAATCAGAAGAATGGGTTCCACTCTCTCCCCATGGGGGCTCTGAAAAATACAGAGTAAAACACAGAGTGGGAACCTAAGACAAAAAATAGAATAAAGGTAGATCGAATGAAACATGATTGTAAAGATGTGAAACTCTTCATGTAGAGGCAAACTACTCTATTATCATGAATAAAGATCACCAATATTTTTCTGTTTCTAATACAAGTATTTTTATTATCTTGTCTCTTGTTAAATTTTGGGTGTGTTACAACTTGTTATGATTGACCCTTCATTTACATAGATTGTTTTGAATTCACAAATGCTCGTTAACATTTTGAGTCAAACAAGTATAATAATTAAGGAAAACAAAAAATTTGGTTTTGGTGTAAGAGTTGCTGGTTTGAGAGATGAATTAGTACTTGGTAGTTAGTAGTAGTTTGACATCCACTTTTAATCCAATAGTAAAAGTATAAATTTTATTTATTATAAATCAAAATTATTTTAAAATATTATTTTTATAGTTATTTTTTACATTTAATAACAAAATAAGTATTTATGGTATATATTACCATTGAGGCATGAAACAAGGCATAAAATATGCTATTTATGTCTTTTCTCTCTCTTATGCAATTAGACATATCTATTTTAAGGTGATTGTCGTTACTATATTCATGAATACATGGTGCAGATATATTTGAATACATGACGCGGATACATGTGAATATATGCGTGTAGAGCTAAACTGCCTTGATTTTAGGTGTCACACCTCCTTTTGGCGCGCCCGCTACCCGGGGGTAGGAGCGCAATGGGAGTTTTTCCAATTTAAGTGACAATGTTCGAAACGGGATTATTTTATTTATTTCAGAGTCGCCACTTGGGATAAATTATGGTGTCCCAAGTCACCGATTTATTTAAATCCCGAATCGAGGAAATTTCGACTTTCCAAATGAAGTCTGCGAACCAGAAATTCTAAGTAAGGAATTCTGTTGACCCGAGGGAAGGTGTTAGGCACCCCCGGATCCCGTGGTTCTAGCACGGTCGCTTCAATTATTCTAAATGGCTAAAATTATCTGATTTTTAAAAATGTTTATAAATTAATATGCTTTAATTAAACTTCAAACCGCTCTATTAATTTGAAACCGGAACCAAAGAAAACAAAAACTAATTACAACAGACTCAGACTTTTGACAAATAAAGAAAAATATATCTGAATTACTTACTTTGAAACTATGCCGATTAAAGTCGTTGTAATACTAAAACAAGGAATCAATTTATTTGACAGTATATCCCTTAAAAAATTATTTCTGATTAAAGACCTTATACAAGATAATAGCTTAAAAGATTGCCTAAAACAAAATATAAATTAGTAAAAATTTAATCGACTATGCCGGGTGTGAGTATTTCGTCATGGTTCATTACTTGGCATAAGATTATCCATAATATAGTGCGCTCCAATTTATTTATTTATTTATTTATTCTATTTGCTAGGCTAACCGCTAACGCAATAGGATACCTAATGGTAATCTTAAATCCCTTTTGTTGAAATTCTAACGTCTATTTTTACAAATAACTGTATCTTAAACTACAAGCAAACTATGACTAAAAAATGTCAAAAAAGCATAAATCGCTTAACAATCCTAAGTATTTCATCATTTAAGGGAATCAAATAACGCTAGAGGCTTAACATATGAGTTCTTTCAAGTTTCAGTTTATAAACTTTCTACAAAAAAAAACTTAAATCGAATCAATTCTAGTTGTATAACAAGGTACAGTAAAGCCTCATTGCTAAATCATAGAACAAAACTAAACAAAAGGTAAGAAAAATAAACTATTCTTGCTTCAACATCTTTATATCAACTTCTTTTGTCAATTTGCAATTATTCTCGGCCAGTGTGGTTACAAGAATATACCTGGAATTCAAAGCAAAATATGAGGATCAGTGACTTATTTGGCAGTGAACGCAGCAACAAAGCAAACGATAGCAGTAGGTTCCAAGCAATGCCAATACAGCAAACAGACCAAACTTAAACACAGCTCAAACTCCCCCAGAATGCAATCCCAATAGTAACTCAGAATCAGTCACAGACAAGCAAAAACAGCAACCAAAAACTCAACAAAACCTTGGTGAACTTGAGTTTAAACCAAAAAATGGGGCTGGCAGTTTATCAGAACCAAACTAAACTCAACCAGATAAAAAGGGACTCAAATGGAGCAATGAGAGCTAATGTATTCTAGAATTCTTCACAGATATCGAACTTAAACAGGATTCAACTCCCAAAAACAAAACCTCTCACAATGGTAAAACAAAAAGCTAGTGTATCTCTGTTTTCCTTCTGCCTTTCAATGTTTTCTGTGAGAAATGTTCTGCCAGATGAAGAATTTGTGAATGTGTGTGAATTCCAGAGAATATTCACTGCCTGTGTGTGTATACTGCCAGTCTATCAGTGAGTCTAGTGTTCTGCCAGTATGTATCTCAATGTCTATGTGTATACCTCAATTTCAGTTTTTTGTGTGTTAACAGTATGCTATCTGTTCTTTTTTTGTGTGTTCTCTGCTTCTGAAAACCAGTGAACTCTCTGTTGGTGTGAATGAATCTATCCAGAGAGTCTGTCCTGTATTTAAAGACTAAGCTTACAAATTTTTTTATTAAAACACTCTTCTTTACAGCTTCTCTCTTCTTTCAACATGTGCACCCATTTATCTTTCATCATTCCCCCATGTTTGTTATGATTTTCCAGCTCAAAAAGCATTCAAACAATTAAGAATTCAAACTTTTTTGATCATTATATTCCCTGACAGCCTACTGTTGTGTCTAAGTATGGGTTTTAAACATCTAAACAAAGTCCTAAAGGTAAAAACTAATGAAATACACTGCTGTCCAGCAAGTTTTAACAACTTATTTCCATGTGTATTGCACTTTTAAAGGTTGATTTTAGGGCTACTTAAATGGACTAACAGCTATATCCAATTCACAACCTAATTTAGAATCAAATAATGGTTCAAAACAAACAATCCAACAATTAGCTCAACACTCTGAACAATCAAACAAACCGAAAAATTTTAATTCAAGCAAAACAGTGAAACACTGCCCGGAATTTCAAACAACCAATTTGCGAATCGAAACGACAACATTCGTTAAGTCGAATCACAACATGTATGATCGACAACGAAAAGCCGACAAACAAATTCAACAAATTACAACACCCCAAAGCCGAGAGAAAAGAAGAAAAATGAAGCAAATACGAAACTAAATGTTCAACGACGCTAATCGACGCGAACTTGTATTCAACAACATTGGTAATCAAATAGACAAAGCAGAATTTTAGAATTGACAATTCACTAACAGTGTTCTCGGCCAAAGCAGAGGAAAGAAGGAAAATGAAGCTAACTAATCGACGACGCTAATCGACGCGAACACGTATTTGACAACATTCGATTATACAATTACGATATGTGCAATCGATAACCGATAATCGACAAACAGTGATAATACACAATTTCGGACAGCATGTATAAATTCAATATCAAACAACTTAACGATATTAACAACGAATCGAATTCGATTCACAATCACTCGTTAAACAGCGAAGAATGACAAACAAATCAGAGAAACAACAAGTCGACCAAATAAAACGGTCCCAAGAGATGAAGAAAAAATAGAGAATTGATATCTGTCCGAAGAAATATCAACAAACGAAACGACCATAATCAAAACAAATAAAACAACAAGGAAAGAAAGGGAGTAAAACAGTACCTCCGAACAATTCGAAACGAAGCAGCGGCCGAGAATAGAAAATTCGTATTCGGGATCGAACGGACCTTAATTGAAATGTTTTCAAACGAAAACGAATCAATTAAGGTCTATTAGACCCCAACTTCTCAAAAATCCGAAACAAATAAATCCCTAAATCGGAATTTAGGGTTCTTGCAATTCGTTTTGGGGCTTGATGGTTTGGGTATGAAATAGAGACGGAAATGATGATAAGAGTGGTGTTGCGGCTGTTGGTTGAAGTTTCGTCGGTGTTGCTGGTGGGAGAGGTTACGGTCGGCGGCCTTGGTTTCGAGATTTTGAAGGACCCTGGTGGGATTTGAAGAGAACTAAGGGAGGATTCGTGATGATAAGAAGGAGGGGAAGCTTTTGTGTGATTTTGGCAGTCATCGGAGACCTACCGCCGCCATGGGCGATTTCAGGCGACGGTATGGAGAGGAGATGGCGGCTGGTTCTCTGAGGAATAGGGTAAGGTGATAATTGAATTGAGAGAAGGGTTTGGGGGGTTGTTTGGTAAGTTAAAAATGGAGAATTAATCTCAGCCGTTAGATTAAACAAATCCAACGGCTGGGATCAATTGGATCGAATGGGATGGGATGGGGCAGATAAGGTTGGGGTATAATTGTATTGGGCCTGGTCTTGGTTTTGATTGTGTGGCCCAATCCGAATTACAAACCAAGTTTTAATTATTTCCTCCCTCTTAATTTAACTCCTAGTTTATGAGAAAAAAAAATAATAAAAATCCTAACTACACTAAAAAAAATCAAGTCAAATTAACTAATACTAATTATACTAACACTCTTTATATACAATTAAATATCAATTAGACATAAATCAAACGACTAAGCACTCAAATGCTAAAAAATGTAAAAAGATGAATTATTTTTGTGATTTTCATTTTGTAAGATGAAATTAATTACTCCTAATTTCCAAGTTAGATCAAAAAATGTAAATATGGCCTATTTTTGTATTTTTTTATTAATTTAAACACATATAATCATGCATATACAAATGCAAACAAATACCAAAAATAACACAAAAAATTCACGAAAATACACACCATAAAAATAGACAATTTTTGTTTTGATTTTGTGGAAGTAATTCATGTTAGGCAAAAATCACGTGCTCACAGCTGCCCCTCTTTGCGCGTAAACATGAAGAGTTTTTGTGCAAAGATAAATGAGCAAATACGAGCGATTTTTGCCCGTTTGAATACTCCGTGGGAAGCATTTTGAAAGAGTTTGACCGAGCCTTTGCTTCGGAGGCCTCCTACATATCCTGGGCTAAACAGGAATCGGGTCAATGTAGTTCGGGAAGTTTTGGTAGCTGGGACTACCGTGGACTGACACTTTGCTGTTACTGTTGCTATCGTTGCTGCTGTTGCTGCTTACTGCTTACTGATCTCCTTATTACACCAAAAGAAATCAAAGTCGAACTAGCTATGCTATCAAACTATGAGTTACAAGATTCCTATCTATGATTCTCTTGAAAACTTGATCTTGAATCTTAGCTGATTTGCTGTAGACCTCGATCTGAATCTTGATGCTCCACAAGCTGTACGTGTTTGTTTATTTCTGTAACATTGAGTGAAACGGAATCGGCGGAGCTTGTTACTTCAATCACCTTCTGAGCAATCCGCGCCTTTGTTTACTCCAACGTTTGAAATCTTTTCTTTCGGTTCTTTTCTTCTTTTCTTCACTCTGGATTGATGTCCCATTTGTAGGTTATCTTGATCCTTGCGTCTCGAGGTCAAACCTATTTAGACAACAAAACAAACAAACGAACGAAATTTTTCTGCCCCAGTTTTGCTAGGAAAATTTCGTGAGTTAGTTGTGGCACAGAAAGTGATTAAAAGACTCTTTGGGCATTGGGTAAGAAAATCATGGTTTCACAAAGGTTCAACGGCTTTCTGGCCGGGATTTTGTAGAAGAGTTTCACGGCTTTTGGCCGAAATTCAAACAATATCTAACGGTTTTTTGGCCGTCAGATCCTCGGTTTTTGACCGAGGATAAAAGTTTCGCGGCTTTCTGGCCGGAATTCAAACAATATCTAACGGTTTTTTGGCCGTCAGATCCTCGGTTTTTGGCCGGGGTAAAAGTAAATGGCTCCGCAGTTTTTGATTGGGGAGATCCTCGGTTTTCTGACCGGGGATAAAAGTTTCACGGCTTTCTGGCCGGAATTCAAACAATATCTAACGGTTTTTGGCCGTCAGATCCTCGGTTTTTTGGCCGGGGTAAAAGTAAATGGTTCCGCGGTTTTCTGACTGGGAGATCCTCGGTTTTCTGACCGGGATAAAAGTTTCACGGCTTTCTGGCCGGAATTCAAACAATATCTAACGGTTTTTGGCCGTCGGATCCTCGGTTTTTTGGCCGGGGTAAAAGTAAATGGCTCCGCAGTTTTCTGACTGGGGAGATCCTCGGTTTTCTGACCGGGATAAAAGTTTCACGGCTTTCGGCCGGAATTCAAACAATATCTAACGGTTTTTTGGTCGTCAGATCCTCGGTTTTTTGGCCGGGATAACAATAAATGACTCCGCAGTTTACCGACTGGGGAGATCCTCGGTTTTCTGACCGGGATAAAAGTTTCACGGCTTTCTGGCCGGAATTCAAACAATATCTAACGGTTTTTTTTTGCCGTCAGATCCTCGGTTTTTGGTCGGGGTAAAAGTAAATGGTTCCGCAGTTTTCTGACTGGGGAGATCCTCGGTTTTCTGACCGGGATAAAAGTTTCACGGCTTTCGGCCGGAATTCAAACAATATCTAACGGTTTTTGGCCGTCGGATCCTCGGTTTTTTGGCCGGGTAAAAGTAAATGGTTCCGCAGTTTTCTGACTGGGAGATCCTCGGTTTTCGACCGGGATAAAAGTTTCACGGCTTTCGGCGGAATTCAAACAATATCTAACGGTTTTTTGGCCGTCGGATCCTCGGTTTTTAGCGGGGTAAAAGTAAATGGTTCCGCGGTTTTCGGTCGGGAGATCCTCGGTTTTCGACGGGATAAAGTTTCACGGCTTTACGGCGGAATTCAAACAATATCTAATGGTTTTTTGGCCGTCGGATCCTCGGTTTTTGGCCGGGGTAAAAGTAAATGGCTCCGCAGTTTTCGACTGGGAGATCCTCGGTTTTCTGACCGGGGATAAAAGTTTCACGGCTTTCTGGCCGGAAAGACCCTCGGTTTTTCTGACCGGGGTCCAAAGAGATATTGGACTGATATGATTTGATTCTCTTTTTCGGAGTTTTCATTTTCTTTTCTTTCATTTTTTTTTGGCCTTCTTTTAGGCGTTCTTTTTAAACATCAACAAATGCATAGGATAAATCTCTAAAAGAAACTTACCTTTTATGTGTTTTCCTTGTTCCAAAGCCATTTCAAAGCTTGCGTATTTCACTTATTTGAGTGGTACCTTCTTCTTGCACAATTAAACAGACCTGCTTTCAACAAAGAACATTTTATCAGTTGAAAAAAGTGGTTGGCTTTGCGGCCTTGGTTATCTTCATTGCTTGATTGTTTCCCCATTTTCATTGAGAAGTTCGCTACTAATTGTCTTTGGGGTGACTTCCTTTCAAACTGACCGGGTTCATTCCCAGAATTCCATGGGGATTTTCCGTGTAGGTTCCATCCTTCTGCCTTATTCCGTCTCTTCTAAGACCTTAGCCTTTGATTTCCATTTCCTTTCTAAAACTCTTTTCCTTTGGAAACAATCGATCATTACGATCCAATCGTGGATTGTAACAATACACCATTGAGGCTGTTTTTCTTTTCTTCTTTACCAGGCGGAGTCCTGTAAAACCGGTCCTGTCACCTTCCTTTGTAATATTTTCAGAATTAAAATTAAACCGAAAGGGATTCAAAGAAGAAGAATGAATCAAAGAATGGAAAAACGTATCAAAGATAGAGGAGTCCCTTTCGAGGGAGAAAAGAAGGACTTATCTGAGGTATACGCTGACTTTAACCAACATGACATGCTCCTCGGACTAGATGCTCGATCGTCACAAAACTCCCATTTTCTTATGAACCAAAACGGGTCTATATTTCCGAGCTAAGGAGCCGTGCCGGGACCTCTCGTGGTGAAACAAACTTTTCGGTTGATAGCGCCCTTTTGCGGGTTTTCGCCAATCGACCTCTCTCATTTCTCTTCTCACCATCGCCAGATAGCACTCTTTGCGAGTTTTTACCAACAGGCTCTCTCATTTTGTATTTCTCTACTTCCATCGTCTTATGGTGCCCGAAGGTTTTCACCAATAAGACTCTCTCATTTATTTCTTTTCATTCCAGGAACCCCGGATCGCAACAATGATGTTTTCACAACTTCCAATCGATCTTGAAGGAATTGTACTTGGTTCGGGTAACAAGAATTGTAAACAAAATTACGACTTTGGAATCATCTTGACGGATCTTAAACCGAATCAAAAATATCATCTGCCCCAGTTTCATTTTTGGGGAAACCGGGATTTTTGATTTGGTGTGACTGAACCTCAGGGAGAGGTTGCCTACGTATCCTTTCGGAATCAAGTCAGAACGTAGTTCAGAAACTTTGTTTTTTTTTTTTTTTTTTTTTTTTTTTTTTTTTTTTTTTTTTTGGTTTGGTTCGGATTCCAAAGAGGGTAGCTAAAAGAAGGTAACCGGCTCAAAGGGTTTACAAAAGGGTTGGTAGTGTTTGGGTAGCGGGAATAAAAGCCTTCAATCATTTCGACTTGTGAGGACCTTATTGAAGCAAGTTCAGACATAATACCTTTTCACAGCATCTGCATTCACAGTCGTTTCGGGATCTTTTCCTTCCATGTCTCCCAAGTATAATGCTCCTCTTGGCAGTATCTTCCTGATGATGTATGGTCCTTTCCAATTAGGAGCGAATTTTCCTTTCGCTTCCTCATGATGTGGAAGAATGCGTCTTAAAACCAAACTGTCCTACTTCGAAATTTCTCGGTCGTACTTTCTTGTTGTAAGCACGAGCCATTCTTTGTTGGTACAGTTGTCCATGACAGACCGCAGCCATTCGCTTTTCATCGATCAAAGTTAATTGTTCCAAACGAGTCTTAACCCACTCGCTATCTTCAATCTCTGCTTCAACAATTGTACGAAGCGAAGGAATTTCTACCTCTGCCGGTATCACAGCCTCAGTTCCATAGACTAGCAGGTATGGAGTTGCTCCCACCGATGTGCGTACTGTAGTACGGTATCCCAATAAAGCGAACGGTAATTGTTCATGCCATTGTCTAGAACTTTGGATTGTCTTTCTCAAAATCTTCTTAATGTTTTTGTTTGCTGCTTCCACGGCACCATTGGCTTTGGGCCGATAAGGGGTGGAGTTCCTATGCGTTATTTTGAATTGCTCGCATATTTCTTCCATCAAATGACTATTCAGATTCGCAGCATTGTCTGTGATGATAGTTGCAGGTATACCAAAACGACAGATAAGATTTGAGTGTACAAAATCCACCACAGCTTTCTTAGTGACTGATTTGAGAGTGATGGCTTCAACCCATTTCGTGAAGTAATCGATAGCCACTAGTATGAATCGGTGTCCATTCGAGGCTTTCGGCTCAATCGGGCCGATGACATCCATTCCCCAAGCGACAAATGGCCACGGTGCTGACATAGGATGCAACTCAGTTGGAGGTGCATGAATCAGATCTCCATGTACCTGACATTGATGGCATTTTCGGACAAAACCGAAACAATCTTTCTCCATGGTCATCCAATAATAACCTGCTCGAAGGATTTTCTTGGCTAAGACATACCCATTCATATGAGGTCCGCATACTCCTGCATGTACTTCGTGCATGATTCTTCCTGCTTCTTCGGCATCAACACACCTCAAAAGGTTAAGATCTGGGGTTCTTTTGTACATGTCCTCGCCGCTCAAAAAGAAACCACCTGCATGTCTCCTAATGGTCCTCTTTTGATCTCCAGTAGCATGTTCTGGGTATTCTTGCGTTTTCAGAAATCTCCCGATATCGTAATACCATGGCTTGACGCTCGGTCCTTCTTCGATTGCATTGCAATAACCGTGGCTTTCCCTGATTTGAATTTCCAAGGGATTGACATGGGCGTTGCCCGGATAAGGTAGCATTGAAGCTAAAGTGGCAAGTGCATCAGCTAGTTCATTGTGACATCGTGGGATATACCTGAACTCTATCGATGCAAATCGCTTGCCAAGAATGTTCACGTGCTGTCGATAAGGGAGGAGTTTAATGTCTCGAGTTTCCCATTCACCTTGAGATTGTTTGATAATTAAATCTGAATCTCCCATGATCAACAAATCTTCGACACCTTGATCAATTGCCATGTTCATACCCATGATACAAGCTTCATACTCAGCCGTATTGTTCGTGCAAAAGAAACGGAGCCTAGCCGTGGCTGGGTAGTGCTGACCAGCGGGAGAGATCAAGATTGCCCCGATCCCTACACCTTTAGCGTTTACCGCCCCATCGAAAAACATTTTCCAAGCATGACTGTCGTCCGAAACAACTTCTGTCGTATTTACCTCTTCATCAGGAAAGTAGGTATTCAATGGTTGATACTCTTCGTCGATCGGGTTCTCGGCCAAATGGTCCGCCAATGCTTGGGCCTTCATTGCCGTGCGAGTGACATAGACTATGTCAAACTCAGTGAGCAGGATTTGCCACTTTGCCAATCTTCCGGTGGGCATCGGTTTCTGGAATATATACTTCAAAGGATCCAACCGAGTAATGAGGTGAGTCGTATGGGCTTGGAGGTAGTGTCTCAATTTATGAGCGACCCAAGTTAAAGCACAACACGTTCTTTCCAGCAAAGTGTACTTGACCTCATAACTAGTGAATTTCTTGCTCGGGTAGTAAATCGCTTGCTCTTTCTTCTCTGCCGCATCACGTTGTCCGAGAACACAACCAAAAGAGTTTTCCAAGACTGTTAAATACAAGAAAAGAGGTCTCCCTGGCTCTGGCGGGACTAAGACTGGAGGGTTTGACAAATATTCTTTGATCTTATCAAAAGCTTCTTGGCATTCAGTTGTCCATTTGATTGCGGCGTCTTTCTTCAACAACTTGAATATGGGTTCACATGTGGAAGTCAACTGAGCGATGAACCTACTGATGTAGTTCAGTCGGCCTAGAAGACTCATTACATCTTTCTTTGTTCTGGGGGGAGGTAAATCCCGGATGGATTTTATCTTTGTGGGATCTAATTCAATACCTCTTCTACTGACTATGAAACCCAAAAGTTTACCCGACGGGACTCCAAAAGCGCATTTGGCCGGATTCAGTTTCAAATCGTACTTCCGCAACCTCTCGAAGAATTTCCTCAAGTCTCGCACATGATCGCCTTGAGTTCTGGATTTGATGATCACATCGTCCACGTACACCTCTATTTCCTGATGCATCATGTCATGGAAAATGGCAGTCATAGCTCTCATGTATGTTGCTCCTGCGTTTTTCAAGCCGAATGGCATGACTCGGTAACAGTAAGTTCCCCAAGGTGTGGTAAAAGCAGTCTTCTCGGCGTCCTCTTCATCCATCAACACTTGATGATATCCCGCATAACAATCCACAAACGACTGTATCTCATGTTTGGCACAGTTATCAACAAGGATGTGGATGTTTGGTAAAGGAAAGTTATCTTTAGGACTCGCTTTATTCAAATCTCGGTAATCAACACATACTCGAGTTTTTCCGTCCTTCTTTGGCACGGGCACAACATTAGCCAACCACGTGGTGTATTGTACCACTCGGATTACCCCCGTTTTCAACTGCTTAGTGATTTCTTCTTTGATTTTATCACTGATGTCAGTCTTGAACTTTCTTTGCTTCTGTTGCACTGGGCGACAGTCAGGGTAGATCGGCAACTTGTGCACCACTAGATCGGCTCCTAATCCTGGCATGTCATCGTAAGACCAAGCAAACACGTCTTTAAATTCAAACAAGAGTTGGATTATTGCATCTCGTGTTTTCTCATCTGTGTGGATGCTTATCTTGGTCTCTCGGACCTCTTCAACCAGTTCCCAAATTAACCGGTTCGGTGTCATTCAAGTTTGGCTTAGGTTTATTCTCGAAATGTTCCAATTCTCGATTTATTTCCCTAAAAGCCTCATCTTCATCGTATTCCGGTTCTTGGTTCATTATTTCCAGATTAGGTGGCGTGTTCGGATTTGAGCATGAGTTCCGCAAGCATGTCATGTTATTTAAAGCCGCATTATTAGGACTGAAAAGGAAGAATAACAAAATTAGAAAGAGTGTAAAAATGAGGAAATATTTATTTTATTTTCTTGGAATTTTATGAAAACAAACAAAATTACATTGGGGAAACCAAAAATACAAGAAAACAAAGAAAAACATCCAAGCTACGTCCTGAAGTAACTTGTGATGAAGGAAAAACGACAGGACAAATCTACCAGAACTCCCGCCTGATTGGGAAGGGTGTGGCTTTCCAATTTTGCAATTTAGCTTCAGGGCCCACATACAGCACCTCAGCGGTGCTTGTTCCTTCTCCCGATTGGACCATATTAACATCATAGAGCATTTGCCTCATGGCCCCACATATGTCTTCAATTTCCTCTGCTGTAAAGACCTCGTCTTCTTCTTCTTCACTGTACCTTGGTCGGACAAAAGTTTGGTACAGATGTGGCAATGGTTGCGGCAGAACCCATCCTTTCTCCTTTCTCTTGTTGGCCTATCTTTCATCTTCAGGGGTTGGGCGAAAGCCCACTCCGAAAAACTTTTCAGCTACGGGTAAAGTTATCAGCTTCGGCACTCCTTGTAGGGACTTTCCCAAACCTTTTCCTGGCTGGAAGCCATGTTTAATCATTTCTTTCGCCACCATGATGGAGGCATTAGACAAAAAAGGTTGGGGGAGAGGGTTCCCTTCTTCGTGTTGATCTGCCAACACAATCTCGAAAGCTTGATAGACAATGTTTTCGCTTCCCGCTTCCACTTCCAAGCAAGGTATGGATGGATCTCGGTAAATTGATTGCTCATCTTCCCCGTGGACCACGATCTCTTGTCCCTTGTGCTCAAATTTCAACATCTGATGGAGGGTAGAGGGCACAGCTCCGGCCGCATGAATCCATGGTCTCCCTAGAAGAAAATTGTAAGAAGTGTCCATATCCAAGACTTGGAATGTCACTTCGAAGTCCACCGGGCCGATGGTCATAATCACATCAATCTCTCCGACGGTATCTCTTTTCACACCGTCAAAAGCTCGCACACATATGTTGTTAGGCCGAATCCTTTCAGCTCCGATTCCTATGCGGCCTAAAGTGGAAAGCGGGCATATGTCTACCCCCGAACCCCCATCAACCATAACCCTCTTCATATAGTAGCCTTCGCTTTTGACAGTCAAATGCAAAGCTTTGTTGTGGGCGGCACCCTCCAAAGGCAAATCAGCTTTACTGAAGGAAATCCGATTGATCGCGAAGAATCTTTCTGTCATTCTTTCAAGTTGTTCGGATGAAGTCTCAATAGGCACGTATGCCTCATTCAAAGCTTTTAGCAAAACCTTTTGATGTTCGGTAGACTTCATTAGAAGGGACAACATCGACACCTGCTCTGGGCATTTACGCAGTTGGTCTATCATCTCGTAATCAGGCATTTGCATCTTTTGAAAAAAGACCTCTGCCTCTTCAGCACTTACAGGTTTCTTCGACGGGAAACGCCTTTGTGTGGCGTTATTTACCTCCTGTGTGTTTAAGTACTTCTGTCCTAAGACACTCTCAGATGAATTTTCCACGATCTCTTTCCCTTTGCGCATAACAAGTGTTCGTTGGTAGCTCCAGGGTACTGCGGATGGATCTGTCATTGGTTTTTGTTGCACGCGTGCAATAAACACAGGTTCATCTGGCTTTCGGGCCACATAAGTTCCCTTTGGTACATACATTGATGTTTCTCTCTTTAAATGGAACTTCTTGGGGGCACCTATGGACAATGGTTTTTCCACTCTACCTCGTGGGAGGTAAAGGACTCCGCCCTTCTGAGACGATGCTTTCAATTCAATCGTCTTTTCGGATTTGGTTTCAAGAGCTTCAACCTTTTCCCTATTTTCTCTTGTTTCGGGGTAGCCTCAAGACGCTTCTCTATGTTGGCGATGGCGATTATCGCTTTCAAAGCTGGGTCAAATTCTTTGTCGTCACAAATCATCCCAATCACCGGTCCGTTGTTGTGGGCTGGTAATGGGTTGTTTGTCATATTTGGGATGTCTTCATCTGCGAAGACGATCCTCCCTTGATTGATCAATTCTTGCACTGCCTTCTTTAACGTCCAACAATTGTCAGTACTGTGTCCTTCAACACCTGAATGATATGCACAGTATATCCCTCTCTGGTAGGCAGGAGAGTCTGGATTCTGCCTGTTCTGTGGAACAGGCTGCAATAGGTTTTCTTGCCTGAGTTTTGGGAAAAGAGTGGAATACGGCTCCCCAATCGGTGTAAAGCTCGTTTTGGATTGCTCACGGTGGCGAGCGTTATTTGGCCGTGGATTATACTGGTTTGGGTAAGGAGGTTGGTTTCTCTGGAATGGAGGTGGATTCCTGTTGGCTGGTGGCTGTGGCCGTGCCCGAGGTTGAATGTTCATGACTGCATAGGGTGGAGGCGGAGGAGCATAAGCCATGCCGTGATGTGGATAGTAATGTTGGGGGACCCTGTCGGAGAATACCTGCCTTGAGGTTCGATATCTCCTGTCTTCTACCGTTGCCATAGCAGATTCTTCTTTCTTCTTGCTTCGGGGCATCCCTCCAGACCCGCCTTGAATGGCTTGGGAAGTTGCCCGAATGGCCGCTTGGCTCAAAATTCGCCCTGTTTTCAAGCCATTTTCTACCATCTCTCCGATCTTGATAGCTTCGGCAAAAGGTTTTCCCATTGCCAACATCATATTTTGAAAGTAATCGGGCTCTTGAGCTTGGAGAAAAGTCGTGACCATTTCAATTTCGTCCATGGGGGTTTCACCCTGGACGCTTGCTCTCGCCACTTGATGGCATATTCTCTGAAGCTTTCTGAGGGCTTCTTTTTTAAGTTCGATAGAGAATTTCTGTCCGGCGCAATATCGATGTTGTATTGGAATTGTTTTACAAAATCTCTGGCCAGATCATCCCAGGATGTGCCATCGAGATATGTCTTGATCCATATACCACTCCGATGCTATTCCGACCAAACTCTCTCCGAAGTACGCCATCAACAATTCTTCTTTGCCGCCGGCACCCCTCAATTGATTGCAGTATTTCTTCAAATGAGCAATGGGGTCGCCATGTCCGTTGTACTTTTCGAACTTTGGTGTCTTAAAACCTGATGGCAAATGGACGTGCGGGAACATGCACAGATCGGCGTAAGATACACTCTTCTGTCCACTCGGACCTTGCATGTTCTTAAAGCTTTGTTCCAAACTCCTCATTCTTTTTGCCATCTCCTCCTCCTCGGGGGTCTTTGGATTTTGGCTCGGTAGGAACTCATATCGAGGTGGCTGAGAATATGTATTGGGTGCAACCTGGGTATGGTCCCGTGTGAGCGGTGGCGCTGGGAATGTAAAGGATGAGGAGTCGAAGAAAGGAGCGTGTGCGGTGGGGTGCGTTGTGATTGGAACTGGCAATTCAACGGACGTTCTTGCAGATGTATCATGTGGTGCTACCCGAGGATGGGATGTGGAGGGTGATTCGGAGAGGTTTGTAGCATTGGAATACCCGAACAGAGTAGGCGGGTAATTGATGGGGGTATTTGAAATACCGCTTGACCTGAGAAGAATTTCAGGGAACCCAGGGACCAGACTCGGGGGCTCTTTCCCGTTGTTCCAATCGTCCAACATCTCGAGCATGCGGCAACGCGGCATTCTATTCTCTTCCAAAGCTGCCGACTCAGTAGCCGGGATGGTTGTCAATGAGCTTTCCTCTGAAACGGGAATGGTTGCTAAAGGCATTTCTGAAGACATGTCGGCACCCTTTTTGATCTAGTAAAATAGGAATGAGTACTTTCAGGCTGCCGAACTTTTCCTTTGGACCTTGTGAAGTACGAATGTGGTGCCAGATTACCGCAAAGTCAACCACTTTTACTAAAACCTGGATTTTGGCAAACAAACGGTTAGTCTGAAACAACATAACAGATAAGTAATCTCACGTTGGGTGTGATGCACTTATACAGGTGACAATGTTGCTACATGTATTCGCTTGCGATGCGTCATTCCGGTTTGTATCGATCTTCTTTTTCTCTTAACTTCTTTCCCCCCCCCCTTTTTTTCATTTTTATTTTTATTTTTTTATTTTTTATTAGTGATGGTCGAATCTTATGTGGATTGCCTACGTATCATGTCCCCGCATGAATCATACCGGGCGTAGTTCGGAAACAATAAACATAAGATGAAGTGTTCATGAATTTTATTTCAACAAACTTAAAACTTGAAACACTTGCAAAATACAACAATGGAGAAAAACTTGTAAAAGGACAAACGGACTCTAAAACAAAAGACTCTCCTAAGCATGTTCCAACGCCTCGAATCTTTGCACCGGGGGGCGTTGTTTGGCCTTGCTGCAGTTCTTGGGGTGAGATCTTTCTGTATACTTCCCAATTCCGCCATGACCTGGTGGACACATTCCATGATTGAAGAAAAGAGGGCAGGCCGAGGTACTTGTTCGCAGTTCAAACACTTCATAGTAATGTAGTGCCCGATCTCATTGATCCTGGTTCTGATTATGTCTTTTTCTCTGAGCAGCTGCCCTATGTGCCTGTTCTTTGCCCCTAATACTTGAGAGTTGCCGGAGACATGGTCCAAGAGCCTATCTATTTGTCTTTCCATCCGTGCCATCAAGTTGTGACAACGGTCTCTATCTGCTTTAGCATCCTGGACTTGCCTGAGAGTTCGTTCTTTAAGAGTGGCATTTGCTTTTCTTAAATCAACGATGATCGCATCATAGTCTTTCTCTACTTGTTGTAGACGGAGTGCTTCTTGGTGGGCCGCTCTCTTCCATTTTGTTCGGACTGCAACCAAAGCCGCTTTTGCCTTTTCCAAGTCTTCTTGGTGTTCAAAGGCTTTTCTTTCCAAATCGTTTATCAGCATTTGATCACTCCGACTCCTCCTTGACCTTTCTGCGGCCAATTGCATCTCTTGAATTCGAGTTTGGAGTGTTTCTCTTTCCTGCTCCCAACCGGCCCTTTCCCGATCGAAGTCAGCCTGTTGTATGTCCATGGCTGCTTCCAGGATTCCTTTGTCTTCTTTTAAAGTGTTGATGCAAGATTGGAAATTTTGTGCTGTTTCATGCTCAACCTCTCTAACTCTGGCTTCTATTTCTCTCTCCCAATCGACGGCATACTTCACTGACCTTTCTGACCTTTGCTCCGGTATTGGTTGGTTGTGGAACCATTCAAGATAAGCGAGACTCACTTCTCCCCGTTCCCGATCGGCAACCATTTCGTTGATGTCGGAGAGTCGACTACCGAACCAAACCTTCTGTGCATAAGTCTCCCTCGGGGTCTCTTCTGTCACAAATTCCCATACAAATGATCGCATATCCTCAATTGGGGCCTTTTTCTGTTCTCTTCCCAGCTGCCGCATGACACGTAGCGGGGCATATGGTTGGAAACCCCTGAAACCCATTAATATGTAGAATGGGCGGTATGTCGACATATGCGTGATTTTGGCGGAAGGGAACCAATAATAATTCCAGGTAAGTTGATCGGCTCTCAACGAGTTGAGGAGTTCTTGCCAAGTCCTCAAGTCTTCTGGAAGGTTACAACGGGCGGCTCTGTTTGTATGACAGCGAATATAATTCAGCCAATCTGCTTTGAAGTTTATCACAATTGGGTGATGGTAGAGGTGTTCTATAAACCACATTTGTAATAAAATATTGCAACCCTCAAAATAGTCTTGTCCTTCTTGGCACCGAGTTAAGGCCCGGAAGATGTCTCCTAATATCATCGGAAGAACAGTGTGTTCCTCGTTACTCTGTATATATGAGACCACCGCAGCTAAACGGATTCTGATGCGTCCACCACGTTCGGGAAAAACCATGGTTCCCAAAAAGCGATCATGAAAGCATAGATTCTTAAATCTCCCCAGGCGTCATAATTTAGCTGGTTAACAAATTCGACGTTTGAGAATTTCCCAAACCCTTCTTTATCACCAAATCTGTCGTAGAGATAATCTAGTGGCACCCAACCGTTCTCCGGACAACCGAGGGGAACCCGCCGGAGACATAGCTTTTTCAAGAAGTTATTCACACTCATCTGCCTAGGAGCTGCAGGTCTCATCTTGTGCAAATCTCTTCCGAGCCCTGTGAGTCCGCCCAATTCTTCCAAAGTGGGTGTCATTTCACAATCCCGGAATTTGAACACATTGCTTGTTGAGTCCCAAAAACTCACTAAAGCTCTGATCACATTTTTATCCGGTTTTATCATCATGATGTCCGGAAGAAATTTGAGGTGCTTGTGAACTTGATTTCTTTCCCAAGCTGAAAAACTAGTCCACCATTTACGGAGCCGATCTGGGGTTTTGTCCTGGACCATGAACATAGGTGGCATTTCGTCTCTCACCCTTTTTTGGCCGATTCGTTGCGAGGAAGTCATGCTGATCCTAGAAAAGATAAAAAATGGATTTAAGATTTTTTTTTTTTTTCAAAATTTTTATTTTTTATTATTTTTTTTATTTTTTATTAAAAACGAATCTTGTTAATACGGCCTTTCAACACTTGAAGAAGATTTGAAGGCTGTATAACAGGATACCAGTGTGATGTCTATATTCCGTTTTGCAAAATTAGTCCTCCGGCGCCCCTTTTGAGGCGTTTGGCTATTTTTTGCAAAATTTCCTAACTCTCGACTAAGAACAAAAATCCTAATTCTAATATTTTTTTTTATTATTGTTTTTTTTTTTTTTTTTTTTTTTAAAAAAAAATCAGTATTAGTTGAGCCCGATATGGGTTGCCTACGTATCTCATTTTTGGTGAGAATCAAACTTGCGTAGTTCGAAAATAAAAGAACTAAATCATTTTAAGAAAAGAAAACGAACTATTTTTTAAACGGCATTTCTAAAACAAATTATTTTCAAAGGAACTAAGAAAATTTATTTGGAAATTTATTTTCAAAGAAACTAAAATTAAGAAAATTTATTTGGAATTTTTTTTTTACATTTTTCAGAATTTATTTTTTAAAAAACTAACTATTTTCGTAAAATTAAGAGAATTTATTTGGAAATTTTTTTTTTTCATTTTTCAGAAATTATTTTCAAAGAACTAACTATTTTCATAAAATTAAGAAAATTTATTTGAAATTTTTGCAATTTTTCAGAATTTATTTTCAAAGAATTAACTATTTTCATAAAATTAAGAAAATTTAGTTTGGAAATTTTTATTTATTTTTTATTTATTTTTTTTTTTTTTTTTTTTTTATTTTTTTATTTTTTTAGAATTTATTTTCAAGGAACCAACTATTCTCATAAAATTATTTTAACTATATACCCTGACGTTTTCCACTTCTTCCTCTTTTTAACAAACCGGTCGGCATGTAAGATCGAAACAAATAAATGCACACAAAAAGATGCAACAAGTTGGTCTTTTTGTTTCGGGTACACCTGTCCTAGACAGGCCCAACCCCTGTGTTGAGCCTCCTAAGTCAAATATGCACGTGATGCAAATAAACGTTCCTATCGGGGATCCGGCATAAGGTCTTGTTATTCTAAGTCATCATCCTGTTGGAAAAGTGTCTAGACTGGCTTTAACTCGAGCGGACAACTCGAGCCGAAGAGTGTCGGTGCACCGGTAGCATGGCTTTCCGGCTTAATTGACAAAACTCTCCGCCTAAACATGTGTGACTACAAAATCCTTCACCGGGTGCCAAGCACCACAGCTATCTTGAGAAAAACGGGCTATGTCAAGCAAATGCCCGGTATTATATTTCAAAAGACTCAAAAAGAAAAAAAAAATGGGTATCGGCACAATTTATATACAGTTCACAAAATATCAAAGCGGTAAAACAACATTTAGCATATAAAATATAAACATGTAATAAAATCAGATAATAAGTAGGCCAAATAAAATAATTATTCAAAGCTCGAATTCTTAAACCCTGAACCAGTAGTTCTGGGTTTGTTTCCCCAGCAGAGTCGCCAGAGCTGTCACACCTCCTTTTGGCGCGCCCGCTACCCGGGGGTAGGAGCGCAATGGGAGTTTTTCCAATTTAAGTGACAATGTTCGAAACGGGATTATTTTATTTATTTCAGAGTCGCCACTTGGGATAAATTATGGTGTCCCAAGTCACCGATTTATTTAAATCCCGAATCGAGGAAATTTCGACTTTCCAAATGAAGTCTGCGAACCAGAAATTCTAAGTAAGGAATTCTGTTGACCCGAGGGAAGGTGTTAGGCACCCCCGGATCCCGTGGTTCTAGCACGGTCGCTTCAATTATTCTAAATGGCTAAAATTATCTGATTTTTAAAAATGTTTATAAATTAATATGCTTTAATTAAACTTCAAACCGCTCTATTAATTTGAAACCGGACCCAAAGAAAACAAAAACTAATTACAACAGACTCGGACTTTTGACAAATAAAAAATATATCTGAATTACTTACTTTGAAACTATGCCGATTAAAGTCGTTGTAATACTAAAACAAGGAATCAATTTATTTGACAATATATCCCTTAAAAATTATTTCTGATTAAAGACCTTATACAAGATAATAGCTTAAAAGATTGCCTAAAACAAAATATAAATTAGTAAAAATTTAATCGACTATGCCGGGTGTGAGTATTTCATCATGGTTCATTACTTGGCATAAGATTATCCATAATATAGTGCGCTCCAATTTATTTATTTATTTATTTATTCTATTTGCTAGGCTAACCGCTAACGCAATAGGATACCTAATGGTAATCTTAAATCCCTTTTGTTGAAATTCTAACGTCTATTTTTACAAATAACTGTATCTTAAACTACAAGCAAACTATGACTAAAAAATGTCAAAAAAGCATAAATCGCTTAACAATCCTAAGTATTTCATCATTTAAGGGAATCAAATAACGCTAGAGGCTTAACATATGAGTTCTTTCAAGTTTCAGTTTATAAACTTTCTACAAAAAAAAACTTAAATCGAATCAATTCTAGTTGTATAACAAGGTACAGTAAAGCCTCATTGCTAAATCATAGAACAAAACTAAACAAAAGGTAAGAAAAATAAACTATTCTTGCTTCAACATCTTTATATCAACTTCTTTTGTCAATTTGCAATTATTCTCGGCCAGTGTGGTTACAAGAATATACCTGGAATTCAAAGCAAAATATGAGGATCAGTGACTTATTTGGCAGTGAACGCAGCAACAAAGCAAACGATAGCAGTAGGTTCCAAGCAATGCCAATACAGCAAACAGACCAAACTTAAACACAGCTCAAACTCCCCCAGAATGCAATCCCAGTAGTAACTCAGAATCAGTCACAGACAAGCAAAAACAGCAACCAAAAACTCAACAAAACCTTGGTGAACTTGAGTTTAAACCAAAAAATGGGGCTGGCAGTTTATCAGAACCAAACTAAACTCAACCAGATAAAAAGGGACTCAAATGGAGCAATGAGAGCTAATGTATTCTAGAATTCTTCACAGATATCGAACTTAAACAGGATTCAACTCCCAAAAACAAAACCTCTCACAATGGTAAAACAAAAAGCTAGTGTATCTCTGTTTTCCTTCTGCCTTTCAATGTTTTCTGTGAGAAATGTTCTGCCAGATGAAGAATTTGTGAATGTGTGTGAATTCCAGAGAATATTCACTGCCTGTGTGTGTATACTGCCAGTCTATCAGTGAGTCTAGTGTTCTGCCAGTATGTATCTCAATGTCTATGTGTATACCTCAATTTCAGTTTTTTGTGTGTTAACAGTATGCTATCTGTTCTTTTTTTGTGTGTTCTCTGCTTCTGAAAACCAGTGAACTCTCTGTTGGTGTGAATGAATCTATCCAGAGAGTCTGTCCTGTATTTAAAGACTAAGCTTACAAATTTTTTTATTAAAACACTCTTCTTTACAGCTTCTCTCTTCTTTCAACATGTGCACCCATTTATCTTTCATCATTCCCCCATGTTTGTTATGATTTTCCAGCTCAAAAAGCATTCAAACAATTAAGAATTCAAACTTTTTTGATCATTATATTCCCTGACAGCCCACTGTTGTGTCTAAGTATGGGTTTTAAACATCTAAACAAAGTCCTAAAGGTAAAAACTAATGAAATACACTGCTGTCCAGCAAGTTTTAACAACTTATTTCCATGTGTATTGCACTTTTAAAGGTTGATTTTAGGGCTACTTAAATGGACTAACAGCTATATCCAATTCACAACCTAATTTAGAATCAAATAATGGTTCAAAACAAACAATCCAACAATTAGCTCAACACTCTGAACAATCAAACAAACCGAAAAATTTTAATTCAAGCAAAACAGTGAAACACTGCCCGGAATTTCAAACAACCAATTTGCGAATCGAAACGACAACATTCGTTAAGTCGAATCACAACATGTATGATCGACAACGAAAAGCCGACAAACAAATTCAACAAATTACAACACCCCAAAGCCGAGAGAAAAGAAGAAAAATGAAGCAAATACGAAACTAAATGTTCAACGACGCTAATCGACGCGAACTTGTATTCAACAACATTGGTAATCAAATAGACAAAGCAGAATTTTAGAATTGACAATTCACTAACAGTGTTCTCGGCCAAAGCAGAGGAAAGAAGGAAAATGAAGCTAACTAATCGACGACGCTAATCGACGCGAACACGTATTTGACAACATTCGATTATACAATTACGATATGTGCAATCGATAACCGATAATCGACAAACAGTGATAATACACAATTTCGGACAGCATGTATAAATTCAATATCAAACAACTTAACGATATTAACAACGAATCGAATTCGATTCACAATCACTCGTTAAACAGCGAAGAATGACAAACAAATCAGAGAAACAACAAGTCGACCAAATAAAACGGTCCCAAGAGATGAAGAAAAAATAGAGAATTGATATCTGTCCGAAGAAATATCAACAAACGAAACGACCATAATCAAAACAAATAAAACAACAAGGAAAGAAAGGGAGTAAAACAGTACCTCCGAACAATTCGAAACGAAGCAGCGGCCGAGAATAGAAAATTCGTATTCGGGATCGAACGGACCTTAATTGAAATGTTTTCAAACGAAAACGAATCAATTAAGGTCTATTAGACCCCAACTTCTCAAAAATCCGAAACAAATAAATCCCTAAATCGGAATTTAGGGTTCTTGCAATTCGTTTTGGGGCTTGATGGTTTGGGTATGAAATAGAGACGGAAATGATGATAAGAGTGGTGTTGCGGCTGTTGGTTGAAGTTTCGTCGGTGTTGCTGGTGGGAGAGGTTACGGTCGGCGGCCTTGGTTTCGAGATTTTGAAGGACCCTGGTGGGATTTGAAGAGAACTAAGGGAGGATTCGTGATGATAAGAAGGAGGGGAAGCTTTTGTGTGATTTTGGCAGTCATCGGAGACCTACCGCCGCCATGGGCGATTTCAGGCGACGGTACGCAGAGGAGATGGCGGCTGGTTCTCTGAGGAATAGGGTAAGGTGATAATTGAATTGAGAGAAGGGTTTGGGGGGTTGTTTGGTAAGTTAAAAATGGAGAATTAATCTCAGCCGTTAGATTAAACAAATCCAACGGCTGGGATCAATTGGATCGAATGGGATGGGCTGGGGCAGATAAGGTTGGGGTATAATTGTATTGGGCCTGGTCTTGGTTTTGATTGTGTGGCCCAATCCGAATTACAAACCAAGTTTTAATTATTTCCTCCCTCTTAATTTAACTCCTAGTTTATGAGAAAAAAAAATAATAAAAATCCTAACTACACTAAAAAAAATCAAGTCAAATTAACTAATACTAATTATACTAACACTCTTTATATACAATTAAATATCAATTAGACATAAATCAAACGACTAAGCACTCAAATGCTAAAAAATGTAAAAAGATGAATTATTTTTGTGATTTTCATTTTGTAAGATGAAATTAATTACTCCTAATTTCCAAGTTAGATCAAAAAATGTAAATATGGCCTATTTTTGTATTTTTTATTAATTTAAACACATATAATCATGCATATACAAATGCAAACAAATACCAAAAATAACACAAAAAATTCACGAAAATACACACCATAAAAATAGACAATTTTTGTTTTGATTTTGTGGAAGTAATTCATGTTAGGCAAAAATCACGTGCTCACATTAGGCACTATTCATGAATACAATACCACGACGCTTTTTGCTGTTGTATTCATGGATACATGACGCGAGTACATGTGAATACATGCACGTACAGCTGTACTGCCCTAATTGTAGATGCTTCTTATTGCTGTATTCATAAATACTGCAGCGCATCACTTTTTGCTGTTGTATTCATGAATGCATGGTGCGAATATATGTGAAAGTATGCACATACAACTGGACTGCTTTGATTTAAGCACTTTCTACTACTGTATCTATGAATACAACATTATGAATACATGCACGTATAATCGAACTACCCTTATTTTAGATGCTTTTTGTTATTGTATTCGTGAATACATACGCGTACAGCTGCACTGCCTTAATTTTAGGCGCTTTTTTTTGTTATATTCGTATATATAGCAGCGCGAATACAATAAATACACTATCAACTAAATAATAG
Source organism: Nicotiana noctiflora (assembly GCA_032618575.1). NCBI lineage: Eukaryota > Viridiplantae > Streptophyta > Magnoliopsida > Solanales > Solanaceae > Nicotiana > Nicotiana noctiflora. The sequence goes on along the minus strand of JASVEL010011567.1, from coordinate 29,369 downwards.
CTATAGAATTTAATAATCACCGAAGTTAATAGCCACCGAACAGTAGCTATTTCCAAAAATTCACTCTTTTCAAAATATCATCTGTAATTCTATACTAATATCTTCATTTTTTATGTTGATTTCTTCTGTCTTCCTAGAAATGGCCGGCAACTTATCATGATGAACCAAAAGCCACTTATAAGTAGTAATTTATTTGTCTCCTCGATATCTGGGTTAATCTATCAAATCAATGCTCGTAATATAATTTTTATTTACTTCCCACTCTGCACTCCATTAAGCATTAATGAATTAAGAAACAAAGAGAACTAACTCTGTTGCTCTATCACTTACCATCTTCTTCAATTGGCAAGTCATGGCTGCTAAGCCCCAATTGCAAAGTACTAACATTACTCAACCAAAGTTCTTCAAGATTATATTATCCCAACGTGATTGCAGCCATCTAGTAATCACTTTCTTCCTTCCTTTGCTGCTATTTGTAATCTATGTCCTATGTGTGTGTAGATGTGTTGAACCTAAGATTTTGGTGTGCATGCATCAGCTATAATTTTCTTTTTGTATCATTTAATTTTTCTTATTTCACCTGTAATCACATGTCTTGACTTCATGCAAAGCAAATTAAGACAGAGATTTAGATCCTATGAGTTCTTTAGAAGAGAGTCTGAGATTATACTTGAATGATTGCTCAGTCGATGTATGCATTTTTGTAAACACTCCCTCCAGATCATTTGCGTGATAGTGTTTGATTGGCACAGAATTTTAAGGAAAAAAAAAAACCTTTTAAAACTTGCAGTCTTAAGCATCCTATCTATGCCATTTTTGTGCATTCTTTTCCGGAGCACACTAAAAAGAAAATAGTGTCACATAAATTAAAATAAAACAAACTAGTAAATTTTATTTTTCCAATTTGAATATGGGCAATGAGTCTGAATTTACAATTTAACTTCTCAGGGCTAGTAGTTCAGATCATTAGAAAACATTTGTGGGTCAGTGCTCGCAATGATCTTGGTAAGCACCCTTCACTTCTAACCAAGAGTGTGTGAGTTCGAATCACCCCAAAAGCAAGGTGGGGAGTTGGAAAGCATGCCGAGTTTCTATTGGAAACAACATCTCTACCCAGGGTAGGGGTAAGATTTGCGTGCACACTAACCTTCCCAGACCCCACTAGTGGGATTATACTGTATTGTTGTTGTTGCCGGCAACAATACAAAATGAAAAATAAGTGTAGACTTCTATGAAAGAATAAAGTAGCTACATTAAGTGGTTAAGGCTTCACTAAAAGTATGGATCAGCAACTTTATGAAAATATATTATTAATCTTATTGGAATACATTATTTTATTTTCCACATCTATTGCTTAGATCTTCTGAGACAGAAGAATGAAATCATATCTTTACATGATCTATAGTAAAATTGAGATATCGCAATTCACAGGTTAATTACATCCAAAATATCCGCTATCTTTTCTAGTTGGCCTCATTAGATTACTGTGGATATTTTTGTTTTAGTAGTTAATTCTGAAAGAACAGAGAATACACTATGCAAGTATATTGGAGGATTTTCTCAGGAAAACAACAGGTATATTTTACTGTGATTCGAGATGTATGAAACTGAGTCCAGGTCTCCTTTGTATGAAGAGGATTCCGGAAGACTTTGCGAGCAGATATTGCAAGAACATGCTAAACCCTGTGTATCTTGAGGTTCCCACTGGAGAAGTATGGGAGGTTGAAGTGGTTCATTCTCAAGGCAAAATTTGTCTAGGCATTGGATGGCAAGATTTCAGCGACTTCTACTCAATAAGCTGTGGGCACTTTTTGATGTTCGGATACAATGCTTGTTCTCATTTTAATGTCACCATATTTGATTTGAGTGCATCAGAAATTGAATATCCATACAGTTCTGCCCATGGTATACACACTCCCATTTCTTATTCCCATGAAACACACCATGCACCAGAAAGAGACCAGTCCGAGTCGGATGATTCTGTAGAGATCCTGGAGGGTATTCTCTCAAGCCAGAAACCGAACCCAATAATTCCTGATATGGTTGAGAATTCTGTTGAGAACCTCGACCATTGTCCATTAGGACAGTCCAGCAAAAGACAAAGACAAGAAGGAGATACAGAGGATGATGTTTTTGTTGACATGCATATCAAAAGAATGAAGGTTGAGAAGATGCAAAAGGATGTAGCTTCTTTCACGCGAGAAGGCCAAAGTGAGTATTGTATCTGCTCTTATTGGCTATGAACTGAATATTCTGTATAAGTTTAAGCGCTATACACTGCTGGTGTAAAATATATTTACACAATCATATAGTAATTAGGTAATTACAAGTAAATCTTTATGATAAGCATCAATTAGTAGCGGGGTTAAATGGTAAGTAATCTACTATCATAGGTTAAACTACACTGATGGTGTAAAATATCTTTACACTGGCAGATGTATATAACTTAAATCCATTTAGTATTAACAAAATAATCTTAAATTTCTATTTGAAGAAAGCAGTGAAGGCTGCTGTACGCACATTTCACATTTCACAGTTTTAGCGTTCATTTCTTCTAGTTAGTTTTCTTGATCTTTTCAACATGGTTATATTGGCTTGAATTTCTTCAGAAGAACATGATGAAGGCACTGGGATTGAGAGTTCTGTTGAGATTCTTGGCCATTCTCCATTAGGACATGACAGCAAAATAGAAAGACTAGCGGAGACAGAGGATGATGTTTCAATTGACATTCACGCCAAAAGTATCAAGGTGGCGAACACACAAGAGGAAGTAGCTTCACCTTCTTTTACAGGAAAAACCAAAAGTAAGAAAGTGTTTACTCTGGCTATTAACAGAATTGATCATCTGCTTAAATGACAATTTAGTAGTAATACATTGATTTTGAATTTCTCTATGAAGATAGTGGAGAAAGTTGCCGGGTGGACAAGCAACAGTCCAAGATGGTTTACGATAAGAACACGACAGTATTGGACAAAGAGAGGAGTGTAGCGTATCAAAGGGCAAAAGATTTCAAATCTGAGAATCCATATGTTATGTATTTTATGCAACCATCGTATGTCTCGAGACCATACAGACTGGTAAGCTAAGCTAAACCTTATGGACTGAGAATCCATTTAGTGCATGCCATTATGCTCAATTTACTATGTCCATCTGTTTTGGCAGGACATATCATTCTTATTTGCTAGGAAATATCTCTGGGAGAAATGTGGCTTTTTAGTGCTCCATGTTCCTGGCAGGGGATATTGGTCTATTAAATACGTCCTGGGAAAATCGAAAACAAAAATTTGTTTCTATTGGAAGGCGTTCGTGCTGGACAATAAGTTAAAATTTGGTGATGTTTGTGTATTTGAATTGATTAAGGGAACTAAGCCCATTTTAGATGTCACTATATTTCGTACAGCTGAGAACAAACCAGCGCATAAGATAGATGGAAAATTGCCAGGGGTTTCTGATTGTAAAAACAAAACTATCAAAACTGAGAATTCAGCTCCATGTTCTCAATCCAAAATAGTTCGAAGCAGGAAACTGAATCTTGAAAAGCAGCAGAAAGGAAATTTAGGTGGTTTCACTTCAAAAACTAAAGGTGATTGAATACCCCGCTATAAAGTTTTCTGATGTATACAGAACGATCATAACTTTAATTTTTAGAATCAATTAAAGGTACTTTTCTAGACCGTTCAATGTGGTCATGTTGGCTTGATTTTCTGCAGAAGAACTCAGTGAAGATGCTGGGAAGCATGTGCAACAATCCAGGTCTTCTTGTAAGGGCAGTGCAGTGGCCAAAGAAATGGTCTTAGCATATCAAAGAGCAAAAGCTTTTACATCAGAAAATCCTTTCTTCATATGTTTCATGCAACCATCATATGTGTCTTCTACCAGGTGGCCGATGCAATTGGTAAGATAGCTATTCTTGAATATCTGGTGAAGTTGAATATCTTAGTGACATAAAGCTCATCCCTGATTATACGGAATATCACTGTTAATTAACGATGGATCTTTCGTTCTGTATAATAATGCATCATTCAAATATACAGTCCATAACGCTGCCGATAGCTAGGAAATTTTTTGCCGCTAAACATAGTGATGTGATACTTCAAAATTCAAGCAAGAGATCATGGGCAGTAAAATGTAGTGTTGGAACAGCAAATGCTAAGTTGACCTCCGGTTGGAAGGAGTTTGTGTTGGACAATAACCTAAAAGTAGGTGATGTTTGTGTCTTCGAAATGGTTAGTAGATCCAAACTTGTGTTCACTGTCATCATTTTTACTTCTGCTGAAGGTATGTAAGATGGTTTCACTTGTTTAGTACGTTAAACTCCTATGCATATTTTGTTCAACCTTAGCTTTTGGTGTATTTGAATTTGTAAACTTGAACTTGTTGTAACGAGTTGAGCTTGCTCGACTCCATGTTGTATAGAATGTGGTTGTATATAGCGTTATGCTAGTGAAAACTAACTTAAATCTCATGGAACCAAAACTCAAGTTTTTCTAGCTAGTTATGAACTGATGATGGACAGTCACATAGCAATAGTTTCATAGTTAAACATAGGAGTGTTAGTCGGTCGGTACAGTACGGTATTTTGGCATTTCGGTTCGGTATTTTTGGTGTTCGGTTTCTTAAAATCTTATACTTATACCGTATCTAATTAAATTCGGTATGGTTCTGTTTTTCTCCTTTCGGTTTCGGATTATTCGATTCGGTATCTTTGGTATATTCGGTTTGAATACTAACTAGTGCATAGAGGCATATACACTAATATCATAATTAAAATACTCAAAAATACAAAATTGAAAATGTTTGTTGACAAATTTTTGTCCAAAATTAGAAAATATCAACCCAAATAGAGAAAATTGTATATAAAAGAATATTTGATCATTAGAAATATGTTGTTACTTGTTTAAAGTTAATTGATGAACTTAGAGAATAAATGAACGTAAAATTTTATAATTTTTATATTTATATTATAATTGATAATATGTGTTTTGTGTAATATAATATATATTTCGGTATGATATCGTTATTTCGGTATTTTATTTTAAATACCAAATACCAAAATTTTCGATTTGGGTACAGTAATTCGATATTTACCAAATTATACACTAACCCTAGTTAAACGTGCACATATGATCATCTACAGGAACCTTCTTTAACAGGTTTTAGGTAATTTTTCTTATGGAAGTTGAGGTTTGTATCGTGTTATCCAGAACTAGTGAAAGTTTGAGAAATTGAAAAAGAATTTCAACAGTTTTTTTTAAACAAATACCACATTGAATATAGTTTGGTATTTTGGGGTAAACTTTCCTGAAGAGTGCTTTGTCAAGATAGTACGACAACTTCTGAATAAATGAAAAGAAAATATATTCCAAGCAATAGTAAGGATCGGTATTAACTGTTAAGAATAGGACGTGCATAAATAATAAGACAACTTAGGAAACGGTTAATAAACAAAATACCAGGCTCAATAATGTTCGTGGCTAAAGTAAATTTTATTAAGATGCCTAAAGCAATATTAATATTCATTTATTTGATTTTTTTTTAAAACTTTTTGACAGCGTTCTTCTATTTCTTGAATTGATTAGCGTTAACTCAATTATTAAGAGTACCTTTTTGATATTGTGTTAAGTTTAAATCATTCCTGTATTGGTATAAAATCCAGCCCCATCACAACTAATTCATAGTAAACGCTGTTGACTTTTGACTCATGACAACTGTCCTTAAGGTAAATAAAAGGACGTCCCCAAACGAAAAGAGGGGCCCATTCATGACCAGCTAAAAAATCTTGAAGCTATAAATACCAAGAGAGAAAACCCATTAAGGGGGGCTTCTTCTTCTACACAACTTTGAATACACCACAAATAGAAAGACATGCTCGATAATTGGAGCGAAAAAAAAGATTAATGTAAGATCCTGAACCTCTTAAGGAGAGGTAGGTCAAGCAACCACGATGAATAAAACCCCGTTTCTATCGTTCCACAATTGATTACTTCTAAGTCTCAAGTTTGTCTTCTAACTTAGTGATTAACTATGAGTGGCTATGATTTACCCCTTGAATTATTTTGATTGATTTGCTTGGGAAGTGTTCGATAAGTTTCCACCAAACAATTTGGCACCGTCTATGGAGATTTCCTAGCAAAATCACATAGTTTTTCCTAGAATCGAAGCCAAAGGAACGTCAAAAAAAAAAGAGAGAAAGAAAGCGATCCAACTCAAACGGACCAAAGGAAGCGTATCGAGCACATAATACTCGAATGCATAAAAGGAAGCTGAGATCCGAAAAAACCAGATAAGAAGAATGGAAGAGTTCCCCCCTCTCCCTTAGAACGAAAGTATGAGGCATTTCCTTCACCCTTAACGTGGTGTCCGGCCGGAAACCGGCACAAGGCTGTCTCAATCCAGAACCCAAACTCAGGCTAAGTACCTTCGCCATCAAGATATATCAGGTTCGACCTCAGTCGAACCGGGACTCAGGCTAAGTGCCTTCGCCATCAAATACATCAGGTTCGATCTCAGTCGAACCGGGGTTCAGGCTGAGTGCCTTCCCATCAAATATATCAGATATGACCTAAGTCGAACCGGGACTCAAGCTAAGTGCCTTCGCCATCAAATATATCAGGTTCGACCACAGTTGAACCGGGACTCAAGCTAAGCGCCTTCGCCATCAAAATATATCAAGATCGACCTCAGTCAAACCAGGACTCAGGCTAAGTGTCGTCGCCATAAAATATATCAAGTTTGATCTCAATTGAACCGGGACTCGGGCTAAGCGCCTTCGCCATCAAATATATAGGGTCGACCTCAGTCGAACCAGGACTCAGGCTAAGTGCCTTCGTCATCAAATACATTAGGTTCGACCTTAGCTGAACCGGGGCTCTGGCTAAGTGCCTTCGCCATCAAATACATCAGGTTTGACCTTAGTCGAACCGGGATTCAGGCAAAGTTCCTTCGCCAACAAATATATTAGGTTCGACCTCAGTCGAACCGGAACTCAGGCTAAGTTCCTTCGCATTAAATACATTAGGTTCGAGCTCAGTTGAACCGGGGCTCAAGCTATGTGCCTTTGCCATAAAATATATCAGGTTCGACCTCAATCGAACCGAGACTCAAGCTAAGTGCCATCGCCATCAAATACATCAGGCTCGACCTCAGTCAAACAGGGTTTAGGCTAAGTGCCTTCACCATCAAATACATCAGGTTCGACCTCAGTCGAACCGGGACTCATGCTAAGTGTCGTCGCCATAAGATATATCAAGTTCGATCTCAATCGAACCGGAACTCAGGCTAAGTGCCTTCGCCATCAAATATATCAGGTTCGACCTCAGTTGAACCGGGACTTGGGCTAAGTGCCTTTGTCATCAAATACATCAGGTTGGACCTTAGTCGAATCGGGGCTCAGGCTAAGTCCCTTCGCCATCAAATACATCAGGTTCGACCTCAGTCGAATCGGGATTCAGGCTAAGTTCCTTCGGCATCAAATATATCAGGTTTGATCTCAGTCAAACCGGGACTCAGGCTAAGTGCCTTCGCCATCAAATACATTAGGTTTGACCTCAGTTGAACCGAGGCTCAAGCTAAGTGCCTTCGCCATAATATATATAAGGTTCGATCTCAATCGAACCGGGACTCAGGCTAAGTGCCTTCGCCATCAAGTACATCATGTTCGACCCTAGATGAACTGGGATTCAAGCTAAGTGCCTTTGCCATCAAATATATCATATTCGACCTCAGTCAAACCGGGACTCAGGCTAAGTGCCTTCGCCATCAAATACATCAGGTTCGACCTCAGTCGAACTGGGGCTCAAGCTAAGTGCCTTCACAATAAAATATATCAGGTTTTACCTTAGTCGAACCGGAATTCAGGCTAAGTGCCTTCGCCATCAAATATATCAGGTTCGACCTGCGTCGAACCGGAACTTAGGCTAAGTGCCTGCGCCATCAAATACATCAGGTTTGAACTTAGTCGAACCGGGGATCCGGCTAAGTGCCTTCCCCATAAAATATATTTGGTTCAACGGGACTCACGCTAAGTGCCTTCGCCATAAAATATATCAGGTTCGATCTCAGTCGAACTGGAATTCAAGCTAAGTGCCTTCACCATCAAATATATCAGGTTCGACCTCAATCGAACAAAGACTCAGGCTAAGTGCCATCGCCATCAAATATATCAAGTTCCCTCAGTCGAACCGGGACTCGGACTAAGTGCCTTCGCCAACAAATATATCAGGTTTGACCTCAGTCGAACTAGAACTCAGGCTAAGTGCCTTCGCTATCAAGCATATCAGGTTCGACCTCGGTCGAACCGGGACTCGGGCTAAGTGCCCTCGCCATCAAATGCATCAGGTTCGACCTTAGTCGAACTGGGACTTAGGCTAAGTGCCTTCGCCATCAAATACATCAGGTTTGACCTTAGTCGAACTGGGACTCAGGTTAAGTTCCTTCGCCATAAAATATATCAGATTTTACCTCAGTCAAACCGAGAGTCAGCCATCAAATACATCAGGTTTGACCTTAGTCGAACTGGGACTCAGGTTAAGTTCCTTCGCCATAAAATATATCAGATTTGACCTCAGTCAAACCGAGACTCAGGCTAAGTGCCTTCGCTATCATAATATATCAAGTTCGACCGGACTCGGGATAAGTGACTTTGCCATCAAAGTTTTTAGGTTCGACCTTAATCGAACAAGAACTCAGGTTGAGTGCTTTCGCCATCGAACTTATCATGTTCGACCTCAGCCGCACTAGGGCTAGGATGAGGAAAAACTAATTGTCGTCACTACAAAACAACCGCCCCTCCCTGTTCATGTCAGGACAAAGAGCTATCATAATCGATCCAAAACTGACATGACGACCTCAGTCGAATTCAATGGTTGGTCGTCCCTCCATACGTATTCAAAAAAGAAAAAGATTGGAATGGAAGATAGAATAAAGCGCAAGACAAACGATGAAACGATTAGCATAATTGTCTAAAGAGTTAAAAGCGCGGGTACTCCCCGCTTACACCCGGCCCTGTCTAGTCAATACAAGAAAGAAAAAAACAACAAAAAACAAATAGAAAATAACGATAACAAATATTTTCTTTACTCGGCGTCACCATCGCCGTTACCATCGCTGCCAATCTCGGCATCATTAGCCCCAAGTGTCTCCACATCATAACCACAGTCGGCACGAGCGTCAAGAGCCTTCTAACATGCCACATCGAAGACAGCCTCGGTCACAGTACTCGACTCCAACAAGTTCTTTTAAACATCGCGTTGAGCTTTGGCGTTAACCCAAAGTTCATGAACCTGGTGAAACGTTAGTATACGACGAACCAGCTTGATTCTACAGTCGCTGGTTCTCCTCCTCCAAAATCGCAATTCGGTCCAACATGACCCTGGCCTTCTTCTCAAGAACACCAATCCGTTCCTCGAGCCCCACCTCTCTAAGGGCCGCTTTCTCCCTCTCCGACTCAAACCGGGACTCATGCACATGAATTGACGCCTCAAACGCAACGAACCTTAACGAGGCACCCCTTTCCAGAAATTTTAAGGTAGCAACCTCGCCTTCCAGCGCTGCAGCTTCCCGCTCCATTCTGCAAATGCCTTCGCTGCCTTGACCCAGTTCTGCTCTGCCTCCAGCTCTATCTCCCTCAACCTGCCCTGCAGGAGCGTACACTCGGCTGCAATTCTTTTTCCCACCTCATGCTCCTCGTCCATCCTACGAATCTGCTCTTCAAGAGCATATTTACTGCCAAGCGCCTGCTACAACTGCTGATCCCGCCTCCCCAAATCCTCGCCCAAAGCCTAATTATCGGGATCGTTCCGTAAATGCTCGTGCAACACTCAACACTGATCACGGTAATAACGATATTTCCCCAACATCTGCGAGAAAATCCTCGAACGAATCTTAGCTCTGTGGATGTTCTCCACCTCCAACAAGTAAGTCTGCAAAACAAAGAGAAGGTAAATCTGAGGCAAAGGCTAAAAAAGAGAGAGAAAAAACTAGGAACGTACTACGTACCCTCAGGCCCATCACGGCCACTTCGTCAATCACTTTAATATCCAAAACACTCCTCAAAGACTCGTTCTCGGCCTCCAAACATAACAACTCGAGCTGCGACACCAAGTTATTTCCTTCAGCTAATAAGTTGAAATCCGAGGGAACCTCAATAAAATGGGCCGGCCCCCCTACATGTACCATAGAATTGGTAATACCCTCCTCGAACATACGAATATCGTCGGGGTCCAAATCGAACTCAGGCTTATACTCATCCTCCACCACGTCTTTTCCCCTCTCCCGCTGTTGATGTAGAGCAACTTGTCATGGCCAACAATGATATATCAGAAGTCACGGCATCGGCCTGTAATGATCGACTCTCCGCCTCAGCAATAGGAACTTCGGATGGAGTCATCAAGAAAGCGATATTCCCATGGCTAGAACTATCGGGTTTAACTCTGAATAACTCTCTCTCCTCAACAGCAAGCGCCACAGCCGCACCACCCTCCGAGTCCGTCCGGGGAGAATCCAAGTTGATCACTGACGGAGTAGCCACCACAAATGCCACTCGCTGCTTCTGTGAAGGCCTATTCTCCTCCTCATTTGAAGGCGAGCCCGTCCAAGAATGGACAAGCCTGGACGGTCCTTCGTCTTGTGGCGTAGACCACATTGGTGATGCAACCACTAACGATTCAACCAACGCCGCCCTCGGTACTGGATGAGCCACAGGTGCAGTAGCTAGCCTAGCAAGTGCACCTGGCCGACGGAAAGCCAATTGTGGAGCTTTGACACGACGTGGTCTCTCTAGATACAATGAACAAACAAGTCAATAACCGCAGTCAAAACAAAACAAAATAGAAAAGAGAAAGGGCCGAAATTCCACCTGTCACGGGTCTGTGACCATGCCTCTCCTAGAAAGCCGCCCAGTTGCGAATGCCGGCAGTGCGAGGAAGCACTGCCTCAACCCAGTCTCGGATCCCCTCCAAAGGAGATGGCGACAACTTTTCAGCTACAAAATATTAAGGTAAATCAATAACCATAAGTACAAAGCATAAGGAAAGTCAAAATAGGGAGGATACCTAGTCAGGAACGAGGTCTATGTGCAATGTTCAAAACTTTCGGGAATCCATTTGGGTCCGCCACCAGGTGTTCAGTCCAAATATAGAAAAAAATCTCAACGGAATGACGAATGACCTCGTCGTCCAACCCAACCATCAAGCCCTTTGATCCTCGTGGGCGTGCATAGATTATGGTGTCGTAGATTTTTTGGGGAGCGAAGAGACTAAGCACATGCCTCAGAGTGACCTCCCTACCCACTAGCTATGCATACTTGATGAATATGAGGAGCAATTTGTAGAGGTAAGGAGAAAGTTGGGCTGGGCATACCCCATAATAGTATCAGAAGTCTACTATCAGCATCGGGAGCGGGAGTGTGTACCCCACCTGGAAGGGATAAGCATAGAACAAGCTATACCCGCGATGGTCGATCTGTGCCTTGTCCTTGATCTTCGCAAGAGAGATCTCGACATAACGTGGGATACGCCATTGCTCCCGCATTTGGGTATCCCCACTTACCACATTAGAGAAGCAATGACCCATTTTCTATGTTGTCCGGTGCACTAAAATCCATCACCTGATTTCTTGGTCGAGGTAGAATTTCATCGACCGAAGGAATTTTGTCACCTTCCACCAACCCTAACCTTTCATCTATGTGAGCGGGATTTTTGACCACCGGAGAATTAGCCGGACGATTGCCGCGAGAAGAAGTACTTTCCATGATTGATTCACGAGTGAGAGAAAGAAGAACTTTAATGAGAGAAACGGAGAAATCAATGATGATAACGATCGGAAGAATAGGAAAAATACAATTTGGCAGAAGAAAAGGCTTCTCGAGAACTCTCTTAGAAGAATAATGGATATGTTAAGAACAATATGACACATCTTCTTTGGCTATAAATAGCAGATTCTGCCTGCACAGAACCCAGTGTTCGCCATTAATACATAATTGGGCACGAAGCAATTCAGTTTCGTGAAAACGTACGCCATTATGAACGACCGCGTAGGATGACGCTTCACTCACCAACCAACGGTTCAGTTCTGAAACTTCATTTCAGGGTGCCCTTCCTGATCGCGTTGCTCTATATGTCTGTCGAAGTCGACCCGGGCACGACCTCGACGAACGGAGGGACTAACTGTATTGGTATAAATTAAACCCCATCACGATCAATTCATACTCGTAACAATTGTCCTTAAGGTAAATAAAAGGGTGTCTCCACAATGAAAAGAGGGGCCCATTCATGACCAACTGAAAAAGCTTAAAGCTATAAATACCAAGAGAGAACCCCGGGCTTCTTCTTTTACACAACTCTAAATACACCAGAAATAGAAAGATATGCTCCATAAGTGGAGCGAAAAATAAGATTAATGTAAGATCTTGAACCTCTTCAAGAAGAGACGGGTTAAGCTACCACGATGAATAAAACCCTGTTTATATCGTTTCACAATTGATTACTTCTATGTCTCAAGTTTATCTTCTAATTCAGCGACTAACTACAATTGGCTATAATTTACCCCTTGGATTATTTTGATTGATTTGCTTGAGAAGTGTTCGATAATTTCCACCAAACAATTCCATTTTTTGAGTTTTCGGTAATATGATTTATACTTATTTTCTTGTTAATCTATTTAAATTTTGATTTGAAAAGATAATAAAAATTTAGAACAGTTGAAACTTGATTTTGAAAGTTGATAACTTATGGATTGATATCAGAATAAATTAATCCACGAAAGAGTTTCATTACTTCAATTTACTTAGATGCTTGAAAACATGAGAAAGTATGGAAATTCACGTGCAATTCAAACTATTCAATTTTAGATGCATAGGAAGCAGGGAAAAAAACATATGTACAAATATGAATTTGGAAGACATGACCTAAAGAAAATGTGGCTTGCCAACAGATTATACTTTTTTTTACACGTAAAGATTTATTATGCCCACGTCCGTTTACCCTATAAACGAATAACATATGAATTTATATGTGGTTTTAAGGACACGTAATTTCATTTCGCATAAACTGAGAAAAGCGTAAATTGATATTGACATGACTAGAAAGGAATAAAAACCAAACTAATCAAATAGCATTGGCCTTCGAATTCGGTCACCCTTGAACCAAGTGAAAATTCTGTTGATACAAGAACAAATTAACAAGATAATGAAAACTAGAGAAAGACAATATATTGCTTTGTATTGAGTGAATATGATGCCCTTTACAAATGATCAGCTCCCTTTTATATAGCATGGGAGTCCTACCCTTGATACAATTCTAAACACAGTAAGAAATCTCAAGATTAGCTAATTAATCGGCCTCTTCCTGATATGTACCGATATTTTTACCGTGATCCTCGTCTGATTGCGTATATTTTGGCTTTCCGTTATTTGGCTCGGTAAGTTCTCCTTGATCTTGGTCGATCTCTATCCCGACTGGTTTCGATCTTGGCCGACCTCGATCTTGATCGATCTTTGGTTCACGAGCTCGGCAATCGATCTTTACACCACAGTCTGATATAGCATGGGGTTGAACCTTAGCCTGCCACATTCCAAGGCAAGTCCAATTTTGACTGTATAAATATAGTCCCTCGTTTCTCCGAAAGAAGACGATGAGAAACGATATGAACTTTTGCAATCCCATCTCGATGGGTCATGACGTAAGTGACGAACCCGACCATGACGTAACAACAAGTAGATACTGAAATGTCCTGCCGGTTCAGGTATCGAGGCATTAAATGCCTGTCAGTCATTATCTCCCGCTACTTGTCCAGAACCGCCGCTAGCTACCTATAAAAACCCTAACCTTTCCTCGTTCAAACTTTTATAGTCAAAGTCCTCCCTACCTTTGCTTTTTCTTCAAAAAATCTCTATGCTTTACAATCTTCACACCCAAATTGCTTAAACCTTAATCAAACCGCGTATCCTTCCAATCCCTTTTTATCGTGTTCATGAATAGCTAAAACTTCCAAAACCATGCCGCAAAAGGAGGCTGCTTCTTTATCAAGGCTCGCCGGCGATGAGGCTGATTTGTTCCGCCAAGGTGCCCTACCAACATTTACTTTAAGCTTGAAAAGTCTCCCGCGGCGCGTGTCGATGTGAGCCGGTCTCGAGGTATATATGCACCATTACCAAAGACACCCTCAAAAGGGTAAAAGAGGAGTGTAACTAGGTGAAAAAGGATGTAATAGTTACTACTCTTTATGAATTGATCACCACTCACGTGGAAGGGTATCTAAGTGTTTATACCTATCCTTTCATGATAGGTCCCTTAGACCCTATCATCATCGCTTTTTGCAAGAGGTAAAATGTCACCCTCGGCCAACTCCACCCTTCATAATAAGAATAGTCATTCTCCTCCATTTCTTCACAAAAATAATTTAGAGATATCCCTTCACTCTCGATCACCTCATGCGCCTCTACGATCCTTGGCTCTATCGAGGGGGAATGATTAAGCTTGTCCACGGGCCAATAGAGCCCCGTTCTCCAGCATAGATGAGTCTCGAGATTGAGGCTTGATGGGTTAATTTGTATCAATAAAGACTTCAAACCCGATCCTTACTAAAGATATATCGTTCCCTAAGAATTGAAACATAAAACGTAAGTGCACTTCCCCTTGAGTGTTTAATTTGTTATTTTACTTCCTATTTCTTTTTCTCATATATGTTTTGGTATTCAGTTGTGTCCCAGATGCCGGAACCAATTCTAGAACTTAGAAAATAGGTCGAAAGCCTAGTGTCACAATGATCCTACCCTAAATGTTCCTGGATGGAGTTGTCGAAGGTCCAATGGTAGGATCACAATCATGGTAAGCTTCTTTCTTTGAACTGTTATCATTCGGGCCAATTTCTTTGGCTTACTCATCAATCATGCCCGTGAGTCTTATAGCATGATTGTTGTGATCCTATCATGTATCGATCATGCTCAAATTGATGATTATTAACGTTGAACAAAAATTATGAAAATTTCTTGGTAATTGATTATTGTTGTCGCGTCCCCTTTTTCCTTGCGAAATCGGGTTTATGATATTTGGTTGGAACAACTCTTTCCTTTTGGGAAAGGGTTTAGCAATTTTGAAGAGTCACAACCTAACGAGTTTAAGGTGAATTAGGGAACCTATAGGGTTCAACTACAACTACGTTTGATAACTAGAGATAGGGTAAGAGTTTAAAATTGTCCCAATGTGTTAGGCACACCTCAGGATCCACAAGTATGGTTTCCAGCCAGATAATTTTTGTGAATTTGTGCAATTTCAGGTAAACAAATAAGGCTCAAATAATAGAGGATTCTAATACACAAGTGTTTGAAAACAAGCAAATAAAACAAGGTTTTGAAAAGAGTTATGATCTAAGCATGCTGATAAATGTGAAAGGGTCCTAGGTTTGTTTGTAATATGGATCACATTAATGCAATACCCGGTAATCACTCCTCAAAAGACGGGCTACACGTGGTATTACTACACTGGTCATTGTGAGCACGTGATTTTGCCATATATGAGAATCTCCCAAAAATTCAAAATAAAATAATTTTTGTGTCGTTTGCAATTATTGTGGATTCTGTGTTATTGTTTACGTTTGTGTGTGCGTGTTTACTTGTTAAATTAAGAAATACCAAAAATATGGCATTTGCATTTAGGATTTCATTTCTACACTTTTGGTTTAATCAAGAAAATTGTTGTTGTATCAAAAATGAAAAAATCACAAAAAAAATTAATGTAATTTACATTTTTTTAACATTAAGGTATGATTGTGTGATTTTATCTCTAATTGCTATTTAATTGTGTGTTAATTGTTATCAAGAGTTAATTAATACTTTCTATAAATTAATTTAGCTCTATAATTTAATTTAGGATTTTTAAAATTTTTAGTTTTAAGAAATGAAAATAAAAAGAAGAGAAAAGGAAGCAAATAAGAAAGGAAAATCGGAATTGGGCCATCTCCAATCCAGCAAAAACCAGGCCCAATTTAATTCACTACCCAGCCCAATCCCTTACCCGGTTAAAACGCGCCCCGTCGCCCCAAAACGACCCTGTTTTATTTAATAGGATGATCTGGACCGTTGGATTCCATTGATCCAACAGGCCAAATTAAGTCTGGCATTTAGTATACTAAAACCCCCTAAACCCTTCTCCCCGCTTCATTCTCCCAAACGACCCCTCATCTCTTTCACTCATCTTCTCCCTCAGAAAAACCCTAGCCGCCATGGTTTCCTCAAGATCGAAACCCGGTGGTAGCCACCCCAAACCTAACCAAAATAACACTCCTAACACATCTCAACCCCTTGAACCCAAATCCAACACTCTTTTGGCTCAAATCTTCCCCCATCTTCTCGAATCTTCACTTGAAGTTTCGAGCTAAATGGAAACGTATCCCAATCCACCCCAAACTCACCCCCAAACACTTCCATAGCCACCCTCATCACCAAATTGTAGTTGGTTTAGTTCGAATCAAGCCCTAACTCCTCAACCCCCAAATTCGAACATCAAGAACCCTAGGAACTTTTGGAGTCTGTTTGGAAGATTTTGAGGTTCCAATGGGTTTTAGTCAAGTTGTTCTCTCTAGAGAACACTCGATTACAGCCTGTTTGGCCTCAAAAAGTTCGAGTCCATTTGATCTCATGCATGTTTGGTTCTGATATTCTCTTCTTAAGGTATTTGCTTTTCTTCTTTCTGTTTTATTTATTGTTGTACTCATTGTTTAGTATTAGTTGTTCATGGGTTTCCGTTTGTGTTTAGTTTTTTGTTTTTTCTGTTTTGCTTCTTCTCAAAGACCTTTATTTGGTCGATGGTATTTCTGTTCCCTGTTATAAATGTGTCGTTATAAGATATGAATTCACTTCGATTAATATCGTCAAATGGTTGATTCTGCATTTTACCTGTTTTGTCCAAGAATTTTGAATCACTGATTCGACGACTGGTTGTTATCGATTATACAGGTTGTAATCGACTAATCGAATGCCGTTGATTAGTTTCGTATAAGTCTTGTTTAGAACAGTAGGAAAGTCGTGTTAATATTAATTAATTCCATCTCGAACCACTGTTGAATTGAATTAAGTTGTTGGCTGATTTTTTATTCTGAATTAGGGACTGAATTGGTTATAGTTGTGTGGTTGTTCAGTAGTTTATAATTAGTGTTAATTTAAATGGATAATACACTGACAAACTAGATCAAAGAACAAGGGGGAAACAATTAAGAATTTTGAAGCTGAATGGCCTGCCTATACCAAATGTTAGTGCACTATTAAATTAACATATTAAATTAATAAAAAGGGGATTGGTATGGCTGTTTGGGTGCCTTTTTAAGCTGGAAATTAGAGAGAACATGTGTGTGTGATTAAAAGGTCAAAGGGATGCACGAATAACAAGCTGGAAAGGTGAACTATTGAATTTAAAAAGGTTATGTTTTGTCTATAAAAACAGAAAGAAAAAAGAACTAAATGGACTGGAAAAAACACACACTTGAGAGGATATACAGACACACAGACCTTAAAACACATAGAGAATAGGAGGAGAGTTTAAGAAGGAATAGAATAGGAGATAGAGATACAATCTGGAAGATGGTGTAGGGAGAAAGTAGAGGAGAACAGAATAGGAGAGTTTAAGGGGGGGAGGATCAGTTTTTGAGGGTGTTTAAGCTTGAAAAGAATAGAGAGAAGTACTGAGAAGTCTCACTGTGTCATTAAAATTCTTTTTCTGTTCCAGTGATTTTATTTTCCTGATTCCAGTACACTAGACTGATCTTGAGTGACTTTGAGTCCAACTGAATTGGATTCTGATTGAACTTTATCTTGTTGAAAGTTTTAAGTGGTTCCGGATGTTACCTTGAGTTCATTTGGTTTGTTTTGGTACCACTGTGGGTCAATATTTTAGGTTTTGTTTGGTTTCTGGGCTTCAGAATTTGGTTTGAATTGCTGTTGTTGGGTTGCAGTTGCATTGCTATATTACCTACTGGTGCCGACCTTTCCTTTCTCTTGTTTGTTTTCAATCTCAGGTATTATCCAAAGTCCCATGGACATCACTTGATGTATAATGCAAAAATACAAGTTTGAATGAAGTTTCATATCAGAATGTTTGCCAAATTTCTCTTTTGTTTGAGTTTTATAATGATGTAGCATCATCAAGGAGAATCTATACCTGGCTGTTTAAGTTTTATTCTAGCTTAACTATGGAAGGCATATGTTAAAGAAGTTTACTCTTTGCTCAAATTTCTTGCGGGTGCTTCTTTTCTTTATATTGATGCTTTTCTATTGTGTTTTATTAGTTTGGTAAGAGTTAGTTTTTTTGGGTGATTTTGACTACAATCTCTCGGTAGTACTTTGTAAGGTTTTTTTAAGGTCCAATCGAATGTTAGTTTCACTTAATGCTAATTTATTCTTTTTTTAGTTTAGTTTAAATATGTGCTTAAAATAAATTGGGTTAGCCTAATTTCCAAGCTCAAAATGTGAAGGATTGGACAACAAAGACATTAATACAAGCTATAATTAGAAGGCATTAATAGTTATATTAAAATAAAGCAAGAACAATGATAGAAAATATAGTACATTGTAGGTTTGGCCTTTAAAAAATGAAAAGAGGTAAGCCTTGTTAGAGAACAAAGTTCACGTGGCCCTCAACAATTGTTATGAAAATTTTAGATTTGGAAGGACCGTTTAGCAAAATTCACGGTCTTTCCCAAAGTTAACAAAGACGTAGATACATAGGCACGATTTGCAATAATATATATTCTCAAATATGGGTACACATTTATGTGACCCAAATCCAAATCTCAACGTAGTCGAAATGTGTTGACAACCACGGGCGTACTGGTACGACGTGGCTCGAGGTATATTTTTACTACGCTACAATTCTTATAAAATAATAGTAATGGAAAGCAGTTGAAAGTTCAAATTTGTACGTGAGTTAAAAGCATGTTATAAAAATCAAATAATTAAGCCAAATACAACAGTTGAGCGACCGTGCTAGAACCACGAAACTTGAAAATGCCTAACACCTTCTCCCGGGTTAACAGAATTCCTTATCCGGATTTCTGGTTCGCGGATTATTAAATAGAGTCAAATCTTTCCTCAATACGGGCTTCAAACCGGTGACTTGGGACACCATAAATCTTCCAAGTGGCGACTCTGAATCTTTTAATAAATGAATCCCGTTTTGATTGTCCTTTAATTGGAAAAACTCATTTTACATCTCGCGCCCTCGCGGGTTAGCGCCGAAAAAGGAGGTGTGATAGCGTTGGCGACTCTGCTAGGGACACCAAACCCAGAATCACTGGTTCAGGGTTTAAGAATTCGAGCTTAGAATTATCGTTGTATTTGGTTTTATTTATTATTATCTGATTTTATTATATGATTGAGCTTAAATGTGCAAAATGATATTTTTATCGCTTTGATATTTTTTGAATTGTATATATATAAATTGTGCCGAAATCCTACTTCTTTCTAAGTCTTCTAAAAAATGGTGCATACGTTCGCGTAGCCTGCCTTTTGAAAAATTATTCCAAATAGAGTGAATGTTGGGCAAGTGACAAGGCCGGGCAGACTTTAGTGCTCCCGTTACGTCGCCCCCTCCTCAGCCCCAGTTGTCCACTCGGGTAAGCCAGTTCTAGAACAATAGCAAAACTCATGCCAGATCCTTAATAGGATGCTTGTTTGCACAACCTAAGATATAGGTATTTAAAGTTCCAAATTTCAAGCTTAAATGAATTTTTATAATTGGCTTTGTGTAATCTATTTTGTTTTACATGTTGAGCCCAAATGTGCTAAATGTTACTTTATTGCTTCGATATTTTGTGAACTGTATGTATAAACTGTGCCGAAACCTTTCTTTTCTCACCTCCGGGGATGTGCTTACTGGTTGAGACTCCATATTTTGTTAGTGTCTTACCCTAAAATAAGAAAGAGGCTCGTAAAGTTTCTAAGCCGGCTGGCCTTTTGGTTCCCGAAAAGGAGCTCCTTCCTCGACTCGAGTTGTCCGCTCGAGTACACAGTCTAGAACAAATACCCAGATTTTTAACATAGTATAACAAAACTTCATACCGGACCCCTAGTAAGAACGCTTATTTGCATCATGTTGCATTTGACTTAAGGGACTCAACACAGGGGTTGGGTCCGTCTAGGACAGGCAACCTGAAATGAAAAGACCATCCTACTGCATCTTATTTTTATACATTTATTTGCTTCAGACTTGCATGCTGACCGGCTTTTAAATATTGGAGAAAATAAAAAAAAAAGAATAATATAATAATATAGAGAGATTACTACTCAACAAACCAATGCCCAATGTCGAAACTCTGCCGGATTTTTGAGAAAATTAAAAACAAAAAAATATTGTTATAGTTTATTTTGTTTGCCAATGAAAAAAGAAGAATTGATAAGTTTTTATTTTTAAAATAGTTTGCTTTATTTGCCAATAAAAACAAATGAAGAGTTTATTTTTCAAAATAATTTGTTTTACTTTCAACTAAAAAATATATATATCTTTCAAGAAATATATTTGCCAATATGTGTGATTTTGTTTTCAAAAAAAATAGTTTATTTGTTTGTCAATAAAATAGTTTGTTTTGTAGCCAATAAAAAATAGAAATAAAAAGAAAAATGTTTGTCTGCACATATAGTTTGTTTTATTTGGAACCGAACTACGCGGGTTTGATTCTCACCGGATGTGAGATATGTAGGCAACCTTTATCAGGTCCAACCTCCCCTTTTGCAAAAATATCCAAAAATATCGAAATTAATTTTTTGTCGTAAATAAGTCGGTGATGCCCTTTTCAAAACAGCAGAATGTTCCCGAAAGGGACGCTGGAAGGCTGATTTTGTATAAACAGACACCTTTGGGTCAATTTTTTAGATTCTGATCGATTAACCCACACAGCCTTGAAATCTTCGTCCCCGAAGTATTGAAAGGCCGTTTTTTCAAAAACAAGTTTTTTTTATTATTTGAAAAAAAAACAATAAAAAGAATCAGTGATCAAATGAATGTCATTTGCGTTTTTGGTCAAAATAAGCCAAGCCAGCTTCGGTGGTGTTTTAAACCGTTCTCGCCGAGATAGCCTTAGAGTATCTTTCAGTTGTCGAAAGGCTATTTTCGTAGAAGAACGGATAAGTTTGTGAAGTATCATAAAATAATCTTTCCCGACCTCGAAATTTAAGTGAAATTGAGAAGGGGCCACGTTTGTAGAAATAGCCATCAGGTTGAAATTGGCAAAAAGGGAAGGAATATGCCAGTTTGTTTTTTTAAATTCATATTTCTTTTGATTAGAGCATATGGTGTCTGATTTATAAGTATGTAAATTGTTTTGGCAAAGTTTGTTAATATGGTCAGTTTTTAAAACTTTGTAATCAAGATTGTTTTACCTTTAAAAATTGGAAAAAAAATGTGTGTTATTGTTATTGACCTTTCATTGACGCGAACTGCGCACGGTCTGATTCATGCGGGGTTATGATACGTAGGCAATCTCCATAAGATTCGACCACAACTTAAAAGCAAAAAAAAAAAATATAAGAGATAAAGGCATGATAGAAATGGTCAAATTGCCTAGGTACATTGCAATTGCAATATGTGTTAAAACTCTAATGCTGACAAGTTTGTTGTTTATCCAGAAGATTTCAAACAGTTAGTTTGTTAGGACGTTCTGCCATATTACCATTACCACACGAGATCCAAAGGGCCCATTCCGAAAAGCATGTCTAGTTCGGACAAAAGCATCGAAGAGGAAAAAATGGAAATACAAACAATGAAGGAAGAAGTAGACATGTTAAGGCGACGGATAGCGGAAATGCACATAGCCTGGTCTAGAGGGCAACCATTACCGTTGCTTCCCAATGCTCCTACTCTCCCACCAGTTCAGACTTTGGAACATCCTCCCACTGGTCCGTCGACAAGCTTCCCAAGTCACCACTACTACCAGGGAAGAAATCCCTATGAACCCCAAGTTCCACCACCCAATCAAAACCCTTCTCGACCAAATTCTCCCGTCTTTATGGCGCCTCCACCAGCCCCATTGAACAGGTCGTCTAATAAGCCGTTGTTTCAAGCTCATGATACACAATATTACCCCCCTAAACTCACATTCAAAGTACCCGAGCCACATACCTATAATCCCAACTTGGAGGACCCGGCGGAAATTGAAAGGCCGGCTAAGAGCCAAGAGCAAGACGAAATGATGCGAAAGTTTAAAAGCCTGGAGCAAACCTTCAGGAAGATGCATGGGTTAGGCAACCAGGTCAGCGTAGCCTACAAGGATCTATGCCATTTCCCTGACATCCAATTACCAGCGGGATTCAAGATGCCCAAGTTCGATTTGTATAAAGGACATGGCAATCCCATGGCTCATTTGCGGGGTTTTAGTAGTAAGATAAGGGGAGAAGGAGGCAAAGACGAGTTGTTAATAGCTTACATTGGCCAGAGTTTGAATGGGTCGGCATTGGAATGGTACACAAGACAAGATCCAAGCAGGTGGTACACATGGGATGATCTGGCACAAGCTTTCGCCAGACACTTCCAATACAACCTTGAGATAGTCCTAGACCATCTCACATTACTAAAGCTTGAGAAGAAACCTGGGGAGAGCTTCCGGGAGTTTGGATTCCGATGGAGAGAACAAACAGCAAGAGTTGATCCTCCGATTAGAGAGTGGGACATGGTGGAATACTTTCTGCAAACTCTGGAGCCAACTTACTTTGGTCACCTGGTGACATCAGTTGGTAAATCTTTCAACGAAGTGGTCAAAATGGGCGGTATGATAGAAAAGGGACTTAAGTCCAATAAGATCTTGAGCTATTCCGCGATAAAAGCAATAACTCAGGCTATTCAAAATGGCACAGGGGTTGCACTCGGGAAGAAGAGAAGAGAAGAAGTTGCAACGGTAGAGGAAGGCACTTGGTCGAGATTGAAAGGTCCTTCCTCTCACTACCAAGCCAGACCCTACCATGCAAATCACCCAAATCATCCTCCACGAAACACATATACACCACCAAGGGCTTACAATAACCCTCCAGGACCAGGTTTCTACGGGAATCATATTTTCAGAAATGAAAGGGCACAGAGAACATTCATTGAGTTGGGAGAAACCTATTCTGCTTTGTTCCGCAAATTAAAGCAGTTAGGCTTGTTAATTCCTATTGAGCCAAGATTGCCAAATCCCTTACCCCAAAATATGGATCGCTCAGTAAGCTGTGAGTATTGTTCAGGGGCTCTCGGACATGATACCTAGAAGTGTTGGAAATTGAAACATGCAGTGCAAAATCTTATTGACACCAATAAGATCGAGGTTCAGACACCAGAGGCACCCAACATCAATCATAATCCATTGACAGCTCACCCTTAGATCAAATTGATACACAAGGGAAGGGAAAATTAAGAAGCCCGATCCGTGATATTGGGACCATATTCCAAGGCAAAACCAATCAGTAGAAGTTGGTATATAAGAAGTCGTGCTTGGTAATCGGGAGGAGTTTTGGTGGTTTGTTTTGTTGTCATTTCTGTTGTCCGGGTTATTTTCAGGGTTGTGATCCGGATTTTGTCTTGTGGTCAAACCCTCTTATCCTTCCATTTTTGTCATTGCAGTTTGTTTAGATTTGTCGAGTTTTGTTTAGGGTTGTACTTTGGTTTGTTTTGCTTGTTTTGTTATTGAACCATTTCGCCATTTAGTTTAATGAAACTTTCGGTCTTTTATTACCCTCAGTCATCTTCTTTGTTTAGTTCTTTTTATCTTTAGATTTGTCATTTATTCGAACGTCGATTCGAATGACATGGCATCGCATATAATTTTGGCCTAATATTAAGAGTAAATCATGAAGCAATTAGAAGATAATCAGGGCATTTTAAAAGAAATAAAAACGATTTGAGATTATTTAGAGCCCGAGTCATGTGAAATTGGGGCAGGTAAAACACAAAGAAAACCTTAAGGGCAAATTGGCCATGTTGGCATGGGGGTCGCTCGTGATACTGAAATGAGAGTGTCGTCCAACAATGCTTTAAAGTGACAAATGAAAAGGCGAAAGGGCAGATATGGTTATCAAGCCTGGCACAACCAGAAGATGTCGTGAATATGTTGTCTGCACTTGGCATGTTATGAAGATTGGAATGACGAAGGCATTTTGTTCTGCTATCTAGACACTTTATCATTCGTTAACCCTTTGAGCCTTATGTGTTTTCTTTCATTACCCCTCCTTCGGAATTAGATGCAAAGACTACAAACACAAACTTGAAAGACAGGAGAAGAAAGGGATAAAGAAAAAGAAAAGAAAAAAGAAAACAACAAAAAGAGATAAAGAAAAGAAAAGAGAAAGAAAAATGAATGAAAAAGTGAAACTTGAAAAACGAGAAATTGGGAACTACGTTTGACCTGATTCCTCAAAGAGGATACGTAGGCGCTTCACAGCTCGGTCATAGTGTAAATAAAGAAATAAAAAATTCCCAAGTAAGAAACTGGGGCAAAGAAAAATTGTGTTTATTATAAATAAATTTAGGTCCGAAGGTTGTAAATTTTGAACCCAGAATTGATTTGTTTTGAGCCTTTAATTCCCTTTCTTGCTAGCCCTATCCAAATCCCACATTACGGTCCAAAGAAAAACCTTCCGATCAGTCTTCAAAAGAGGCCAAGTCAAG
Source organism: Nicotiana noctiflora (assembly GCA_032618575.1). Lineage (NCBI taxonomy): Eukaryota > Viridiplantae > Streptophyta > Magnoliopsida > Solanales > Solanaceae > Nicotiana > Nicotiana noctiflora. The sequence goes on along the minus strand of JASVEL010011567.1, from coordinate 4,748 downwards.
AAAATATGAGAGTCTAATCAGAATATAACACTCTGATTCCCAGCAGAAAAGACTTTGATTCCCAGCATAAAAGAAATACGAGAGAGTCTTAGCAGTGACACCCCAATCCCCGGTTAAAAGTAATACAAATGAGAGAGTCTTACCGGTGAAAACCTTCACAGGCACCATAAGGCGACGAAAGCTGAGAGAAAACCAAAATGAGAGAGGCTTGAAAGTGAAAACCCTCCGGGCACTACAAGTCGAATAAAGGTGATAATCAGATGGAAATCACAAGACAGAAATTGTGAAAGGCGATTAACGACGAAGGATAGGACATATGTGCATGTCGTGACCAGTAGAGTCGGTATCCGCGTTTGATAAGTTTTCATAGTCATTTCTTGTTAGAGAGTCATTTTTTCCATTGTCTAATATTTTTGTTTCTTTTTATCTTTCTCCTTTTATAAAAAATTCCCCATCAAAGTTTGTCTGGTTAGAACAAGTGAGAAATGACTTCAAAACTTGCTACCAATTTTCCAATTATTATGCAAGGCGAGGAAATGCCATTGATGGCAGAGAAGTGTGGTGCAAGGAAGATTATTAAACTGGGGCAGAAAAGTTTCTTTTCATTTTGAAAATTTTCTAGAAGCCAAGTCCCACTTGGGGAAGAATGAAGATAAGACAAGCCTTAAGGAAAGTAGTCTTCGAACCAGTGTCATCTCCAACAGCCTTCAAAAGAGTGAAACACTAATTTTGAGGAAATGAAAATCCCCCCGCAGTGTTATCTTCAGCAAGTTCCGAGGTGGTCGGGCAACACAGAGTGGTAAAGGAAGAAAGGAAATTTCATCTTCAACAAAATAACCCCCAATGAGTTGAGAAACACATAACGAGGAAGGGATAAATGGAAAAAGCCATCCCTAGTAGGAATATCATCTCCAGCAAATGAAATCATTCCCCAACAGGTTTTGGGAATCCCGAGCGAGGGAAAGGGGAAAAGAAAAAACCACCCCACAGGAGCGGCACAACCGCTCACAATGTTTTGAACTAACAAATTTTCTTTAATTTGAAACAGGGAAAGAAAGTGCTATTGATAGCAGAAAGTCATGCCACAAGGAAGAACACCAAAACTGGGGCAGAAAATTTTTTGCCGTTGTTGAAAATTTTCTCGGAGAAACGAGGAAGGCAATTCAAGATGACGTATCAGGTTTGTCCACCTTCAAATAGGATGTTACAGGTTTGTCCACCTTCAAACAGGGCGTCTCAGGTTTGTTCACCCTCAAACATGGATATCATGGGAGTATTCGCCCTCGAATAGAATACGATGGGAGTATCCACCCTCGAATAGGATACGATGGGAGTATCCGCCCTCGAATAGGATACGATGGGAGTATCCGCCCTCGAATAGGATACGATGGGAGTATCCGCCCTCGAATAGGATACGATAGGAGTATCCACCCTCGAATAGGATACGATGGGAGTATGCGCCTTCGAATAGGATACGATGGGAGTATCCGACCTCGAATAGGATACGATGGGCGTATTCACCCTCGAATAGGATATGATGGGACTATCCGCCCTCGAACAGGATAGGATGGGAGTATTCGCCCTCGAATAGGATACGATGGGACTATCCGCCCTCGAATAGGATATATTTAGGTTCATCCACCTTCGAATAGGATATTTTACGTTTGCTTTATTTCGACCCGAGTGGTCCTGCTTGCATAAACATTGTCATATACATATTTCATAAATTACTGCTAGAATGCATTTTAATTTCAAAAGTTTCTAATAAAAACAGGCGTCCACCTGTATTACAAGAGGAATGTTTTTCAGTCTTTACATTGTAGGTCTTGAAACCAGTAACCCGCCATAAAGCAGAAGGTTATGACAAGAGTTCCCAGCACAAATTCAAGCGCATGAGTCAAAGAAAGAGAAGACAAATCATGAGAGAATCGACCTTCAAGCCTTGGTTGTCCCCAGCATAACAGACTTGACAAAGAAAGCCACATTCCGGGGAAGCATAAAAAGGGGTCGATAAAGGAAGCCATATCCCTAGTGGAGTGAGAAAAATGATGAAAACTAGTATTCGGATAGGCAGAAGGCCAGTATCATCCCCAAATTTGCGAGATAAAGAAGCACCGGAGGAAACACAAGCCAACAAGAAAGCAAGGCGGCAAAAACAAGTTGAAGATAGATAGGATCATGTGATCCATAGGCTAGCCTAGCTTTTTGTTTTATTTTTAGCACGGTGTAATAACTAGATCGGTAACCAGTGGTAGCAGCAGCAACAACAATGACAGTAAAACCACAGTTTCACGGTAGTCCCAACTACCAAAGCTTCCCGAACTACATTGACCTGATTCCCTTTTAGCCAGGGATATGTAGGAGACCTTTTGAAGCAAAGGTTCGGTCAAGTCTTTCAAAAAATGCTTAACACGGAGTACTCAAACGAGCAACAATCGCTCGTATCCACTTACTTATCTTTGCACGAAAACTCTTCATGTTTCCGCACAAAGAGGGGCAGCTGTGAGCACGTGATTTTTCCCTATATGAGAATTATTCCCAAAAATTCAAAATAAAATAATTTTTGTGTCGTTTGCAATTATTGTGGATTCTGTGTTATTGTTTACGTCTGTGTGTGCATGTTTACTTGTTAAATTAAGAAAATACCAAAAATATGGCATTTGCATTTAGGATTTGATTTCTACACTTTTGGTTTAATCAATAAAATTGTTGTTGTATCAAAAATGAAACAATCACAAAAAATTAATGTAATTTACATTTTTTAACTATGATTGTGTGATTTTATCTCTAATTGCTATTTAATTGTGTGTTAATTGTTATCAAGAGTTAATTAATATTTTTTATAAATTAATTTAGCTCTATAAGTTAATTTAGGATTTTTAAAATTTTTAGTTTTAAGAAATGAAAATAAAAAAAAGAGAAAAGGAAGCAAACAAGAAAAGAAAATTGGAATTGGGCCATCTCCAATCCAGCAAAAACCAGGCCCAATTTAATTCACTACCCAATCCAATCCCTTACCCGATTAAAACCCGCCCCGTCGCCCCAAAATGACCCCGTTTTATTTAATAGGATGATCTGGACCATTGGATTCCATTGATCCAACAGCCCAAATTAAGTGTGGCATTTAGTATACCAAAACCCCCTAAACCCTTCTCCCCGCTTCATTCTCCCAAACGACCCCTCATCTCTTTTACTCATCTTCTCCCTCAAAAAACCCTAGCCGCCATGGTTTCCTCAAGCTCGAAACCCGACGGCAGCCACCCCAAACCTAACCAAAATAACACTCCTAACAAATCTCAACCCCTTGAACCCACATCCAACACTCGTTTGGCTCAAATCTTCCCTCATCTTCTCGAATCTTCACTTGAAGGTTCGAGCTAAATGGAAACATATCCAAATCTACCCCAAACTCACCCCAAACACTTCCCTAGCCACCCTCATCACCAAATTGTAGTTGGTTTGGTTCGAATCAAGCCCTAACTCCTCAACCCCCAAATTCGAACATCAAGAACCCTAGGAAATTTCGGAGTCTGTTTGGAAGATTTTGAGGTTCCAATGGGTTTTAGTCGGGTTGTTCTCACTCGAGAACACTCGATTACAGCCCGTTTGGCCTCAAAAAGTTCTAGTCCATTTGATCCCAAGCCCGTTTGGTTCCGATTTTCTCTTTTTAAGGTATTTGCTTTTCTTCTTTCTGTTTTATTTATTGTTGTACTCATTGTTTAGTATTAGTTGTTCATGGGTTTCCGTTTGTGTTAAGTTTTTTGTTTTTTCTGTTTTGATTCTTCTCAAAGACCTTTATTCGGTCGATGGTATTTCTATTCCCTGTTATAAATGTGTCATTATAAGATATGAATTCACTTCGATTAATATCGTCGAATGGTTGATTCTGCATTTTACCTTTTTTTTTCAAGAATTTTTGAATCACTGATTCAACGACTGGTTGTTATCGATTATATGTGTTGTAATCGACTAATCGAATGTCGTCGATTAGTTTCGTATAAGTCTTGTTTAGAACAGTAGGACAGTCGTGTTAATATTGTTGAATTCCATCTCGAACCACTGTTGAATTAAATTAAGTTGTTGGTTTATTTTTGATTCTGAATTAGGGACTGAATTGGTTATAGCTATGTGGTTGTTTAGTAGTTTATAATTAGTGTTAATTTAAATGGATAATACACTGCCAAACTAGATCAAAGAACATGGGGGAAACAATTAAGAATTTTGAAGCTGAATGGCATGCCTATACCAAATGTTAGTGCACTATCAAAATTGACAGATTAAATTAATTAAAAGGGGATTGGTATGGTTGTTTGAGTGCCTTTTTGAGCTGGAAATCAAAGAGAACATGGGTGTATGATTAAAAGGTTAAAGGGATGCACATGTGCTAAGGGAATAACAAGCTGGAAAGGTGAACTATTGAATTTAAAAAGGTTCTGTTTTGTCTATAAAAATAGAAAGAAAAAAGAACTAAAGGGACTGGAAAAAACACACACTTGAGAGGATATATAGACACACAGACCTTAAAACACATAGAGAATAGGAGGAGAGTTTAAGAAGGAACAGAATAGGAGATAGAGATACAATCTGGAAGAGGGTGTAGGGAGAAAACAGAGGAGAACAGAATAGGAGAGTTTAAGGGGGGGATCAATTTTTGAGGGTGTTTAAGCTTGAAAAGAATAGAGAGAAGTACTCAGAAGTCTCATCGTGTCATTAAAATTTTTTTCCTGCTCCAGTGATTTCATTTTCCT
>JASVEL010011566.1:0-138854 GCA_032618575.1 Nicotiana noctiflora | reverse complement strand
TTCACGCAATATCAAAGCGGTAAACATGTAGCACATTAATCAAAACATATAATGAAATCAGATATAAGCAAAAACAACAATTTAACTGAGCTCGAATTCTTAAACCCTGAACCGAAGTTCCGGGTTACTCATCCCCAGCAGAGTCGCCAGAGCTGTCACACCTCCTTTTTCCGCACCCGCTAGGGCGCGAGGGAGTTTTTCCAATTAAAGGACAATCGAGACGGGATCAATTTATTAAATTCAGAGTCGCCACTTGGGAAAATAATGGTGTCCCAAGTCACCGGTTTGATCCCGAACCGAGGAAATTTATGACTTTGTAATATAGTCTGCGAAACTAGAAAACCGGATAAGGAACTCTGTTAACCCGGGAGAAGGTGTTAGGCACTCCCGGATTCCGTGGTTTTAGCACGGTCGCTCAACTGCACTTTTTGCTTTTATCTGATTTCTTTGTGTATTTTAACTATGTATTTTTAATGCTCCGCTTTTATTTTTTAGAAGAATTGGGACGTCACGAAAACACATTTCGAGTCACACCGCAACCAGTACGCATGTGACTTTAATGTATTTCAGTTCCGCCGAGAGTAAGATTTGGGTCACATAAATGCACACTCGTATTTAGGAAAGTAATTTACTTACAAATCGTGCCGAAAGAGTCTATCGTCTTTATTAACTTCGGGAAAGGACCGTGAAATTCACTAACGGTCCTTCCAAATCTAAGTTTTTTATAACAACTAATTTGAGGGCCCCGCAATTGTGTATTTTTGTTTGGCGAGGCTCGTCTCGTTATTATTTAAGGTCATACCTAGCATAACTAAATTTTCTGTCGCTTTGTTTTTGTATCAAAAGGAAAGAAAGTCCTAATGAACATTACTAAGAAAGATTACCTTAATTTACCAATTATACATTAACCGGCTTAGCACCATTTTAACCTATTATCTCGCCTCGAATTTACTCCGCTAAATGAATTAAAGATATGCCTATTTAAAGGTAATTTGAAACCTAATACCACCACTACGTCACGGGAACCGTACCCGTATCCATGACAATTTAATTATGTGATCGACTGATATTGAAGCAAGACGATGATACAAGAGGACTGCAAGATGGTTTAATTCGTAGCATAAAAGGTCGATTTGACATACCCCAACATTAAATCATGCAAAAGATTCTGTTTATTTCCTTAAAAGCGAATACAACTCAGAGGTGTGTTTTGGTAAGACAAAAGGGAAATCAGTCACGCCATGGCTATAAACAATCAATTGCATATGAAAGAGGAGCTTCAAATCACAGCTCATACCAAGTCAAGATATGGGTCGAATTGTCTCTATGCCTTAATGGATTATCGCACAATTAAACAAGTTCAAGAAACTGCTTCTTTCATAGTGTTAATTATGTCGTTCATTTCATGCCAATGTAGTAAATTTAGACTAAGCTCATACTAAGGATTCTGTAACGACTAACAAATCTTAATCAAGTATACACTGCATCCTCTGCCTTCTTAAGACATCTTATCTCAATACACCTAACTAGCCCAACTTTTTAAGCTTAAAACAGTATCACTTAAATCACTACACTTCGATTGATTGTCCATTAGAAAAGCAAGTACAATGAACAAATGTTTACACAATCTATCCATTTAGATAACAAAAAAAAAACTATCAACAAATATGAGCATTTCATTTCTTAACTCCTCTTCCCAGTTACATCAAAGTGAGCTCATGAATGTGTACCTGGAAATTGACAAAAAGTAGAGGACTAAAGGATCAGCTATGGTAATGAAGCAACAGCAGTAGTGAACCAGTAGCAACAACACACAACAGCAAACAGCCAATAGACACCACACTCAGCAGTAGCCAAAACACAACCACAGCAACAAAAACCACACCAGCAAACAGTAACCAAACACTCTACACACCAGTGGTAGCCAAACCCCACCACACTTAGCAACCAGACACAACACCAAACAGCAAACCAGGGCCAATGACAAACAGAAGCAGACACCCAGCAACAAGTCCAGAGACCAAATGGCAATATACCAATACAAAACCCAATCCAAGCTTAATAAAACAGTGTCCAGGGGTTTAAGAGTAACAACAAAAGGGTCCCGACAGCCCTGTTTTAACTTCCAAAACACTTGACGATTGCTTCAAAGACTCCAACAAACTAATGCCGTATCAAGATCTAAATCAAAAGACTTAAGGATTACATGAAACAGTGAGCCAGTGAAGAAGCACAATGTTTTCTTCCTTACTTTTCTCTCAAACTATCTCCCTCAAATCTGTGTATGTATGTTTGTATATGAAATCTGTGTATGTTTTCAGTCTCCCCCTCAAAATCCAGTCCTAAGCCTATATATATAGCTTTTTAATCCAGCTCCTAATGGTGCCCCTAACTAAACTAATACCCCTGCCCATTCCTATCTCTGCCCAGACCCTATTGCTCCCTGAACTCCCACTATCCATTGTCCATGTATGGGCCTTATTAGTTAAACAATAATCTCTGTCCAGACATCGCTAAGTGCCCTGCTGTGACAGCAGGCTCCACTGTCCAGCTTCATGTGCAGGGCATTAGAAATATTTTAAAATGCTAACACCTAATTTCCTAGTCAGCTGATTCCAATCCTAATTTCAGTTTCAAATCAAACAAACCTAAACTCCCTTCAACAATGCTAATCACTGTCCGGAATTTTAAACAACCAAACCTACGCAGTTAAACGACGACATTCAATTAACTACAACACATAACATGGATAACAAATTAATCGGCCAAACAGTGATTCTAAAATCTCGGCCAAAGTGAAACTAGGTATTCGACGACGCTAATCGAAACGAATAACTATCCTATGATAAACACATTCGAACAAATAATAGAATACAATTTGACCAAATAAAAGGTCTTTGAGGGGAGAAGATAGATAGGGACGGCCAACAGGAACGAGAAGAAAATTAAATGAATTGAACTAAACAAATACACAAACAACACATACCTAATTGAAATAGATAGGAAAAGGGAGATTACCTTGAACGAAATCGAAATCAAAGCAAAATCGGGCTGTTTTGAGCTTGTACTTGAATTTGGAGTCTAACGGACTTTAATTGAGATGTTTTCAAGCGAAAACATCCCAATTAAATTCTATTAGGCTTCAACTTCTCTCGAATCTAAATGAAGACTCTAATGTTGAAATCTAGGGTTCATAGGCTCAAATTTGGGGCTTGGGGCTTTGGGTTTGATTCGAGCAAAACTAAGGGTGGTTTGGGTGTGAGGGTGGTCTGGAGGTGCTAGGGTATGAGTTTGGGGTGGTTTGGCGTTGGTTCGAGTTTGACTCGAATCTTAAAATGAAGATTCGAGGAGTTCCGGAGTGATTCGAGGTAAATGAAGGATGGGTTCGTAGAGAGGGGGACCAGGAGGTTCTACGGTGTTAATTTGGTTGGGATTGGCCTACCGGAACCGCCGCGAGGCGATTTCCGGTAGGCGGAGGGCGGCGGAGGCACGGCGGAGGTTTTATCGTCTCTGAGAGAGACGGGCAAGGGCTAGGCGAGAATGAAAACGGGTAAGGGGGTATTGGGGTTCTTTGGTGTGTTTAAAATTAGAGTTTTAATCTCGGCCATCGGATCAAACTTGATCAACGGCCTGGATTATTTTTTAAGCATCAAACGACGTCGTTTGATTAAGTTGGGGTCCGGGTATATTTGGGAATTGATTGATTAATCTGGGCCGTTGGATAATAAAATCCAACGGTCCAGATCAACGGGGCCACTTGGGGTTGGGCAGGTCGGGTAAGTGATTGGGTTGTGTAATGAATTACATTGGGCCTGGTTTTGCTATGGCCCAATTCCGATTTTCCTTCTTTGTTATTTCCTACACTAAACTTTATATTGTATTACATACATACATACATATATATATATATATATATATATAATCAGATTAATTTGTAACACACATAATTAATTTTACTAACAATTGACATACGTAAATACCGAATCCTTACAGATGTACATTAAAATGACAAGAAATGCGAGAAATACATTTTTTATGATTTTCTCATTTTCGTAAAAAATGAACTTAACTATTTCTAAGTATGGAACTAACCCTACCAATATAAATGCGACATATTTGGTATATGTATTTTTGTTTATTAACTTAAGCAAACAGACACGGACCCACAAATGCAAGCGATAAGAAAAAGAACATGTGATCCCCAAACATTGCAAACAAACAAAAACTCTTTTGTTTTTGATATTTTGGGAGTAATTCTCGTATAGGGCGAAAATCACGTGCTCACAATTATCCACAAATTGATTTTCTTACGAGGTATGCACATCATCATCTCTCCCACTTCTTGTTGTAACCGACATCACATGATTGTTACATCCCTTCGGGTTCACAACCATATCACTTGGTAGAGCACCCTTAGGTCGAGTATTCAATAATTGAGAGATTTAGCCTAATTGCACTTCCATATTCTTGATAGAGGTATTGTGGGAAGCCAACTGAGCATCGGAATCTTGGTTCCTCTTCAACATTTTTTCGAACATCATTTCTATTTTTCCCATATCATTACACAAAGAACTAGATCCTTGAGATTGAAACAGAGGCAGATTGTTCGGTTGTTGGTACATCGGGGGCCTTTGAAAGCCTTGCCCCCAGTTGCGTCGGTTTCCATTGTTGTTCCACCCGCCTTGACCATTGTCATTCCTATTGTTTTTATTTCCATTCCAATTCCCTTGATTGCCCGAATTATTGTTACCCCAATTTCTGCCTTGGTTTTTGTTGTCCTAATTACTACCACCTTGTTAATTGCCCCAATTTCCTTGGGGTCACCATTGTTGATTTGAAGAGTTGCCTCGATTGCCTTAATATTTATTGACATATTGAACCTCTTCGCTTTTCTCATCATAACACTTATTTGTAAAACCACCACCATCATCATATTGATCACAATTTCCTTAAGGTTGTTGCCCTATTTGCCTTTTTTTAAGAATATTCACTCCATGGCATTGACTAGGCAAGGATTTTTGACTTGTTGAAATTGTGCCTTCGCCAATTGATTAATAGCAGTAGTAAGCTCAGAAATAGCTTGACCATGGTCATGCAACTCCTTGTGCAAATGGATGACCATGGGGTCACCTTGGAGCACATTTGCTCAGCTTTGCCATGCCGAAGAAGTGTCGGACATTTCATCCAAAACATCCCAAGCTTCATTGTAAGGAAGCTTCATAAAGTTGCATCCGGCCAATTGGTTCACAATGCATTGATTAGTGGTGTTGATGCCCCGATAAAAGGTTTGTTGAATCATCACATCCGTCATAACATTATTTGGGAACTATTTCACCATTGTTCTAAATCTCTCCCATATTTCATGCAAGGGTTCCGTTGGCTCTTTTTTGAAGGCCAAAATTTCATCTCAAAGCATTGTCATGTGACTCAACGAAAAGAACTTGGAAACGAACTTGTCGGCCAATTTATCTCACGTTGCGATGGAATGATTGGGGAGCCTTTCTAACCAATCCAATGCTTTACCATAAAGAGAAAACGGGAAAAGCCTCAATCTCAACGCATCCTCGGATATGTTTGTTTGCTTGCTACCCCAGCATGTATCTACGAACCCCTTCAAATACTTGTAGGAATTTTGATCGGAGGCACCCGTAAAATACCCCCATTACTCGAGCAAGGTCAACATGACATTTGTGATTTGACATTCCCCGCTCAGATTCGGGAAGGAACAATGGCACTCGCATATCTTTGATTTGGGAGGACTCTTGGAGCCACTCTTGGCGGTGGCGGAGGAAGGTCTGGGATATTATTGTTGTCATTTGCATTGGCCTGACAGTCTCTACGTGGAGCTTGAGTAAAATAGGAACCTCTTCTTGATCTATATCATCTACCTCCTCCCCCATATTCATATTGCCAAGAGGGGTCATTAGCATTGAGAGGCATTTATACCTAAGTACTCGACACAAACAAAATTAGTAACAAGAAGTAAAGAAGAAAAACACACAAAACTACTAAACAGATAGCCAAAAATTGTAAGCTCTCCGGTAATGGCGCCAAGAAGTGATCGCACCCAACTCCGAACTACTAAAAAGTAGGAGAAGAGGGTCGCAATAGCTTTTACCCGATATGAGGATCAGGATCAAATCCTTAGAGAGCTAGAAGGGAATTCAGGTATCTACTCAAAGTAGAATTGCATGTGTGCTCTTAAATGATCTTCCCTTCATTTTTGGGTTTTTCAATAATAAAATTACTATATCAAACTACTAACTACAATTAGACTATGCTACGCAATAATTGTTAAAGTTGTATCAAATAGGAAGAGGGGCACTAAGGTCGTGACATCACCTAGGTGTCTAATTGATGGGTAGATGATACTAAGGTTTCATTGACATAATTGGGGCTTATACTATAACCGTTGCAAAATTTTACCCACTCTCACACCTCTCGATAGAGAGAGTGATTTTCCCCAATTGTCTCTCTCAAGACCAAATGGGTAGGCAAATTGGATCAAGAAACTAGGGTTCAAGTAGGGTGATTACTTTCTCGAGGTTTAACTCGTTAATTGGGACTATCATTTCTCATGAGTCCATTCCAATTCCTTATTGGGTTAATTTTGGAGACTTAAACTCTTTTTCTCAAGAGGAGTCAAATCTACAAAGCACAAATCAGTGTTTGCAACCACCAATTCATAGATTAAAACATAAAATCAACCCAAATAGCAAACACCTATAGTCACACCCATCAATTACCTGCACTAGGGTTGAGCCACAACCCTAGCTAATGAGTTTAGGTACTCATGTTAGAACAAGAAAATGAAGAAATAGATGAAGAACAAGACACAATAACTAAATGCTAAATTAAATTACAAGAATCTCTACAAAAGGTGTTCTCACGATCTCAGCTTTGTTCTGAAGATAACAGATGACCTAAAAGTGGTAAAATGTTCTATTTATATTGAGCTGGAAAAACTTGACAAAAATACCCATGCGGGGTCAGTGCGGGCCGCACAAAATGTACCACGGCCGCACAAGGATCTCAGATTCAAAACTTGGCTCTCTGAAGTTGGGCTACGTGAAACGCACAGAATGGACTGCAACCACGGAGGCAGCGAGTGCGGTCTGTACAAAGATTCTCATGGACCACAAAGCCTTGGATCTATCAATTTCAACTCTCTAAATCCTACTCCACGGACCACACAAAATAGTCTTACGGTCGCAGATCCTTCACCGCGGACCATGCAATATGAACGGCGGCCACATTGCCTGAAGCCTGGTGTTGCCAACTCTCTGAATATGCCTAGTGTGGACCGCACAAAATGGACTAAGGCTGCACTAGGTGGTTTTCTTTAAAGCAACTCTCTGAATCTACCTAGTGCGGACCGCACAAAGTCAAATGCGGCCGCACTAGGCCGTTTTCCCCTTAGTTTGCCTTATCTTTAAGACTTGAGCAGGTTTCACTCCCTTTTGAGTCGATCCTTGACATTTCATCACTTTGTCGATCAAACCTACAATCAAGTACACTTATGAGCCTTTTGATTTTAACAATTTATAACCAAAGCATAAGCAAAAAAAAGTATAGAACATGGCAAAATCCCTAGTTATCAATGATTTGTATGCTATGTGGATTAAGAGACTAGGAGTTCTTATAAACAGGCTATGATATGATTGTAGGTCATGTCTGTCAGCCTTGTTTGGTAACTATCAGGGGTTTGGAGACCCGAGTGGATCCTTTGTTGCTTAGTGTGTTTGATTTTGAGATGATATTGGGTATGGTCTAGTTGTTTCCATGTCATATTATTTTGGACTATTACGCTGAGTCTGATGTTGTCTATTCCACGGATTAAGTGGCGAGGTTTGACGGATTTATGTTCCCAGTAGAGTGATTTCATTTTTGAAGACCCAGAGGATGGTTGGAAAAGGTTGTTTTTTTTGTTTGGCCTTTGTGAGGGATGTTAGTGCAGAGACTTCTACCATTGACTCAGTTCTGGTGGTGAGAGATTTTTCGAATGTGTTTTGTGCATCCGGGCATACCGCCTGACAGGGTTGTTGATTTCGGTATTGATTTGGTGTCGGGCACCATATTGTATGGCACTGACAGGTCAAAAGGAGTGGTTTCAGGAACTCCTTAACAAGGGGTTCATAGGTATGTCAATATGGATGTGTGTTTTGCATCGAGTCGACTTTGTTGACCCTGAGTTGTTATTGTTGAGGGATGTGTTGGTTCTATTGTTATTGAGCTTATTGGTGTTCTAGGGTGATCTATGAGTTACTTTTCCGTGTTGCGAGGCGTTATGAGTTATTGGTTATAGGCACATATGGTGATGTTCTATTAGGGTCTCATAGTGGAATTCAAGTGGGAAGAGTATTGGGTATTGATTGGTAGATAGCGTAGCGATTGTATCCTTTCGGGTTTGTGTGATGTTATGTTAATTGCTTCACCGTTGTTATGATGATTTTCTTTTAGTTCTAGACATCAAATTGCTCATGGTTGTCGATTTAAGCATAGTGACTTGAAGTGTTTACTATGGCCCAGTGTTTGGATGAGGACGCGCATTGGAGCGAAGTTATGGGGAGGTATGATCCTTCGGGTTAGGTGCATATGTTCTAGTTCTACGATGAGTGATAGGTTCTCAACATTGTGTTGTAACGGTACTGGAGTGTTTGTGGTACAGCTCTCTCATTTGAGTCATTTTTCATGATTTGAATATATTCGGATTGTTGCTTATTGGTGGGTGTATTGCACGAGTTGTGGATTTAGATGGTGTTGATGTTTCATGTCACTAAAGTAGTTGAGTTGGATAAGATGAGATCGTTGGGATCTAGAATGAATATAAACGGATTCGATTTCAGCATATTGGAAGGATAATATCGATGTTCGGCTTAGAAATATGCTATGGTCCTTACCAAAGGAGAAATGGTTGATTTGAGGAATCGTTATGACTTTTTACGTGTTTCATTTATCATTGGTTGTATACGGAAGTGTTGGAATGAGGCCTTATTTCATAAGAGGTTTATTATCGATATTCCGTTGTTTTGAGCAACTGTTGTGATTAGAAATTATCGCTAGGAGAGTTTGAGCTATGTGGTATATCATGTAATTGCATATAAGGTTTCATGTATGGCTTGTTACAACTTGTTCGGACTTATTCAAAGTATAGATGTGAGATTCTGATCTTATAGATGATTTCAGAAGTGGAAATGTGGTTCTAAGAATTATGGGCTAGGTTGGATTGTGAAATTTTAGTTACATTGTGTTATTGGGCCTATATGAGATAGGGTGATATGGGATCACCTCCGGGCATGTGCATGGTAAGGTTATACAGTAATTTGATGATTTTTGGAACAACTTTAGGCACGTTCGAGGACGAATATATGTTTAAGTGGGGGAGGATGTAACGACCCGATCAGTCATCTTGAGATTTTGCATTTCGCTCACTAGTTCTCGGGCATGACTAGCCCCGTATGATGTATGCTGAATCATGTAAATTGTCGGTTTTGGTTTTCAAGATAATTGGATTACATTTGGAAGAACAATTCTCTTTTGGAAGTTTTAAATTTGAAAGGTTTGACCAAGTTTTGATTTCGTAATATTAAATCTCATATTTGTATTTTTATAAGTTGGTTAGCTCTGTTAGGTGATTTTGGACATGGGAGCGCGTCCAGAATATGATTTGGAGGTTCGTGGTAGATTTAGACTTGAATTGGCAAAATTGAATTTTTGACGTTTTTCGGTTGATAGTGGAAATTTTGATATAGGGGTCGGAATGGAATTATAAAAGTTACAGTAGGTCCGTTGTGTCATTCGGATAAGTTTTGATAGACTTTTTGATCAAAAGAGAAATTTGGAAGTTTTTAGAGTTCTTAGGCTTGAATCTGTGGTTAATTTGATGTTTCAATGTTGTTTTAGGTGTTTTGAAAATTGCTACAAGTTTGGAAGGTGGTATATGAATTGCTCTTTTGATTGAGGTCCAGGGGGCCTCAGGGTGATTACGGATGGTTCACGGGAGGTTTTGAGTTGAAATATGTAGCTGAAGTGCTAAATTTCTATCATAATCGCACTTGTGGATGCAGAAGTGGATGGAGCGTCGGAGATGCGGCCACAGGCGAAATGGGCAGAAACCATAGATGCGGAGTTTGGGGCACACCCGCAATAGCGCAAGTGCGCGATTTGATGGTTGGTGCGGTCTTGAGTGCTTAAGTGATTTGCGCAAAAGTGCACCTGGGATCGCAGGTGCGTGGGTTTCAACCACAGAAGCGCTTTAGCTAGGGGCAGAACATATAAACTATGGGCTTCGCGATTTTCAGCCTTTCTTCACCATTTTTAAATCCATTTTGGAGCTTTTGGGAGATTTTAAAGAGGGAATTCAAGGAAACTTCCTTGATGTAAGATTTTTGAACATAAAACTCGTTTCTATGATTTTATTTCATGGATTAGGCTTGTAATTATTGGAAATTAGTGGTTGAACTTAAAAAAAACTAGGCCTTGTAATTGGAGCAAATTAGGGATTTGGGTGGTCAATTATGGTTAGATTTTGATAAATTTGGTATGCATGAACTTGTGGGAGGATAAGGATTCTATTGATGTTAATTTTGTCAGCTTCCGAGATTTCAAGATTTTTAATGAAAATTGGTTATTTTCGAGTGGGCTTTGTTCCTTAGCATATTTTGATAGTATGGTACTATTTTTGGTTAGATTTGTAGCATCTCGAGACCGAGTTGAGAGGCAAAGGCATTGCAAAATAGAGTGTGAACCGGATTGAGGTAATGATTGTAAATATTTTCCTGAGGATATGAAACCTCAAATTTCACATCGTCGTGTTGCTTTGAGGTAACGCACACGCTAGATGACGAATGTGGATAGTGCACCGTTGGGGATT
This sequence comes from Nicotiana noctiflora, assembly GCA_032618575.1. Taxonomy (NCBI): domain Eukaryota; kingdom Viridiplantae; phylum Streptophyta; class Magnoliopsida; order Solanales; family Solanaceae; genus Nicotiana; species Nicotiana noctiflora. Next base: position 127,981 of record JASVEL010011566.1, on the reverse strand, counting down.
GTAATTTAGTTCATCCCGTATGACTATTATGTCGCATATTTGATTGGAAATTTTTTTTATATCGTTGTGTTTTGGAACGTATTATCATGAGTTAGGCTCAATGCCATATTTAGGCCTCGTGTCAACTATTTTGGATCCTTAAGGGATTTTTACTAATATTTTCCTCACTGTTTTCGATTTGATACTTACGCTCACTTATGCTACGTTCTTAATGTTTTCATAACTCTATTTTATTCACTTCTTTTGATTTCATAAATGATATTTTGAGCTGAGTACTTGTTTCACCATCAGTCTGATGGGCTTGAGTGAGTTCTGACTGAGTGAGGCCAAAGGCCTGTGTTGTGAGGTTATCATGGGATTGGGTTGCGTGCCGCAGCATGTAGTACTGATTTGTTATATATGAGAGGCTGAGGGCCTGATTTATTATGTAACGAGGTGGAATGTGATTGTTATGAGGCCGAGTGCCTATTTGATTATGCCACGAGATGGCTTGTGATAGTGTTTATAGCTCATCTCAGAGTCTGTACACCCCTAGTGAGTGCGGGTACGCAGTGTGAGTTATGTGATGTAGCTCGAGGGGTTGTTGTTGTTTTATATTGTTACTCGATGGGTGGTTCTTGATTTATGTTATGCCCAAGGGGCTGATCACGAGTGATTGGGAGGTAGCCTGAGGGGTTATTGTTGTTTGATATTATGCCTGCGGGGCAATTTATGATACATGATTTGCCTGAGGGGTTGTTATGCTTCTATCATTTTTACTCACTATTTTTATCACTCATTTGAAACTGTTGAAAGATGTTTTTAAAAGGTTTTTCGCTAAAGCTGAATTTGATTTACGAAATAAAAGATTTCTACATTGTTTTGAAAATGTATTGTATTTGTTGTGGCATTATGACGTGGGTTACATGCTTTCTTACTAGGGGTGTGCATTCAATTTATCGATTCGATTTTGACTCTTATCGATAATTACTTATCGATTATCGATTTGTACATATGCTTATCGTTATCGTTTCAATAAGGTTTCGATTTTTTCGATTTCGATTTATTAATTTTTGGGGCTTATCGATTCGATTATCGATTACACCAATAAGAAAATTTGCGTGATTCCACGGAAAGTATATCGCTATAAACATGCCTAACTAATGTGGACAAAAAGAAGCTAAAATAAGACGAACATTGTTTATAACATAAAAATTGCGTCAATAGACATATGCAACGGAACTAAAGTAAGTGATCAAATATATGCCACCAACACTCCAACGGTATTAAAAAAAATAAAAATACATCATCACTGCTAATTCTATTTTCCATTAATTTGAACTTCATTTCCTTCAGCTTTAAATATGATCACTCCTTAAATATGATAGATGAAATAATTAGGGGTGTGCATTCGATTTATCGATTCGATTTTGACCCTTATCGATATTTACTTATCGATTATCGATTTGTACAACTGCTTATCGTTATCGTTTCAATAAGGTTTCGATTTTTTCGATTTTATTTATCGATGAACAGATAACAAATAATCGATTTGATTTATCGATAAATCGATTCGAATGCACACCCCTATTTCTTACTGCTCAGATTTCATTTACTTTTATTACTTACTGAGTTGGTATACTCACATTACTCCATGCACCTTGTGTGCAGATTCAGGTATTTCTATCCCGATAGCGGGTGTTGTTTGCTAAGTGGCAAAGTCATTGGAGTTAGCAAGGTAGCTGCCCGATGTTTGCAGCCCTATTTTTCTCCCTCTTATCCTCCTTAGATTGTTTTTAGTATATTTTTAGACCCTTCGTTGTATCCAGACCTTAGTAGATGCTCGTGACTTGTGACACCCCGATGTCATGCTAGTGCATTTATTCTGCACTGTTCATTTAGACTTACATTAAGAGATTATTGATTAGTTAATGGCTTAAAAATGACATTTATTGAATACCGATTGAATTCGAAAATTATATCCGCTGGCCTAGTTTCATGATATGCGCCATCACGACCGGGTCGATTTTAGGGCCGTGACAGTTTCAGCTGAGCGGCTGAAAGTGAAATTGAATCAATAATGTTCATCTGATTATAGGTGTTTAGGACCTAATTATTCCAAAGTTGTTTTTTTTTTTTTTTGGTCGAAAGGGAAAATTTTATTTCAACCAATTTGTCAATTTACATCATCTATTCATTTGGACTATAGAACAGATCTCATAAGTACACCCAAATAAAAACTATACAACTATTGTTGCTTAGCTAAATCCTACTACAAATATACTCTATTTGTCACATGTGTCAAGGATTGCATATTGGGTAACTATTGAATGTCTGCAAAATAGATAACCATTTAGGTTTCTTCTGTCCAGCAATGTGCACTTAAAGTGCATTCTCCTTTGTTCTATCTTTAGCTTCTCTGCTCAGATGTTGAAACCTTCTATCATTCTGTTCCATCCAAATGTCGTACACTACATTCTTATGCTTACTATCAAAGTTTTCTAATTCATATGCTTACTAGTTCTTCCATGGAAGTCGTCTATATAAGGCTAGCACAAACCTAAACGAATGAAAATAACAATATAACCTCTTTCTATGGTTAGCATTAAGATATGTATTATATTAAAAGAACAAACGCTTTTAGCGAAACGTTGTTATCTTTTTTATTCTTTAAAATAGTATTTATACTAGACAATAGTCAATTTAATTAATTTTCTAATATTTAGGACAAGGGTGAGGTTTTCTATTTGCTTGCAATGTAGCCGTACGCCTTTAGGTAGAAGTAAAAGTAGAGGATCTGTTTCCCCGCATTTCAATAAAAAAAATGTAAAACAGTATTAAAATCAACTAAAATTTGCTCATATCCTTATTTGAAACATAAAAGAACTCGTATATCGCTAAATCCAAAAAAGAGTAGAATTATATAACTATAAACAAATGCAAAAGCGTGTCGAGATGAACTGGGCACAGTATATGCAAGATGAGATTTCTGCAAATTTGTGGTATAAAAAATTGGATTATATATGAGCGGGAAAAAATGCAAATTAAGAGATTATTCATCTCTTTCACCAAAGGTACAACAATAAAACCTTGTGATTATTATTTATTTGGCAAGTAACATAGTCTCAAAAACTAATTAAACATACACGACCTAGTATATCTAATGTAATGTTTGTTGTCAGTCGCACCATATATTAGATTCCCCTACAAAATGAAACTGGGTGCCCCCCATGACGACAATATATAAAAGGAATATCTCGTCGCTCTAACGATACAAGACACTGTCCAAATGATGAAGAGAATAAACTTTAATTTCTTGATCATAAGAAAATTGAGAAGAACCCCATATCACTTGGATAATAATATCTTCTTAAATACAATGATTACAACTTTAATTTAGATACTTAGCAGTTAGCACGATTTAAAAGGAAAAAATACCTCCAATATATATTTTTACCCGTATAAACTTTTTCTTTCCTTTTCCTCTCTAATGTAAAAATATTGAATTTTATTTTTTTAAATACTGACGCGTAGCATGTAAAGAAAAGATCATTCCAAACACAAGTTGAAAGTATCATTTGCTTTTAAACTAATTGAACTCATGAACACCATAAGAACATCAAAACCTCTAGATAAACAAGAGATGAGAAACCACTAACCAGCCCCTTCATTTCACTCAGAGTACTATTTTGATATAGCTATATAATTTCAAAAGTTTATATTAAACTTCACCCAAAGAGTTTCACCTCAGCTCATTTAAAATTCTGGATTCGCGTTTGCCTCGTGAACTATAAGGCAACGGACTAATACAAAAAATGTAAATACAACAAAGAAATTATACAGATCAAGAACAACAAAGAGAGCATCGAACCAATCCATTCTCATTACAAAGTTGACACCTTCTAACTTGTCCTTCATCTTCATCAAAAAATTTCCTGCTGCCATCACAATTTGAGCAAGGCAAAAACCTTACATCCCCACAACCTTCACAAATATACCCAATTGGCCTTAAAGGAATACCTCTTAATAACTTTGGCAATTCACCAATTTCATTCAATTGCTTAATCACTTCAGCTCCTCCAATATATTTCCCTTTTATAAAAACTTGTGGCAAAGTTACATTATTCTTCTCTCCCATAACACACTGTAATTCCTTCCTATACGCGGTATGCATAGAAACATCTCTTTCATCAGCTTTAACGCGATAACTTCCTATGATCATTTTCACCGTATAACAATCCTCAAATGTTCTTCGTACTCCTCGTATACTTGTGAAATAAATTACCACACGATCTTCTGTCCCAGGCAATGTACAAGAATTGTAATCAAATGACTTTGAATGCTTGGTTTGTGGTTTTGGAATTGAGGGTCGATGGTTGTCCTTACGAGAATCGAAAATTGAACATAATTTTTTCACTTTTCCTTTAAAAGATGTTCCCACCATTGAGCCTAAAGGTGAGCAATGGAGTTTCTTGATGGAGCCATTACGTTCAATAGAAGGAGGAGAAGGATAGAGATATAAGGTCTTTTCAGGAAATTCAATTGGATTTCTGGGGCTGTTTATTGTCTTTGATCTATTGAATTTTGATGATGTCTTTGCCTTGTTGATTTCTTGGTATTCAAATTCATTGTTCCTTTGATGATGATGATGATCCATTACAAAATTTGACAACTTTTTATGATTTTCTCACGTAACAAATTCAGGGGTTACCTCTTAACAATCCACCAATGATCCAAAGATCAATGTATGTTAAGGAGAATTGATAGAAAGGCGTGGAATAAAAGCAATAAATTCTGGAAATGATATAAATATATGATAGAAATTGTTGATAGGAAAATTAAAAATTGTGAAGATCAAAATAAAATTTTGAATAGAGATAGTGGGAGAAAAGGGGTAATGGAGTTTCAGATAAAAATGTTGAAGATGAGGGGCGGTGACAGAGGGGTGGCGTAGGGTGGTGGGATAGCTTTATGATGAACATATATCTATACTAAAATGTTTGTTACAAAAATGATGCAAAATAGCTTTTATCAGCGTTAGAGGAATTTTTCTTTTTTGGATGATTTAATTTATTGGTACAAAAATGATGTTTTTGTATGTTGCGCATATTGAGTTGTGCAGGATGGAAAAGAGTACATTTGATTTGAGATTTTATCTTTCTAGAAGTTTGTGTATTCCTTACTTTGGATATTATTTGTACGCTCTTCAATACAAAATAAGCGTCCAATTTATTTTTAGTACAACAATTAAAAAAATATTAAATCCTATACAAAAATATCTAATATAATTAAATTGTCCCTAATTAAACATTTAATGCGAGGAGTAAGAAAACTTTTTAGGGATAAGTATATAGGGATTATTTTATAAAAACAAATTGAATTTTTTCTTAATTACATAACTGAACACTTATTTTGAAGCAAAATAAAAAGTAAATTGAACACATATTGTGAAATAGATAGAGTATATAATAGAAATTTTCTGACTTTTCTTGTCCCTTGGTGGACATCAAATAAAACTCCAATAATAAGAAATGATGTTCATAAAATACTTACGGTTGAAGAAACCGATAAACTTGTTATATCCGGTACATGTCTAAATTAATAAATTCACACGTGTCTCGTTCGTTTTACAGAAACTGTTATCACTCAACCTTGGCAATCTAACAAAATTTCGGATAAAAGAATAGAACAGTAATAGTCAAGATTCTCTTCCACCTTCCACTGTGCCCACAATAGGTATGGAGGAGGGAAGAGCGAGGGACGTGGTGGAATGGATGTAATACTATCGTCACCCTTAATCGAAGATTTCGGGTTTAGCCATGTGAATGAGAAAATCCTAAGCGTTCGTCCCCTTAAATTATCCCTATGCATCGCAAATCTCAATTAATCAGGTGGGTTCCACTATGCCTGATACCATATGGATAAACCAAGAAAAGACATGGAGGGGAGAAAGATGGAAGAGAGAGCTGTACCATAAAAGCCACCCCTAGTTCTTTTTCTGATTCAACAAACCCAGGCAAGAACAATAAGTAGGTGCTGCAGCTTAACAACAGGACAATGAGGAATGAAAAGATCTCGACTGACCAAGTTGCAACTTGGACTTTAGTTATTTTCTCCCTAGAAAGGGAAGATCAACTCAAGATTTAATAAATTTCCTCAAACCAACTGTTTACTCTTGAATCAAATAGCAACAAGGAGCAGTGTGTCAACCATCCAGCATCCAACTATCCTTAGACCTCTTGTAAAAATGCAAGGTAAGGCTTCTACAAGGTAAGGCTACATACAACAGGCCCTTGTGTGGCCCTTCCCCGGACTCCACGCCTAAAGAGAGCTTAGTGCATCGAGCTGCTGTTGTTGTTGGCAATTAAATAAAATTATGGTTTGCACAAAGTTGAAGGATTTGTAGATGAGTATAATTGAAGAAAAGCTCGCTGACATCTCTCAAGTTGGATTGGAAAGTACAGTAACACAAGAAAAGAAGGTGAAGACTCAACAACTCCCTTAAAAAGTATTGCTTTTGGAATTATTAAGTAAAGACTAAAGATCAAAGACAAGAAGCTTAAAATCTGCATTAATTAGGGAAGCATGATAAACTTGTATGCATTTCTCAATGTGACAGGTCTTTCTATGATATAAATCAACATGTGAGGAAAGCTACCAAATATAAAGTAAAGCTAAGGCACAAGCAAAATGATACCTCCAGGTATGAAAGCAAGTATCAATACAATATCACAGATCCATGTTAGATAGAAGGTCAAGTTACAATTCAAATGGAACTGAAATAATCAAATCCCACCTACAGTTGATCCCAGCCATATCTGTTGATTACAGCAACTATAGCATTTATTCTTAACACGATACTAAAATTTAATTCATCAAGATAGCATTTAGAGCATTTGATGCAAAAGCTATCATTTTCACTTACCTCTTATTCAGACAGAAGTTATAAAGAAGCCTGAGGTCAGGGACACAGCATCAACTCTCCAGCCTCCATGTTTGACATTCGTACATTGCTTTGGAAACATCAGAAAAAAGGCAGTTACTGGGTTATAAAGCAGATAGGATGTTTTTACACCGCCAGGCTTTTTATAAAATCTTGAATATATCTTGTTTGGACCCGTCAAAGAGGTATAGAGGGATAAAAGAGGCATCTTCGAAGGCATGCACATTAAGGAACTATCATGCATCAATGAATAAGCATCTCGGACGTAACAAAGAAAATGTTGAGAGCTTGACAGCAGGCTTTAATTCCAGAAAACAAAAGGTGAAGAAGAGAATTTTCCTTACATTTTAATACAAATTTGATATTCATAGTTTAGCATCACAAAAATCTGTATGAGGATCAATATTGAAAAAATGCCAACTTGAACCATGGAATGCTCGGAAAAAATCATCTGAAGAAGAGTCGATTGCATGCTCTTTTACGAACTGCCTGATTGCCAGGATATGCTTCCTAGAATCAGCAAACGTAAGGTTTTTGCACACTGACAAGTGTTGCTCATATGCCTCAAAACTGTTTCCAAACAATATAATATTATCCAATAGATCAGGCCTCCAATTTGCCTGCAGAAGATTATCATACAGTTCAGCTTCACAATGTGGCATGAAGAAGATCATAGGTTTTAAAGCTTGTCGTCGACCCTGTTCATTTACTGTTAGGACAGAACAGCCAAGAGCTGTCAGTACCTTAGATTCTGCCAGAGAGATCACTGGATCAAATACCTCTACCTCTCCAATCCAATTAAACATTTTTTTCATTAAGATTGCAAGACAAAGCTGTAATCTAGGAGGTTCATACGATTCTATGCTACCAATTCCATATATTACCATCGGCATCTTTCCTTCTAAGCACACAGCTTTTAGAAACTGATCAAGTATTTCAGGGGTTTGTAACTGATCCGAAAATGTCAACCAGAAGAAGGAGCTCTCAAGTTTCTTTATGCAGTTTTGCATCTTCTGCATCAATTTAGATTCTCTCTCTGGATTGGTCTCAATATCTGCCGGAGTCCACACTTCCTCTTGTTTTTTCCGTTCGTGGATGACTTTATGCAAATTCCTTTTCTGTTTCCCACGACGAGGCAATACGACTGTCCAGTCTTCAGCTGGGTTAGGCTTGCCATGAGCTAGTGTCTTTGCTGATGCAGCCATTCCTCTTAAGCTGCTTGAAATGAAGCAGACCAAGTATGTTTGAAATATGTATGTTAGTCAAGGACTCAAAGAAAAAATGAATTATTAGAGTGTGAATATGAGAATGGTAACATAACACTTCCAAAGACCTGTTACGCTATCAAAAATTACTTTACTTGATTAATGACCTTTTATTCGGATGCTTTCAGCAGACACATGAAAGATACAAACTACTACTATTCATAAATTGTCATTGCAATAACCAGCCCTATAACATGATAATAAGTCCATACGAGAAGAAAGATACAGAACACTAGGAATATATCTGTGCTTTTCAGGGAATAAAATAGCAATCCTCCTCAGGGAAGAGCAATTACAAGGCAGTTCAGTTCATTTAGGCTTAAGTTCATCAAAAACTTGGACACATTAGGCTAATGATGACCTTTACCCCTGCATATAATTTATTAAAAATAAGGCAGTAGCACCCAGTAATTATACTTCTCTGCCCATGAAAATCAGAAGGAAAAAAAAAGCTGCACAATATTTCATCTTATGTTTAAATTCTGATGGTTGAGCTCCCTCTTTGGGGTAATTCATGAATCAATAAACGCAAAATCTTAAATTGACATCCAAATAGGATACTAAGCAAATTTTAAGAGAAACATCCACACAAGTAAACTTCAAAAGCATACCCTGCTACTCCTTCCATCGGAAAACACAATATTTCCGCAATTTCCACACACTAATATTTGTAAGGAAGAGAAATTTAAACACAAGATTTCAAATCATATTCTTTCTAAGTTCGAACCTTCTCAAAGAACCTAATCATCATATCACATATATATATATATATATATATATATATATATATATATATGTATTATAAGTATGAAGTCTAAAGAATAAGATTGAAAGACTAAAGAACCCTTATATAAAATTGATCGACTTTTTTGGCCTTTCAGCATGCATTATTTCCTTAGTATTAAGGTATAAAAATGTAAAATCATTTGGAATAAATAACATACGATAAACAAAATAAATAATGTATCTTTAATAGGAAAATAAATCAGCAAATTTATTGCCACCCAAGAGACTTTTCGATAAGTGTAACGTCTAGGAATTAGTAATGTTTACACGTTATGTCTTATTATTAGTTTAATTTTAGAAGACTTTATCAGGAAGAAAAAGAACTGTTTACTTATAAATTTATGGAATTAATCATCACAAAAATGTGTTAATAATATGTATGTCGTTTCAAAAATTTTGTGTGCAGCGCACATGTTTAGAAACTAGTATAATTAAAAAGTATAAAGCAAATGTAAATTTCAATTCTAAATACATTTTAAGATTTAACCCTCTTTAAATACCCAATAAAACTAGAAAACTAATATAACTATTACTACAAACTAGCATATGCTCTCATATATCCGCGAATGTCTGCATGTGAAACTGGAAGCAGAAGCAGGGTGCTTAAGAGAATCAACAAGAAATAATAGAAAATCAGCGAAATATGAAATTTCAAACAAGCTGAAAACATTAATTCTACAGTATATAGTAAAAAGGGAAAAGAATAACAATACTTATCATTCAATCGAATCACTCAAATTTTTAAGAGGACTGTCAATAATTCAAGTTAATCATCTAAGAGAAACAAAATAAACAAATGAATTTAGATAATTCAATAGGAATACAACAGATTTGCAAAAACATATAACTAATCGGGAAAAGAGAAAGCACATGTATGCAGCTGAGAAAACATATGAGAGAATTGAAATAAGAAAGGAGAGAGCCTTACGATGAAAGCGAAAGAGAGAAGAGATGTCCTTCTTCTAGTAAGACATCAAAAATCAAACTTGCTCTCCTTCAATTCCACCATTTTCCCTTACCTATCTGAAAATTGGGAAAGCAAAACTCCAAAGATAAACATCAGTGGAGCACCACAAAAATCTCTACAAATGCAGAAAATGTTTTTATTAATTAAATAAAAAACATCCGGCTCGATTTATGATTGAGAGAGTTCAAGTACTGTCAACCAACAGTACGAAGATTTCAACTTTCACCTGGATTTAGGTTTTGTACTATGAGAGTAGGATTTGCAGCAGCTAGCCGATTTTAGGGGTGCTACTTAATATTTTAGCCGAACATGGCAAAGTTTAGACTAAGGGTGGCCGGGCTGGGCCTAAACGGGCCTGGCGGGCCGGTCTTCGTGGGCCTGGACATGGTGGGCTTGTGCTCTAGCGGTCTTGGGCTTCGTGGGCCTGGAGGATTGAACCAGCCCGTGACGGGTCTAAGCCCACCGTGATCCTGGGCCTAGCGGTATGGGTTTAGCGGGCCTAGTGGACTTTTTAATTTTCGGGCTCTTTTTTTATTTTTTTGTTTAATACAATGTCTTGTAAACGATATATATATATATATATATATATATATATATATATATATATATATATATATATATATATTGCTATTATATATGGATATATAAATATATGTAGTATGTATAATATAGAAATATAATTAATAAAGTGTTTGACGAAAATGTAAAATAACAATATAATTGCAAAACGAAATTCGCATGCTTAATAAATTAATAACGAAGTACAACATGAAGCATAACACCTTCAAGAAAATAAAGTACAAAAATGAAAGCCCGAGGGTGGAATACCCTCAACACAATGCTTGATATGCCTCTTTAAACTTCCTGTGTCGGACCCTGTACGAAAATTTATAACTTGACAACAGTGCTTGCACTTTAATATTAAGTGTTCTTCACTTTCTTCTAGCACATCATAGTGTTGCATAACAAATAAGCGCACTCTTTCCGGAAGAGACATAATTTAACTTGAAAATTAATACTGTATTGTGGACCGGTCCTGGACCGGGACCCCGTGCCTTGCGGGCCTGGTGGATCGGCCTGGTGTTTCGGGCCCATATGTTCTTTTAGGACCGTGGCGGGCCGGTTCCTCCCTTTGAGCCCACGAGATCGGGACTGCGAAGCTCGGGACCGAGTAGCGGGCCTGGGCCAGTCCTAGCGGGCCTGAGCGGTAATTTTTTTTTAAAATAAAAAATAAAAAAAAAAAGGCCAAACGGTCAAAATTTCAAAATTAGTCATTGGGGCTGCCAATTTGATCGTTTAGAACTTGCAAAAATAGTCATTTGGCCCCTAGACTTTAATTTAACCCCAAACTTTATATAATTATACTTTTTCCCAATTCTCAACTATAAATACCCCTCATTCTTTCATTTTTACTCACCAATTCATCAATATATCTCAATCTCTCTCAATTTATATCCAATTTCTCTTATATAAGTGCTTATATTATTATTGCAATTTCGTAAAAATTTGTGAAGTTGGTGAATTGAAGTATTCAAGTCTTCAAGTCTTCAACGATTTTCAATTTTTAAGAAGTTGTTCGGCAATTCGGTAAACTTGTTCCAACTCTTAATTTTTAAGAATATATTTTGTGTGTTTTAGTTTGCATAATTATAATTAATATGGCATTTTCTTTGAAAAAATATTTGGTGGTAAGGAAAAAGCTAAAATGGGTGAAAGTAGTCGTCAACCAACTACCCTTCCCCGGGTTCCCCGACCTAGTCCCGTTACCCGTCATGTTGCTCCAATTATTCTTGATAGTGATAACACTTGTTTTCAATTTATGGATTCTGAATTTTGCCACAATATTACACCAGATGATCAATTAGATGAAGAAATTATGAATGCTCTTTATCCTAATTTAAATTTTGAAACCCAACCGAATTTTGATGAAACTCAACATGATTTAAATAATACACCTACTAGTCCTGTTAATAACCCAACTGATGCACCGCCTGACCCACATGTAGAAATACCTACTTTTAATAAACAACCTTCTAAACGCCAAGAAATATCATTAGTTTGAAAATATTTTACTCAAATAAGAGAACAAAATAAGGCTCAGTGTAATAATTGTAAAAAATTGCTGGTGCATAAATTTACTGGAGACCGTAGCGGCACGGTTAGTTTGACTAGGCACATACTAACACACCCTAGTGAAAAAGTTAAATATTTCAAAATGAAAGCGCAGCTAGAGGGGACAAGTGTAGATAATGCGGGTAACCCTAGTATAGGTTCAAATCTAGTCAAACTTGGAATTAACACTGTGACCGGAGGTATTTTATATTATGATCTCAATAAAGATCGTGAAGAATTAGCTAAGATGGTTACTGTTATGTACTTACCTTATACTTTTCCTTCTAATCCTAATTGGGGGCATTATATTAGAAAAGTTTATAATCCTACATATAAAGGTTGGCCTCGCGCAACAGTTAAGGCCGATATTTATAAATATAAACACGAATATGAACAATATTTACGGTATTTATTTAGTCGTATAAGTAATCGAATTTCTATTACTACTGATATTGGTAGAAGTAATAATGATTGTGATTATCTAACTGTTACTAGTCACTGGATAGATGAGGGGTGGATAATGCAAAAATGCATTATTGCGTATAGAATAATTAATTTACGTCACACAGGTAAGTTTATCGCTAACACTGGTGGAGATATTTATAGATATTCTTGCATTAGTGATAAAATAATGTCAATTTCTATGGATAATTCTTCTAGCAACACTAGTGCAGTACGCATGCTTAAAACAACACTAAATCCTGCATTTAGTAATATATTTCATGTTAGATGTATTTGTCATATTTATCATTTAATTGTTGGTGATGGTATGCGAATTTTAAATTTAGAAATTGAAAAGGTTAGAATGGCTTTTAATTGACTTTTTTGTTCTAACCATAGAAGTAGACTTAGGGAGTATTTTAAAAAATGTGATGAATATGGCCTTAGAGAAAGAAAGGTTCTTAAACCTTGCCCCACTAGATGGAATTGTATGTACGAAATTTTAGTAGTTGCTTACGAATATAGGAACCTAATTAATGCAACGTTCAATGCTCGGGTTGGGGGTGTGGATGATGATGAAATGCTTACAACTCAAGATTGGACGAATGTTAAAATTATTATAGATTCCCACTCTGTCTATAGAGTTGTAAGCATTTCATCATGGGCCATGCACCTGGCAAGCTCCTAGAGATTTTAGAGAGTGATTCTCCCCCAAGACAAGCAGCATCCACTAAGGCTATACATGTCTTATCTGAAAGGATGATTCCAATTGATCAATTGAAGGAGTTTATTGAAGGAACCATAAAGAACAAATATGAAGTTGCTTTCAAATCATTAAAGATTCATGGTGGCTATCAACCTCCGAAATTTCAACAGTTTGATGGTAAAGGTAACCCAAAGAAACATGTTGCGTACTTCTTGGAGACGTGCAACAATGGTAGGACATATGAAGATTACCCCATCAAGCAGTTTGCCAGCTCGCTAAAAGGAAATGCTTTTGACTGGTACACGGACCTCGAGGATGGATTTATCGATAGCTGGAATTAACTAGCAAGAGTTCTTCAATCACTTTTATAGTACGAAACGTACTATGAGAATGATAGAACTTACAAATACTCGTCAACGAAAGGGGGAACCAGGTATCGACTTTATCAATTGGTGGAGGAATGCAAGCCTCAACTGGAAAGACATGCTTAGTGAAGCTTTAGGCATGGAGATGTGCATCCAAGGCATGCATTGGGGGTTGCCCTACATCATGCAAGGTATCAAGCCTGGAAGATTTGAAGAACTTGCAACTTGTGCCCATGACATGGAATTGAGCATGGCCTCCACTGGAAATAAAAGGCTGTCCATCTATGAACCTAGCAAAGGGAATGACAAGCAAAAAGTCAGGAAGTGGGGTAAGTTCGTACCCAAGTCTGACAGCAAAGAAGCTATAAATTTCAACACGTCACCTATGAAGTTCACGGCGAAGGTGAGCAAGAAGCAGAGAATGAAATCCACTTCTTTTCACGATAAGCCAAGTGGAAAGTTGACTCTAAAAGAAATGCAAAAGAAAGAGTACCCATTTCTAGATTCTGATGTGCCAGCTATCTTTGTAGAACTCTTTGAGTTAAATCTCATTGATTTTCCAGAGATGAAGCGACCAAATAAAGCTGGGAAAACAAATGACCCAAATTACTGCAAATACCAACGACTTGTGAGTCACCCTTTGGAGAAGTGCTTAGTCTTCAAGGACTAAGTCATGAACTTGGCTTGCGAAAAGAAGATCATGCTTGAAGATGAGAAAGCAAGTGCGAACCAAGTCTCTATCACTTTTGGCTCATTCAATCTAGATGAGTTATGCAGTTTAAAAGGAATCAAAAATGAAGAATTACTAGAGAACAACAAAGTTGAAGATGATCAACCTAATGATGATGAGGTTGGACATTGGTGACTCGTTGTAAGCGCCACAAAAGGAGCCCACGAAAAGAATCAATAGAACACCATGATGGTAAAAAGACCAATGAAAAAGAATCCAGTTAGGCGTTTGAAGAAAACAAGAGTAGAGATGCACCACCCTCAAAAGTCACGACATACAGTGACTTTGGAGGACTACTTGCCATCTTGGTTCTGCACGAAGATTCCCCATGATCGTGTTGAGACCTTTTGTTGCACTGCTGACTAAGGGGAAGTAACCTACCGTTGGCACCATCTACGGAAAAGCTCACTGAGTCCACTCTTCAAGAAGTTAATGCTTGTAAGGAAAAAGACACGTTCACAAATGACGATGTTCTGCTAGGTGACACTCTTCATAACCGCCCATTGTACCTGGTTGGCTATATGTGTGATGAAAGGGTAAATCAAATTTTGGTTTATGGAGGACCTTCAGTGAACATTTTGCCAATTCGCACTGTGAAAGAACTTGGTTTTCCCATGAACGAACTCTCAGAAAATCGTGTGATGATCCAAGGATTCAACCAAGGGGGAAAGAGCTATATGCACGATTAGGTTGGAAATCACCATTTAAGATATGCAATCAAGTGCATGGCTACATGTGATCGATGCAAAAGACTTCATACAACGTCTTGCTTGGAAGGCCTTGGATACATGAAAACAAAGTGGTTCCACCTACCTACCATCAATGTTTGAAATACTACAAGGGTGAAGTCGAGAAGAAGATAGTTGTTGATGATGAGCCATTCACCGGGGCACAGTCACACTTCGATGATGCAAAGTTCTACTTGAAGAACCGCATTGTGAAGAAGATAAAAGTTGATGATGGCATGAAATGCAAGAATGACGAGCCCACAACTAAAAGAGCCGAAGTGACTACCGGTAGAGTCAAAGATGTTACCGAAGAGGTACAACCCAACACAAATAAATCTTATAGAGAAGGTATTGCGTCTTATAAAAAGAAAGTGATCATGCGCTCCAATATGTCCCTAAAAGGAAGAAAGATGAAGGTGAATTATCTAATCTCCAAACCAAGATGCTAAAGGAGTTAACTCTTCCGGTAAAACGAATTGAGGCACTAAGGTTGTCCTCGAAATCGCTTGCAGGGTTTATAGCCCAAAATCATTTGCAGAATGTGGCACTCCCGACAAAGCAAACAGATTAAGGTTTTGACCCTAACTCTTATAAGCTATTTGCAAAAGTTGGATACAATCCAAATGAGCCGTCAAAGATAGGGAAGCTACCATCAGAAGCTACAACGAGACAACCACGTGAAGGTTTAGAATATAGTCAACTGTCACCAGTGCGCATATCCATAAAAAGGTCGAGTATCAACTATCTCGCTATAGAAGACAAATCCGCAGTTTCCAACAGGCCTTCTATCTTTGATCGACTTGGAAAATCACTTGTGAAGACCTCCTATTTGAAAGATTGGGTCCTTTAAAGAAGGGGAACAAGTTCCAGAGAAATTTTCACAGCATAAGAATCGCCTCGCCCAAAATCCAAAAAATCTCTAAGGATTTCCAAAGTTTGGTTCCTTCTAAAATAAGGCGACAAATAAAACTTATGGTTTCATGTAAAGAAGTACTGAAGTTAAAGCCATATATATGGTCTACACTAAGGAGGATGACGAAGATGAAGAAAGTGTGGGTTTTTCGTATCATGTTACTGTACAAGGTGAGAATGATATTCCATTCAATGGACGATAATGCAGAATTGGAGGATGTTTCACCATGTTATTATATATCCTTCAACGATGGGGACCCTCAAGAAGATGAAGATGCGAAAGACGCTCCACCTGAACTTGAAGATGACAATTGATGCCTTAAAAGAAGTTAGCCTTCGCACCGATGAGGAACCAAGACCCACCTACCTAAATGCTTTACTAGAAGCTGATGAAGAGAGCACTTATGCTGAGTTACTCAAGGAGTTCAGCGATCTCTTCACTTGGAGTTACAAAGAGATGCATTGCTTGGACCCGAAAGTAGCGGTCCATCACCTTCTAGTCAAAAATTGTGCTCGCCATGTTAAACAAGCTCAAAGGCGCTTTAGGTCGGACTTGGTTCCCCTAATTGAAACTGAAGTTAACAAACTCATTGAAGTTGGATTCATTCGGGAGGTTAAATACCCAACATGGGTTTCAAGTATTGTCCCTATAAGGAAGAAGAATGGCCAGATTCGAGTATGCATTGACTTCAGGGATCTCAATAATGCGTGTCCCAAAGATGAACTCCCGTTTCCTATTTCAGAGGTGATGATCGATGCTACTAGTGGTTACGAGGCAATGTCTTTCGTGGACGGTTCGTCGGGCTATAATCAAATTCGCATGGCACCAAAAGATGAAGAACTTATGGAGTTCCACACCCTCAAGGATATTTATTGCTACAAGGTAATGCCTTTTGGCTTGAAGAATGATAGTGCTACTTACCAAAGGGCTATGCAAAATATTTTTGATGGTCTTCTCCACAAGAATGTCGAATGCTATGTTTGTGAGCACGTGATTTTTGCCTTACTTGAGAAGTACTCCCAGAAAATTCAAAAATAAAAATAGTTTCGTGTTGGGCATGATTTTTGTGATTTTATCTTTTTGTGTGCACGTTTATTTATTTTAATTAAAAATACAAAAAAATATATGCTAGGTTTTGCATTTTTAGCGTTTGATATCGAAGTCATGTGATTTACATTTTTAGGTGATATGTAATTATGTACGTTAATTGTAGTAAAAAATAGCGGTGTTATAGGTTAGTATATATACATATGTGTGTATATATATATATATGTATATATACATATATATATATATATATATACACATACACATATAGTACATCATGAAGATCCGATCTGGGCCAAAACTTAGTCTAAAAACCAGGCCCAAACGAATTTCCTCTAATCCAGCCCAAATACCCGTCCAAGCTTCAGCCTGTGTAACGCTTGATCTGGACCGTTGGATTTTATTATCCAACGGCCCAGATTAATCCTTTAATTCCAATATACACTCAGACTATGACTTAACCAAACGACATCGTTTGGTTTAAGTGAGGGGATCCTGATCGTTGATCGTAAATGATCCAACGATCAGGATTCAATCTCATATCTCGTATATAAGGTTCATTCCATACCCCGCCCCCCCAAGCCAGACCCCCCCTCTCCCTTCATCTCCCTCAGAAGCTCTCAAAGACCCAGCGTAACGCCGCCCTCCTCCGCCGTGCCCCGCCCGCCGGAAATCGCCTCACGGCGGTTCCGGTAGGCCAATGGCCACCAAACCAATGCCAAAATCTTCCCCTCACCTCACCCGTTACGAACCCAGCCTCCGCTAACCTCGAATCACTCCGAAACTCCTCGAATCTTCATTTGAAGATTCGAGTCAAACTCGAACCAATGCCAAATCACCCCAAACTCACCCCAAACCCTCACATGGCCTCCCTCGTACCCCCGCCGGCTTTCGTTTGCCTCGAATCTAACCAGAAATGCAAAAGCCCCAAATCCGAGCCCAAGAACCCTAGTTTTTGAAGAAACCCAATTCGAGCCGGGTTAGCCATAATTGAAGTCCAAGGGACTTTAGTCTAGGTGTTCTCAATCGAGAACATCTTGATTAAAGCCCGTTTGGCTTCAATAATTCCAAATCTTAGTTCGAAGCTTGGGTCGGCAGATTTCTTACGAGGTATTCATTTCTTCTTTGGTCGATTTAATTCGATTTTGTGAATATGTGTGTTTGTTTTATTCATTGTTTCAGTTCTCATCTATCATGCTTTTAATTTCTCATAACAGTCGATCTGTTCTCCTCCTTTGAGGCCCTTTATTTGGCCAATTCCCTCCGTTTTTAGTAGTTAAAATGAATCATAGGTTCAATGTGATTAAGGTCGTCAAGCAATTAATTCATATTTGATTAGTTCCTTGATCCCTGCCTGAATTATTAGGAATCAAACTATAGGTCGATCATTTGTTGTCGATTATGTGTGTTGTCATCGACTAATCAATGTGGTCGATTAGCTTCGTAGGTCTCGTGCATTAGCATTTTTATGGCAGAAACTGATTACACACACAGAATCACTGTTGGATTGTGTTTGTTTGTGATTAAGTGATGATTGGTTATAGCTGATTGGTATCGATGCTGGATTCTGAGTTAATGAGGGTGTTTGGATATAGTGTGTGATTGATGTAGGTTTGAAGGGTGTAATTGAAAGAGGTAAGGCATCAAGACTGCTGGTGGAACCTGCTGTACAGCAGAGTGCACCACCAGCTGTCTCCTGTTATTAATTAACTAAAGCCCATGCTTAAGCACAACTTAGTGGCTGAAACAGAGGCATTAAGACTGACAGGCAGGGTCTGGCAGAGAGAGGTGTGGGCAGGACAATAGTTAATTGATAGTAGGCCTTCAGGAGGGGTTGGGGTTTCTTGCTATAAAGGGAGCATCAAACTAAAACAGTAGGACAGACATTAGAGGGCACACTGGAGAGTAATAGCTGAAGAGAAAAATAGGCAGCAGAGACATTTTTGATATACACATACAAAGTCACAGATAGAGAGAAAAAGGATAGAGAAGTCACTGTTTCATTGATTTTTTGGCTACTGTTTCGTGTGCTTTGATTCAATAGCTGAGTGTTTTGGCCATTTGGTTGCTTGTTGTTCTTGTGTTGGTGGTGTTGTGCCATTGTTGTAGTTGGTTCAGTGGTTGAGGGCTGTGGTAGTTCCAGTGATTGTTGTTGGCCGTGTGTATTGTTATTGCTGTTTGTGTCTGGGTTGCTGCTGGTCCAGTGTTGTGGCTCCTGAGTGATTGTGGCTGCTGTTAGTCATTGTTGTTGTTGCTGTGTGGTGTTGCTGCTGGCTGAATCATTGGATATTGTTTGTTTGCTGTTGGTTTCAAGTTAACCACTGGTTCATTAATTGTGGTTGCTGTTAGTTTGTTTGATTGCTGCCACTGTTTGTTGTTGTTGGTTGGTATATTGAGTTGCTATTGGTTTACTGGTTGTTACTGGTTTACTGTTGCTGTTACTGTTCTTGTTGCTGTTGCTGCATTGCCATTGCTCACTCTTCCTTGTTCTTCCGCATTCCAGGTACACACCTCTGTTATTGTAATTCCTTGGTTCGAAAAGAATGAAGTTTAAAGCTTATGCATAAAGTCTATTGAAACATGTAGTCGTCTAAAGTTCTTATGTTTAATTACATTCTGTTATTCTCCAATTAAGCTTGTATTGCTAGTCTTGGTTATGGAAAAGTGTAGCTAGGCCAAAGATACACTGTCATTAGATAAGCACATAAACCTGAATTAGTCTGTTGTATCTCTATTCAATCTTCTCTGCTCGTGTGTGTAATCTCCAAATCTGTTAACGTTAGACCTTATGTTAAAAGCAAGATTAGCTAGGGAATTATTACTCAACTGAATGACGTAATTAGATTAAAGGAGTCGGGGGTGCATTTCATGTGACCCGACCCCAATTTCGGGCAAGAGTAAACAAAGCGTGTCAGGAACCACAGGCGCATTTCATGTGGTGTGGTTCGTAGCAAGTTTTAAATAATTTGGAATCAACTCCTAAGTAAAATACAGTGGGATGTAGTTCGCTTTAGATTTGAATCAAAGGTGCGCCTCGCCCAATAGTCACACTAATCGCATAGCCTTCATAAATGTACATAAAAAATACTTAGGTTTTGAGATGCGTCGTTCCTTAACGAATATCACGCCCTTCTCAACAGTGTAAATAAGTAGTCGATCCGGGCGCATATTTTGGTCCTACCTTCTTAAATACGGGTGTGCATTTCATGCGACCCAAATCCAAACCCCGAAATATTGAACAAGAATATGTCGAGGATCCGGGTGCATTTCATGTGACGTGATTCGAAGGCATATTTTCAAGCAACTTTCTCTTTCGTAAATCATAACCAATAATAAAAGCGGTAAAGGGATATTAACTTGTACTAAGTACATAATTGTAAAAAGCAGATAGATAAGCCAAACACGACAGGTTGAGCGACCGTGCTAGAACCACGGAATTCGGGAATGCCTAATACCTTCTCCCGGGTTAATAGAATTCCTTATCCGGATTTCTGGTTCGCGGACTGTTGAATAGAGTCATTCTTTTCCTCGATTCGGGATTTAACCGGTGACTTGGGACACCATAAATCTCCCAAGTGGCGACTCTGAAATAATAAAAATAAATCCCATCTCGATTGTCCTTTAATTGGAAAAACTCTTTGCATCCTTGCGGGTGCGGAAAAAGGAGGTGTGACAGCTCTGGCGACTCTGCTGGGGATTGTTCAGAATTCGAGCTCGGAATAATTGTTGTATTTGGCTTATTTATTATCTGATTTTTATTGCACGTTTGTATTAATGTGCTAAATATTGTTTTTACCGCTTTGATATTTTGTGGATTGTACATATAAACTGTGTCGAAACCAATCTCCTCTCTGAGTCTTCTAAATCATGAAGAAGGGTGCACTTCGTGTGACTTCTTTTCTGTATAGTGTCTAATTCCCATTTTAGAACGAGGTTTGGATAAGTTGCAAAACCGGTGAAGCTTCTGTATTCCCGGGTTGCTGCCTCCTCCTCAGCTCGAGCTGTCTGCTCGGGCAAGCCAGGTCTAGAACAATAAACCCAGGTTCTCGAACCTAGAATAACAAAGCTTCATGCCGGATCCCTAGTAGGAACGTTTATTTGCATCATTTGACTTAGGGGACTCAACACAGGGGTTGGGTCCGTCTAGGACAGGTGACCTGAAATGAAAAAACCATCCCGCTGCATCCTGTTTGTTTTATGCATTTATTTGTTTCAGACTTGCATGCTGACCGATTTATAAATATGGAGAATTTTTTTATATAGTTTGTTTTTTTTAAAAATAAAAAAAAAATAAAAAAAAAAAAATAAAAAATAAATAATAAAAAAATAGTTCATTTGTTTTCCAGTAAAATAAAAAATAGTTTGTTTTATTTACAGATGTAGTTTCTTTTGACCGAACTACGCAGGTTTGATTCTCGCCATTAGGTGGGATACGTAGGCAACCCTCATCGGGTTCAACCACCCCTTTAAAAAATCAAAAAAAAAATGTGTGTTTAATTTTGTCAATAAAATCAAAGTGATGCCATTTTTGCAAATAGCCGAATGTTCCGAAAGGACGCCGGAAGGTTGTTTTTGCAAAAATAGCCACTTTGAATCTTTATAAATAATTTTTGGGCACAACCTCGAAATATTCCCTCGCGAAAATGTTGAAAGGTCGTAGCCGCAAAAAGTCAAGTTGGGGTTGCCACCCTTTTTTCAAAAAAAAAAAATCAAAAATGGTGAATTTTAGTTTTCAATAAATCGAAGTGATGCTGTTTTATAAAATAGCCGAATGTTCCGAAAGGACACCGGAAGGCTGTTTTTTGCAAAAATAGCCACTTTGAATCATCTTTAATAATTTGCGGGCACAACCTTGAAATATTCCTTGTGGAAATGTTGCAAGGCCATAGCCGCAAAATCAAGTCCGGGTTCATACCCTTTTTGCAAAAATAACCAAAAAATGTCAAATTTTTGATTTTGTTATAAATAAGTCGGGTGATGCTATTCTTGCTTAAAATAAGCCGAATGTCCCTCAAAAAGACACCGGAAGGCTTTTTGCAAGAATAGCCACTTTGAGTCATTTGTAAATAATTTTGGACACAGCCTGAAAATATTCCCTCGCGGAAATGTCGAAAGGCTGTATCCACAAAAAATCAAGTTTTGAGTCATCACTCAACTTTACAAAAATAATCACCTTATCCAATAAGCCATTACATGGCCGGTCCTTGCATAAATAGCCACTTTTGGCATTTGAACTTCTTCGGTCTTGTATTGGCCTGTGTCGGTGCTGAATGATGCCCCATAGGCCCCAGGATTAAATTTTGAATTTATATCTTCTTTATAAAATTTTGCAAAAAGAGCCACTTTGTCTGAATAAGCCATTATATGGCCAATTTATGAAAATATTCTTGTGTTGGTTTATGGTGATGCCGGACGATGCCCCATGAGCCACGGAATGAAAAAAAAAAAAAAAAAATTAAATAAATTTTGCAAAAATAGTCATTTTGTCAAATAAGCCATTATGTGGCCAATTTTGTAGAAAGTCATAATTGACACCAAAAATATTCTTATTCGTGTAGAAATCTCCTACACAAGTTTGTAGTTGGAGTCGGCTTCTATAATTTTCCTTCAAAAAAAAATTAAAAAAAAAAAAAAAAAAAAAAAGGGAAAATAAAAATGAATGATCAATAAGCGGGATACCTTAATGCTGACATGCTGGCTTTGTTGTGTCCATTTACAGAAAGGTGGTTGGTTGTGGTTCTAAATAACTCTTCCCCGTAAGACAAAGTCAGAGGACGATGGCAGAGGATCTCAAGACTGAGTGGGTTGATACCGATACCCGACAACAGCTGGTTGAACGGAACCACGGGTTAGTAGAGGAGGTCAAGATATTGAGACAACACGTGGCTGATATGTATCGGGCGTGGATGGATGGAAAAGCACCACCTCCGCCACCACCTAGCTTCCTGGACTCTGTCCTTACCCGTACCATGAACCCGATGCCGGATGATCTCCCGCACTCTCCATATATACCCGCCTATCACAACTTCTCCAGCCATTCGAGTAACTCAATTACTCGTCCCCCAACTATGTTTTCACAACGCTACTCCCGTCCCCAACACCACTACTCTCCCCGGGACAACCAAAATCGCACTTCACCTTCCAGGTACCCAGCTCCACAAAAGGCTTACCAACTCCCACGAACATACCGGAAACCCCCCGGGTCAGGTTTCAGGCCAAATAAGGCGTTTAGGGAGGAAAGGTTGCTGAAGCGAGAAAAGGCGCTCACCCCTATCGGAGAGTCCTATGCAGGTCTGTTTGAAAAGTTAAAACATGTCGGCCTGATTACGCCGCTCCCCGAATACACTCCCGATCCACGTGCAAGAAGCTTCGATCCTACTGCACGATGTGCATACCATTCCAATGTCAGAGGGCACGATATTGAGAGTTGTCGTACCTTGAAAAAGGAAATAGAAAGAATGATTCAAAAAGGGTGGTTGATTGTGGTCGATGATGATGACATGGGGCATACAAATCCCCTGGGGGGTGTACCGACTGGAGCTAAAAATGTTGAAGCAGTTGGCAACCTTGGCAATATTGATGCAGAACTTAGTGGCTAAAATGTTGTGCTTGGAAATTGGGAAGATACTCCATCTTTTGGTCAGCTAGATGGAGCTTTGGTGGTTCGTTTTTGTGGTCATTTTTGTTGTCCGAGTTATTTTCAGGGTTTTCTTGTGGTCAAACCCTTTTGTCCTAGCAGTTTGCTTTGGTCCTGCCCAGTTTTGTTTCAGGGCTGTACTCTAGTTTGTTTTGCTTGTTTTGTCATTGAACCATTTCGTCATTAGTTTAATGAAGCTTTCGGTCTTTTGTTCTTCCGGTCATTTTATCTGTTTAGTTCTGTTTACCCTTTAGATTTGTCTTGTGCTCAAACGCCGAATCTAGTGACATGACATGCGCACACATAATTGTGGCTTAATTCTAAAAGTTAATCATGAAGCAATTGGAAGATGATCGGGTCATTTAAAGGAAATAAAAACAATTTGAGATTATTTGGATCCCGAGTCATGTGAAACCGGGGCAACTAAAAAGGAAACAATTAAAGGCAAGCTGGCCAAATCGACGTGGGGTCATTCACAATAATGACAGTGTTGTCCAACCGTGCTTTAAAGATATGACGAATGTTAATTGTGTTGTTTACACTTGGCATGTTTTGAAGATTGGAATGACGAAGGCATTTTGTTCTGCTATCTAAACACTTTATCCATCGTCAACCCTTTGAGCCTTATTTTAAATTCTTTCATCCCCTCCTTCGGAATTAGTTGCAAAGACTAGAAACACAAGTTTGAAAGGCAAAAGAAGAAAGGGATAAAGAAAAGTAAAGAAAAAGAAAACAACAAAAAGAGATAAAGAAAAGAAAAAGAAAAATGTGTGGAAAAAAAAAAAAAAAAAAAGAGGAGTTGGGAACTACGTTTGACCTGATTCCTTAAAAAGGATACGTAGGCGCTTCACAGCTCGGTCATAGTGTAAATAAAAATCCCCAAGCTAGAAACTGGGGCAATAAAAGTTATGTAGACTCCGAAGGTTGTAATTTTGAACCCATTTTGTTTTGTTTCGAGCCTTTAATACCATTTCTTTCTAACCTTATCCGAACCCACATTACGGTCCAAAGAAAGACCTTTTGACCAATCTTCAAAAGAGGCTAAGCTAGGCAAATAAGAGAAGTTTCCTCGGGACATAACACTCTGATTCCCGGCAGAAAGACTCCGATCTCCAGCAGAAAATAGGAGAGTCTTAGCAGTGACACCCCAATCCCCAGCTAAAAGTGATACAAATGAGAGAGTCTTACCGGTGAAAACCTTCACAGGCACCATAAGACGACGAAAGCTGAGAGAAAATCAAAATAAGAGAGGCTTGAAAGTGAAAACCCTTCGGGCACTACAAGTCGAATAAAGGTGATAATCAGGATGGAAATCACGAGACAGAAATCGTGAAAGGCAATTAACGACGAAGGATAGACCATATGGGCATGTCATGACCAGTGGAGTTGGTATTCGCGTTTGATAAGTTTTTCTTGCTAGAGAGTCATTTTCTTTTTCCTTTGTCTTCTATTTTGTTTCTTTTCATCTTTCTCATTTTTATCAAAAATTCCCCATCAAGGTCTGTCTAGTCAGAACAAGTGAGAAATGACTTCAAAACTTGCCACCAACTTTCCAATTATTATGCAAAGCAAGGAAATGCCATTGACGGCAGAGAAGTAGGATGCGAAGAAGATTATTAAACTGGGGCAGAAAATTTTCTTTTCGGTTTGAAAATTTTCTGGAAGTCAATACCCACTTGGGGAAGAAGGAAAGTCTTAAGGGAAATGGTCTTCGAATTAGTGTCATCCTCAACAACCTTCAAGAAGAGTGAAACACCAATTCTGAGGAAATGAAAATCTACCGGCAGTGTTATCTTCAGCAAGTTCCGAGGTGGTCGGACAACACAGAGTGGTAAAGGAAGAGAGGAAACCTCATCTTCAACAAAATAACCCCCAGCAAGTTGAGAAACACAGAATGGGGAAGGGATAAATGGAAAAACCCATCCCCAGCATGAGTATCATCAAATAATAACATCCCCAACAAGTTCTGATAATGAAACACAGAGCAGGGAAAGAGGAGGAGAACAATCCCCAGCAGGAGCACCACAACCAGCCACCACATTTTAAAACTAACCAATTTTTCTTTGATTTGAAACGGGAAAAAAGGGGTTGTCAGCAGCAAAGCATGCCACGAAGAAGATTCTCAAACTGGGGCAGAAAATTTTCTCCTGTTGCGAAAATTTTCTCGAAACCAAATACTTGGTTAGGGAAAGAAGCTAGATAACGCGAGGAAATGATATTTGAACCCGGTTATCCCAGCAGATTTGAAAGAAAGAAAACAACAAGCTGTGATAGATGAAATTATACCCCCAACAGACAGGACAAGACGAGGAAGC
Organism: Nicotiana noctiflora; assembly: GCA_032618575.1. Lineage (NCBI taxonomy): Eukaryota > Viridiplantae > Streptophyta > Magnoliopsida > Solanales > Solanaceae > Nicotiana > Nicotiana noctiflora. Next base: position 102,047 of record JASVEL010011566.1, on the reverse strand, counting down.
TTGCGTTTAGAATGGCAAGAAGCCGGTATCACCCTCAGCAGTCCTCGGAAAATGAAACACTGATTTCGAGATTTCACCGGCAGCATTATATCCTACAAGTTTTTCAAGGGAGCGAAGCGCGAGCCCCGAAGGAGGTTTGGAAAGAGGAAGAAGGAAAGGGGATCCCCCGACAGGGTAATCCCCAGCTGATGACACTTCAATCCCCAGCGATCTCGAGAGAGAATAAAGGTTCTGAAGGAAGTAGAAAAGGAGGAAATAAAGAAGATTTTCCCCAGCAGCATTACCCCAACAGGTAAGTAATTAGTTCCAAAGACATCCCCAGCAGTCAAGAGAAAAATAACACAACCCGGGAGGAAAGCAATTCCAAAACAAGGTAATTCGGAAGAAAGGATGGCCCAAGAAGCGATGCAGGAAGAAGAAAGTGGTGCGGGAAGCAAAGGAAGGCGACATGGATGGGATGGAGTTAGTAAGATGTTGTTGAAGTCAGGAGCCCGCCTGAAGAGAGGAATGTCAATTTATTTTCAAAAGATGTTGTTGAAGTCAGGAGCCCGCCTGAAGAGAGGAATGGCGTTTATTTTCAAAAGATGTTGTTGAAGTCGGGAGCCCGCCCGAAGAGAGGAATGGCGATTTATTTTCAAAAGTTGATGATTGAAGTCAGGAGCCCGCCTGAAGAGAGGAATGGCGATTTATTTTCAAAAGATGTTGTTGAAGTCAGGAGCCCGCCTGAAGAGAGGAATGGCGTTTAATTTTCGGAGTTGATGATTGAAGTCAGGAGCCCGCCTGAAGAGAGGAATGGCGATTTATTTTCAAAAGATGTTGTTGAAGTCAGGAGCCCGCCTGAAGAGAGGAATGGCGATTTATTTTCAAAAGATGTTGTTGAAGTCGGGAGCCCGCCTGAAGAGAGGAATGGCGATTTATTTTCAAAAGATGTTGTTGAAGTCAGGAGCCCGCCTGAAGAGAGGAATGGCGATTTATTTTCAAAAGATGTTGTTGAAGTCAGGAGCCCGCCTGAAGAGAGGAATGGCGTTTATTTTCAAAAGATGTTGTTGAAGTCAGGAGCCCGCCTGAAGAGAAGAATGGCGATTTATTCTCAAAAGATGTTGTTGAAGTCAGGAGCCCGCCTGAAGAGAGGAATGGCAGTTTATTTTCAAAGGATGTTGTTGAAGTCAGGAGCCCGCCTGAAGAGAGGAATGGCGATTTATTTTCAAAAGATGTTGTTGAAGTCGGGAGCCCGCCTGAAGAGAGGAATGGCGTTTAATTTTCGGAGTTGATGATTGAAGTCAGGAGCCCGCCTGAAGAGAGGAATGGCGATTTATTCTTTCAAAAGTTGACGTTGAAGTCAGGAGCCCGCCTGAAGAGAGGAATGGCGATATATTTTCAAAAGTTGACGTTGAAGTCAGGAGCCCGCCTGAAGAGAGGAATGGCGATTTATTTTCAAAAGATGTTGTTGAAGTCAGGGAGCCCGCCTGGAGAATGGAGCGGCGATCTGTTTTAATTTGGTAGAGGAAAGCGGTAGAATGTAACAGAAATTTCCGGCATGAATCCAAGTTCATAAGAAGAGAAGAAGCATCAGAAGGAACGCCAAGTCAGACAGGATGGCAAGGAGCGCGACAAGATCAAGTTAAAAAGGATAGATAAGAACTTGTAGTACTATAACTTAGTCTAGCTTCTTGTTTTTCGTTGCTTAGTGCGGTGTAACAAGGAAATCAGCTGAGCAGTGGTAACGGCAGTAACAGCGGCAGCAGCAGTAACAGCGAGATCGCAACAGTCATGGTAGTCCCAGCTACCAAAACTTCCCGAACTACATTGACCTGATTCCCTTTTAGCCAGGGATATGTAGGAGACCTTTGAAGCAAGGTTCGGTCAAAACTTGTCCAAAATGCTTCATACGGAGTACTCGAATGGGCGAAATCGCTTATATCCGCTCACTTATCTTTGCACGAAAACTCTGCGTGTTTACGCGCAAAGAGGGGCAGCTGTGAGCACGTGATTTTTGCCTTACTTGAGAAGTACTCCCAGAAAATTCAAAAATAAAAATAGTTTCGTGTTGGGCATGATTTTTGTGATTTTATCTTTTTGTGTGCACGTTTATTTATTTTAATTAAAAATACAAAAAAATATATGCTAGGTTTTGCATTTTTAGCGTTTGATATCGAAGTCATGTGATTTACATTTTTAGGTGATATGTAATTATGTACGTTAATTGTAGTAAAAAATAGCGGTGTTATAGGTTAGTATATATACATATGTGTGTATATATATATATATATGTATATATACATATATATATATATATATACACATACACATATAGTACATCATGAAGATCCGATCTGGGCCAAAACTTAGTCTAAAAACCAGGCCCAAACGAATTTCCTCTAATCCAGCCCAAATACCCGTCCAAGCTTCAGCCTGGGTAACGCTTGATCTGGACCGTTGGATTTTATTATCCAACGGCCCGGATTAATCCTTTAATTCCAATATACACTCAGATTATGATTTAACCAAACGACGTCGTTTGGTTTAAGTGAGGGGATCCTGATCGTTGATCGTAAATGATCCAACGATCAGGATTCAATCTCCTATCTCGTATATAAGGCTCATTCCTTACCCCGCCCCCCCAAGCCAGACCCCCCCCCCCTCTCCCTTCATCTCCCTCAGGAGCTCTCAAAGACCCAGCGTAACGCCGCCGTGCCCCGCCTGCCGGAAATCGCCTCACGGCGGTTCCGGTAGGCCAATGGCCACCAAACCAATGCCAAAATCTTCCCCTCACCTCACCCGTTACGAACCCAGCCTCCGCTAACCTCGAATCACTCCGAAACTCCTCGAATCTTCATTTGAAGATTCGAGTCAAACTCGAACCAATGCCAAATCACCCCAAACTCACCCCAAACCCTCACATGGCCTCCCTCGTACCCCCGCCGGCTTTCGTTTGCCTCGAATCTAACCAGAAATGCAAAAGCCCCAAATCCGAGCCCAAGAACCCTAGTTTTTGAAGAAACCCAATTCGAGCCGGGTTAGCCATAATTGAAGTCCAAGGGACTTTAGTCTAGGTGTTCTCAATCGAGAACATCTTGATTAAAGCCCGTTTGGCTTCAATAATTCCAAATCTTAGTTCGAAGCTTGGGTCGGCAGATTTCTTACGAGGTATTCATTTCTTCTTTGGTCGATTTAATTCGATTTTGTGAATATGTGTGTTTGTTTTATTCATTGTTTCAGTTCTCATCTATCATGCTTTTAATTTCTCATAACAGTCGATCTGTTCTCCTCCTTTGAGGCCCTTTATTTGGCCAATTCCCTCCGTTTTTAGTAGTTAAAATGAATCATAGGTTCAATGTGATTAAGGTCGTCAAGCAATTAATTCATATTTGATTAGTTCCTTGATCCCTGCCTGAATTATTAGGAATCAAACTATAGGTCGATCATTTGTTGTCGATTATGTGTGTTGTCATCGACTAATCAATGTGGTCGATTAGCTTCGTAGGTCTCGTGCATTAGCATTTTTATGGCAGAAACTGATTACACACACAGAATCACTGTTGGATTGTGTTTGTTTGTGATTAAGTGATGATTGGTTATAGCTGATTGGTATCGATGCTGGATTCTGAGTTAATGAGGGTGTTTGGATATAGTGTGTGATTGATGTAGGTTTGAAGGGTGTAATTGAAAGAGGTAAGGCATCAAGACTGCTGGTGGAACCTGCTGTACAGCAGAGTGCACCACCAGCTGTCTCCTGTTATTAATTAACTAAAGCCCATGCTTAAGCACAACTTAGTGGTTGAAACAGAGGCATTAAGACTGACAGGCATGGTCTGGCAGAGATAGGTGTGGGCAGGACAATAGTTAATTGATAGTAGGCCTTCAGGAGGGGTTGGGGTTTCTTGCTATAAAGGGAGCATCAAACTAAAACAGTAGGACAGACATTAGAGGGCACACTGGAGAGTAATAGCTGAAGAGAAAAATAGGCAGCAGAGACATTTTTGATATACACATACAAAGTCACAGATAGAGAGAAAAAGGATAGAGAAGTCACTGTTTCATTGATTTTTTGGCTACTGTTTCGTGTGCTTTGATTCAATAGTTGAGTGTTTTGGCCATTTGATTGCTTGTTGTTCTTGTGTGGGTGGTGCTGTGCCATTGTTGTAGCTGGTTCAGTGGTTGAGGGCTGTGGTAGTTCCAGTGATTGTGGCTGCTGTTAGTCATTGTTTTTGGATCAGGGGTTGAGGGCTGTGGTAGGTCCAGTGTTGTGCTGCTTAAGTGATTGTGGCTGCTTTACTCATTGTTGTTGTTGCTGTGTGGTGTTGCTGTTGGCTGATTCATTGGACATTATTTGTTTGTTGTTGGTCTGAAGTTAACCACTGGTTCATTAATTGTGGTTGCTGTTAGTTTGTTCGATTACTGCCACTGTTTGTTGTTGTTGGTTGGTATATTGAGTGGCTATTGGTTTACTGGTTGTTACTGGTTTACTGTTGCTGTTACTGCTCCTGTCACTGTTGCTGCATTGCCATTGCTCACTCTTCCTTGTTCTTCCGCATTCCAGGTATACACATCTGTTATTGTAATTCCTTGGTTCGAAAAGAATGAAGTTTAAAGCTTATGCATAAAGTCTATTGAAACATGTAGTCGTCTAAAGTTCTTATGTTTAATTACATTCTGTTATTCTCCAATTAAGCTTGTATTGCTAGTCTTGGTTATGGAAAAGTGTAGCTAGGCCAAAGATACACTGTCATTAGATAAGCACGTAAACCTGAATTAGTCTGTTGTATCTCTATTCAATCTTCTCTGCTCGTGTGTGGAATCTCCAAATCTGTTAATGTTAGATCTTATGTTAAAAGCAAGATTAGCTAGTGAGTTATTACTCAACCGAATGACGTAATTAGATTAAAGGAGTCGGGGGTGCATTTCATGTGACCCGACCCCAATTTCGGGCAAAAGCAAATAAAGCGTGTCGGGAACCACAGGCGCATTTCATGTGGTGTGGTTCGTAGCAAGTTTTAAATAATTTGGAATCAACTCCTAAGTAAAATACAGTGGGATGTAGTTCGCTTTAGATTTGAATCAAAGGTGCGCCTCGCCCAATAGTCACACTAATCGCATAGCCTTCATAAATGTACATAAAAAATACTTAGGTTTTGAGATGCGTCGTTCCTTAACGAATATCACGCCCTTCTCAACAGTGTAAATAAGTAGTCGATCCGGGCGCATATTTTGGTCCTACCTTCTTAAATACGGGTGTGGATTTCATGCGACCCAAATCCAAACCCCGAAATATTGAACAAGAATATGTCGAGGATCCGGGTGCATTTCATGTGACGTGATTCGAAGGCATATTTTCAAGCAACTTTCTCTTTCGTAAATCATAACCAATAATAAAAGCGGTAAAGGGATATTAACTTGTACTAAGTACATAATTGTAAAAAGCAGATAGATAAGCCAAACACGACAGTTGAGCGACCGTGCTAGAACCACGGAATTCGGGAATGCCTAATACCTTCTCCCGGGTTAATAGAATTCCTTATCCGGATTTCTGGTTCGCGGACTGTTGAATAGAGTCATTCTTTTCCTCGATTCGGGATTTAACCGGTGACTTGGGACACCATAAATCTCCCAAGTGGCGACTCTGAAATAATAAAAATAAATCCCATCTCGATTGTCCTTTAATTGGAAAAACTCTTTGCATCCTTGCGGGTGCGGAAAAAGGAGGTGTGACAATGTTGACGACTTGTGGTAAAATAAAGAGAGAAACGCAACCACTTGAAAGACTTGACAATGGTGTTTGAGTTGCTCCGGAGGTACCAACTTAGGATGAATCCATGGAAATGCGCCTTTGCAGTTACTTCCGGGAATTTCCTCGGTTTTATTGTTCAACATCGAGGGATTGAAATTGATCAAGCCAAAATAAGTGCAATCTTGAAAATGCATGGGCCTCGAAACATTCATGAATTGAAACGTCTGCAAGTAAAGCTAGCATACTTTAGAAGATTCATCTCAAACCTAGATGGGAGATTCCAACCATTCAGTCGTCTTATGAAGAAAGGTATCCTTTTTAAAAGGGACCAAGAATGAAGGTATCCCTTTCAAATAGGACCAAGCATGTAGCAATGCCTTTGAGAGCATTAAATCCTACTTGACGAAGCCTCCGATTTTGGCAGCCCCTATACTTGGAAAGTCGTTGATGCTATACATTTCAGCACAAGAAAGGTCTGTTGGAGCACTGTTGGCCCAAGAAAAAAGTTAATGGAAAGAAACCTCCCTTTACTACTTGAGCATGATAATGCCACCATGAGCTGAATTATTCGCCAATTGAAAAGTTATGTTCGGTGCTAGTCTTCTCAATCCAAAAGTTGAAGCAGTACTTTCAAGCTCATCTCGTTCGTTTGGTTTCTAAAGCGAATCCCATCAAATTTGTGATGTCAAAACATGTCCTTAGTGATCGACTAGCAAGGTGGTACCTCCAGTTTCAACAATTTGAGATCGTTTACATCCTACAAAAGGCTATAAAAGGACAAGTGTTAGCTGACTTCTTGGCAGATCACCTTATACCTGATGATTGGGAGCTAACTGACGAACTACCTCACGAGGATGCCATAGTCATTGAAGTTCAGCCTCCATGGAAGATGTACTTTGATGGTGTTGCACATCACGGAGGAGCTGGTGTTGGTGTAGTATCTATCACTTCTCAAGGTGAAGTTCTGCCCTACCTTTTTACGTTGATGCAACTCGGCTCTAACAACGTTGGTGAGTATCAAGTACTAATACTTGGGCTCAAAATGGCTACCGAAATGAAGCGGTGTGAGCACGTGATTTTTGCCCTATATGAGAATTACTCCCAAAAATTCAAAATAAAAGAGTTTTGTGTTGTTTGCAATTGTTGTGAATTTAGTGTCATTTTTAAAAAATAATGACAATATATATATATATATATATATATATATATATATATATATATATATCGCATTTGCATATATATATATATATATCGCATTTGCATTTAGGATTTAATTCTACAATTAGGAGTAATTAATTTTATCTTACAAAAATGAAAATCACAAAAATAGGCATTTTTTGCATTTTAGCCTTTAATGTCCAAATTGTGTGATTGTATTTTAATTACCATTTAAAATTAGGTGACAATTATTATTATGATATTAGTATTTCAAGATAATTTTAGTTTTTATAAATTAATCTTAGTATATTGGGCTTTATTAATTAGGAAGTTGAATAATGGAGAAGAACAAAATGGAAAAAATTTGGATTGGGCCATCTTGCAAATTAAGTTACAAGCCCAATCCTAAGAACCCTTACCCAACCCAAAACCCCTTGGCCCAAGAAGAAAATTTCAGATTTTTTTAGCAAAAAATAATCATAATTACATGACATAAAGTAGTGGGGGGCAAGGAAATCAAGGAAGAAAACAAGGAGAGGAAAACATGGATTAATGGGTTTTCTTTAAATTAAAAAAATATTTTCTTTTTAATAAAATATCTGAAAATTTTCGAAATTCTTGCCTATAAATAGAAGAGAAGATTTATGAAAAAAAGAGTGGGAAAAAAGAGAGGAAAAATAGGAAGAGAAGTAAAAATAAAAAAATTTCCTGCTGTAGTATACACTCGATATACATTCTGGACACAGAAGTATACATGGCGAAAAATTCAATTTTTGAGAGTTTCTTTTGAGAAGTGAAAAGAGTTCAAAGCTAGAAAGCCAAAACAAAGAGAAAATCTAGAATATATTTTTCTTTTCTATTTTTTACTGGTTTTTTTTTTTTTTTGTTTTTCTCCGTATTGCTGGGATTTTCGGGATTGAGGTGTTGAAGCTACTGCTGGTTGTTACTGTTGTTGTTGATGTATTTTCACCGCCTTGTTGATTTGCCATTTTCCCATTCCTTTCAAAACCAGGTACACTTCTCTACAATTGAAGTTGTATTGATGATTTGGATGAAATAAAAATGAAGATTCATTTTAAGTTTTCGTGTTAACAAATGTGTACTGTTAGCTTAATAGTTGTAGTGTTAGTTTGAATTTGAAGTTTATTTGTAGTGTATTACAATAGATTGCAAGAGAAAAAAAAACAAAACACAAAAGATGTAATAGCTTAGTGATAGAATAAGTAGTATAATAGTAGTATCGTAGTAGTAATAGCATATCACTTAGTTTAATTAGGTAAAAACATTAAAACATAAGTTAGCATATCATAAGTTCCCAAATCGTTAACTGTTCTTCCCAATAGTCTCATAAGCCATGATCACGTAGATAATCATCTGGTGTGGATCTACATTTTAGTATAAGTAAGTTTTAGAAGATAAAAGACATTAGTTCAAGTCAAGCGTAACTGATTCAATAACGTTGTAATGAACTAAGTCACTGTAAAATCCACCGTTTGATCCTGTTTAAACCCTTAAATCGCTTAGATATAGAGACTCATATAGTTATTGCTTACATAATTAGTCTGCTTTTGTGAATCTAGGTTCAAATCCGATTGAGTTTTAAAAGGGAAAATAATTAGATATTGAAGCAATTCAATTAGGATGAACCGGTGATGATGAGAGGTATAGCTCGCAATGAAACTGGTAATATAGCAAACATCTGTGATAATCAATTAGTTTCTCTTTTGATGCTGTGAATAATTAGTTAAATCACTTTAATTTCCTAGTTAAGTAGGTTGTGTTCTAGAATACCTCCTTAGCAAATAATTAGATATTAGTATAAATTCTTAGTTTTGAGCGTATAGTGATAACAATGGATTGAGCTCTTCATGTACATAGTCCATTAACTTAAGACTACTGTTTTTGTGTACTGGTTTCCTTATTAATAAATAAAGGTGATTTGATTTCATTTCCAATTATGAGTATTTATTTCTTTATATGAATTTTGTGTTATACTCTTTGTTATTACAATTTGGTTCGGACCCTATGTGTAACGTGGGCCTGAACTGCCATACGAAACTGACTGGTCCATTGAAAGAAAGCCTGAAGACCGCCTGGGCTTTAAGGCCTGGGCTTCGCCCATTGCCGATCTAATTAATTGACGTGAAGGTCCAGGCCCAAATAACAATAGAAATCGAAAGGGCCGGGAATGCTTAGTGTTAGGAAACGATTAAGGAAAAAACACAATTAGAGAGACGTAGTATACACTTCTTAGGATCGAACTTTAAAATTGAATTGGGACGAGCCTCGCCCAACGTTAATCAAGTGGGGCCCCCATTTAGTAATAAGATAATAAAGTAGACTCGGGAAAGCTAATAGCGAATTCCATAGCTTCTCCCAAAAGATTTAAAAGCCGATAGACGTTATTTAGGGCACGATTTAACGTACTTTCCTATGAACGAGTGTGCACTTGGTGCGACTCAAATCCAAATCCCGGCAAAGCTGAAATACATCGAAAGTCACAAGCGTACTGGTTGCGGTGTGACTCGAGGCGTGTTTTCGCGATGCCGCAAATTCTCTAAAAAATAATACTTAATGTAAAAAGCACTATATGTTGTTAAAATCTGTAATTAAGTCAAACAAGAGTCGGGAACGACAATTGAGCGACCGTGCTAAAACCACGGAACCCGGGAATGCCTAACACCTTCTCCCGGGTTAACAGAGTTCCTTATCCGGATCTTTGCTTCGCAGACATTTTTAAGAGTCAAAATTCCTCGGATTCGGGATTAACCGGTGACTTGGGACACCATTATCATTCCCAAGTGGCGACTCTGATTAATCTCAATAAAATCCCGAACCGATTGTCCTTTAATTGGAAAAACTCCTTCCCTTACGTTATTTTTATCCGTTTCGGATATTTGAGCATCGGGGTATACCCTACAAGCGTATTTATATTTATACGTTATGTGCATTGGTAAAAAAGGAGGTGTGACAGCTCTGGCGACTCTGCTGGGGACCCCAACCCCGAACCTCGGTTTCAGGGTTTAAGAACTCGAGCTTCTTAGAATTGCCGTTCGCGTTATTGTTTGACTTCATTATATGATTTGAACAACATGCTATGTGCTTTATCGCTTTGATATTGTGTAAATTGTATATAAAATTATGCCGAAAACCTTTCTCTCTTCGCCCCCGGGGATGTGCTTACTGGTTGAGACTCCCCTTTCTGTTAAAGTCACCTTAAATTAAGAAAACAGAGGCCGGATAAGTTACAAAGCCGATTGACTCCGCGGGTCACCGGTACGTAGCCCCTCCTCGATTCGAGTTGTCCGCTCGGGTACACGGTCTAGCAATCCATGAAACCATAAGATTTTGAACATAGGTCTAGGACGATTATTTGCATCATATTTGACTTAGGGGACTCAACACAGGGGTTGGGTCCGTCTAGGACAGTTGACCCTGTATTGAAAAGACCGAGCATGCTATGTGTTGCATTTAATTGTCATTGATCATTATGCGGACCGGCAAAAATCCCAAGGGTAGAAAAATTGTTGAAAAAAAAAGAGAGAAATAAGAGTTAGTGAAAATGGGTATCAAAAAAAAAAAAAAAATTTGAAAAAATGGTTTTGTTGTTGAAATAAATTGGTCGATTAATCTGACCGAACTACGCAGGTTTGATTCTCGCCATTAGGTGGGATACGTAGGCAACCCTCATCGGGTCCAACCACCCCTTTCGAAAAATAAAAAAAATGTGTGTTTAATTTTGTCTATAAAATCAAAGTGATGCCGTTTTTGAAAATAGCCGAATGTTCCGTAAGGACGCCGGAAGGCTGTTTTTGCAAAAATGGCCACTTTGAAGTATTTTCTTTTTCTTTTTGAATAATGGCCTTGAAATATTCCTTGTGGAAATGTTGCAAGGCCATAGCCGCAAAATCAAGTTCGGGTTCACACCCCTTTTGCAAAAATAACAAAAAATGTCAAATTTTTTATTTTTATTATAAATAAGTCGGGTGATGCTATTCTTGCTTAAAATAAGCCGAATATCCCTCAAAAGGACGCCGGAAGGCCGTTTTTGCAAGAATAGCCACTTTGAGTCATTTTAAATAATTTGCGGGCATAGCCTTGAAATATTCTCTCGCGGAAATGTCGAAAGGTTGTATCCGCAAAATTAAGTTTGAGTCATTGCTCAACTTTTCAAAAATATCCACTTTATCAAATAAGCCATTACATGGCCGGAATTTTGCTGAAATAGCCACATTTTTGCATTTTAACTTCCTCAGTCTTGTGTTGGCCTGTGTCGGTGCTGAACGATGCCCCATAGGCCCCCAGGATAAAAAAATTTGAAAAAAAAGAACCATTTTGTCTAAATAAGCCATTATATGGCCAATTTATGAAAATAGTCTTGTGTTGGTTTATGGTGATGCCGAACGACGCCCCATGAGCCACAGGATATGAAATTTTCAAGTTTATCTTTCTTAAATAAATTTTGCAAATATAGTCATTTTGTAAAATAAGCCATTATGTGGCCAATTTTGTAGAAATAGTCATAATTGACGCCAAAAATATTCTTATTCTTGTAGAAATCTCCAGTACAAAATGTGAAAGTTTTTCAAGTTTGTAGTGGGAGTCAGTTTCTGTAATTTTCCTTAAAAGAAAAAAAAATCAAATAAACATCTCTTTATTTCTTGCATTAATTTGCAAGAACTACGCTCGGTCTGATTCATGCGGGGTCATGATACGTAGGCAATCCACATAGGATTCGACCATATCCATTTCCATTTCCATAAAAAAAAATGAAAAATGAAAATGAAAAAAAAAATGAAAAAAAAATCACAAAAAGGAAAAAAGAAAAGAAAATAGCAAAAAAAAAAAAGGGAAATCAATAAGCGGAATACCTTAATGCTGACATGCTGGCTTCGTTTTGTTGTGTCCATTTTCAGAAAGGTGGTTGGTTGTGGTTCCAAAATAACTCTTCCCTATAATACAAGGTCGGAGGACAATGGCAGAGAATCTCAAGACTGAGTGGGTTGGTACCGGTACCCGACAACAACTGGTTGAACGGAACCACATGTTAGTAGAAGAAGTCAAAATATTAAGACAACACGTGGCTGAAATGTATCGGGCATGGATGGATGGAAAAATACCACCCCCGCCACCACCTAGTTTCATGGACCCGGTCCTTACACCGAACCCGATGCCAAATATACCTGCCTATCGCAGCCTTTCTAGCCACTCGAGTAGCTCAATTACTCGTCCCCCAGCTATGCTTTCCCAACACTACTTCTATCCCCAACCCCACTACTCTCCCCGGGGCACCCAAAATCGTACTTCACCTTCCAGGTACCCAATTCCACAAAAAGCCTACCAACCCCCACAAACATACCGGAAACCCCCTGGGTCAGGTTTCAAGCCAAACAAGGCGTTTAGGGAGGAAAGGTTGTTGAAGCGAGAAAAGGCTTTCACCCCTATCGGAGAATCTTATGCGAGTTTGTTCGAAAGGTTAAATCATGTTGGCTTGATTAAGCCGCTCGCCAGATGTATTCCAAACCCTCTTGCAATAAGCTTCGATCCTGCTGCACGATGTGTATACCACTCCAATGCTCAGGGGTATGATGTTGAAAGATGTTGGAATTTGAAAGAGGAAATAGAAAGAATGATTCAGGCAGGAATGATGGCGGTCCAAGACACTGGCACCCTGAACATTACACAAGATCCTCTACCTACATGTGACGTTGCACATTTTGTGGGGACGATGCCCGATGACGAGGGTGAAGAGATTTTTCTTTGGAAGCCGAGGATATTGAAATAGAAAGCGATCTTAATGCAGAATGCAGTGGCTAAGATGCCAAGCTTGTCAATTGGGAAGGTGCTCCAACTCTTGGAGTTTTGGTAGTTTTATTTTGGTGTCGTTTCTGTTACCCGGGTTATTTCGGGGTTGTAATCCGGACGTTGTCTTGAGAGTCAAAACCCTTCTATCTTTGCTTTGTTTAGTAATAAAAATTGTTTAGTGCCGTCTAGGTTTGTAATTCTAGTCTTGTCTCTGTTCGTTTTGTTGTTGTTTCAACCCATCAGTTTAGTACAACTCTTTGTTTCCCATCATTCCTAGTCAGTCCATTTCTGATCACTTTGCATTTTTTCTCATACTGACTTTAGCAACATGACATGCACATAATTCTAAGCCTGGTTTTTAAAAGTCAATGAAACAATGTTGAAGATGTAATGATACTCGGAAGAAATAAAAACATATTGGAATAGTGTGAAGCCGGAATCAAGTGAACATTGGGGAAAGCGTAACATAAAGAAAATGCCTTGGAAATGCATCATCAACTTAAAGCCAAAGGCAAAAATACCCCAAAGCTAAGGAACCATTCGTGGTATCGAGATCGTTGCCCAATGGCACTGAGAATCGTCAAATACCGAAGGCGAATATGTGAATCGGTCGAAAGGTATTTAAATGTGTAGTTTGTACTTGGTAGGTCTCGAAGATTGGAATGACGAAGGCATTTTATTCGGCTATCCAAACACTTTATCCATTGTTATCCCTTCGAGCCTTATTATATTTTCTTTCATATCCCTCTTTTGGAATCGACAACAAAAATTGAGGATTGGGCGGATAAATCAAATGAAAAAAAAAAAGAAGAAAAGAAAAGAGAAAAGAAAAATATACAAAAGAGGAAATCGGGAGAAGTCAAATCGCAACAAGGAAGCGATCTTATGATCCGAACTACGTCTGACTTGATCCTGAAAGGGTACGTAGGCAGCCTCACTGAGGTTCAGTCACAATAAATGAAAAATCCGAAAATCTAAAAAAAATCCCCAAGAAGAAAACTGGGGCAGAAGTTATGGTTGTTGAAAGAATAAAGATTCCGAAAAGTTGTAATTTTATCCTACGATGAAATATTTTGAGCCTTTATCCCAACCAAAAGTCTACATTATAGTCCAAAGGAAGACCTTCCGATCAATCTTCAAGAAATGCCGAGTCAAGCGAACAAAGGTCAATCACATCAGGGGCAACACTCCAGTCCGAACAAAGGAGAATGAAGAACTCAAACCACCGCGAGACTCCAAGATGAGAGAAGTCAAAATGAGAGAGTCTTATCGGTGAAACCCCGCACGGGTACCGTAAGGCGACGGTGAGTTGAGAGAAAGAAAGATCAAATGAGAGAGGCTTGTTGGCGAAAACCCTACGGGCGCTGCAAGTCGACTAAGGATCAGATCAAAGAAATGAAGTATTGAAGACCGGTTTCATAGCAGAACTTTGCAACAAGAGTTGAACATCAACTTTGCTATACGGAGAAGGCCAAAAGTGCATGTCAAGGTCGCTAGAGTCGGTATTCAAAATCCGTTAGGTCATTCGTCTGTAGGTTTCTTGTTAGGAATTATGTTTTCCTTTCTCTTTATTCTTCACACTTTGTTTTACCCTCCTTCTTATTGAGTCAGTCAGGTCATAACAAGTATAGAAATGATTTCAAAATTTGCCACCAAGCTTTCCAATTGCACAAGATGGGATTTAGCCAACACGACGATTATCGCAGGTCAGGGAATGACAAGGCCAGTGATTTAAGCCCACAAGAGCAACATGTGCAATGAGGATCATGCAAGACACAAGGGTCGGCAAAGTGCCAACTCAGGGAAAATATAACAAATGGAAGTACGGGGTTCGAACAGAGAGGGGGTATATCTTCTAAGGGTCAGTCAAGAAACACCCAAGGTTGTCAAGTGGAGTCATCAAAGGAATCGAGATCGAAGTTTGTGGGATCCGTCAAGAAAGGAACAATATACATACCTAAAGAGAGGTGGATTTTGAACAAAGAAGAAGTGAAAATGGATAGTCGGTGAATAGGCAAGGCATTCAAGTGGAAAGCAGTCGCCATCAAAGTTCAAGGCCACAACCAACCACCGCATTAAACTAACAGATTTTTCTTTGATTTGAAACAGGGGCATAAATGTTATTGGACCGATAGAGCCAACAACTTCCAATGGGCATAGGCTCATTTGGGTTGCGATGGGTTACTTTACCACATTGGGCCAAGGCAAAGGGAAAATTTGCGCCAAATTAGCAGGGACCATTTGTAGTATCGCGGGTGTTGTCCAATGGGGCATTATATTTGACAGATGTTGAAGGAAAGTGCGTAGAGACTGCTATAAATTCAGATGCAGTCAAAAGATACTATGTATGATTCCTTTTCAATTATGTGTTTTGTATTTTGTTGTGATTTTGGAATTGAAATGACGAAGGCATTTTATTCTCTATCCAAACACTTTATCCATTGATAACCCCTTTGAGCCTTAATGAATATATTCTTTCATATCCCTCTCTCGAAATCGATTTAGCGCAATAAGATCGAAATTGCCAAAATGAAAAAAAAAATGAAAAAAAAAAAAAAAAAAAAGAAAAATGAAAAAATGAAAAAAAAAGAGAAAAAGACAAAGAAATCGGGAAAAAGTCAAAAGAAATCCATCTAACTAATGAAGTTGGATGAACTACGTCCGACTTGATCCCGAAAGGGTACGTAGGCAGCCTCTTTGAGGTTCAGTCACAATAAAGAAAAAATCCAAAAATTCCCCACATATTGAAACTGGGCAGAAGTTATGTTTAATAATTCCGAGAGTTGTAAATATTTTTAACCCTCGTTGAAATTTTGAGCCTTTATATCTTTCTTTCTTAACCCACCCGAAAGCCACGTTACAGTCCAAAGAAAGACCTTCCGATCAATTTTGAAATGATAACAAATACAACGAAGGAGGAGCGAAGCATCGGATAATACCCGTGGTACAGAAAACAAAATACAAAAAGGAAAAAATGGAAAAAATAAAAATGAGAGAGTCTCATCAGTGAAAACCTTAGCCGGCACTGTGAGGCGATTGTGAGGTTGAGAGAAATAAAATAAGAGAGTCTCGTCAGTGAAAACCTTAATCGGCGCTGTGAGATGATTGTGAGGTTGAGAGAATAAATGAGAGAGTCTTATTGGTGAAAACCTTTCGAGGCACCGTAAGGCGATCGTGAGGACTATCAGAAAAGAGAAAAGCAACAAAAAAGAGTATCGGTTTTGGGTCAAAGGCAATCCAGAGTCATAATAATGATTGGAACGAACTGGGTCAGAGTTTAAATACATGGCATGGTCAGCGGAATCAGCCAGCAAATACCCAGATAAGTTCTGTCATCTCTCCAAAATACCCTTACCTTTCTTTCATTTTTCTGCATTTCATTGTTTACCTTTTTGAGAGCTAACTACCAGCTCCTGATAATGGAAGTTGAAATAACACTGGATCAGAAAGGATGGAAGATTGGGGAAAGAAATAAAGAAGCTTGGCAAACATGGCCAAAGGAAAAGAAAACAAAACAAAAATGGAGAAATGAGAAAAATACAAAAAAAGAGTCTGCAAGGGACGAGAAGTCAAAAGCCATGCAACATGAGAAAGCAAAAACAAAGGAAGCAATAAGAAGTGGGGACGGCAGATGCCAGTTGCCAGCAGCTTATATCTAATAAATTTTGTTTCATGCAGGAACAAATTGTCACTAATCACTTTAAAGTGAATGTGACCAATGTGAAAAATTTAAAATACCAAAAAGAGAAAGTCTGCCGAATAAGTGGAGAAATTCACAGGCAAGAGATAAGTTGGTAAAAAGAAAATACCAAAAAGAGGAAGGTAACATCTTTTAAAATCCACTCCCCAGTCCTCAGGCTGAGGGAATACTTTTCTGCATTCGCATTGCACGTTTCAATTCTGTTAGGCGCCCACCTTCTAATACGGGAATATTTTCTGCATCGCATTGCACGTTTAAATTCAGTTAGGCGCCCACCTTCAAATACGGGAATATTTTATGCATCGCATTGCACGTTTCAATTCTGTTAGGCGCCCACCTTCAAATACGGGAATACTTTTCTGCATCGCATTGCACGTTTCAATTCTGTTAGGCGCCCACCTTCAAATACGGGAATACTTTTCTGCATCGCATTGCACGTTTCAATTCTGTTAGGCGCCCACCTTCTAATACGGGAATATTTTCTGCATCGCATTGCACGTTTAAATTCTGTTAGGCGCCCACCTTCAAATACGGGAATATTTTCTGCATCGCATTGCACGTTTAATTTCTGTTAGGCACCCACCTTCAAATACGGGAATATTTTCTGCATCGCATTGCACGTTTCATTTCTGTTAGGTGCCCACCTTCTAATACGGGAATATTTTCTGCATATCGCATTGCACGTTTAAATTCTGTTAGGCGCCCACCTTCAAATACGGGAATACTTTTCTGCATCGCATTGCACGTTTAAATTCTGTTAGGTGCCCACCTTCAAATACGAGAATATTTTCCGCATCGCATTGCACGTTTAATTTCTGTTAGGTGCCCACCTTCGAATACGGGAATATTTTCTGCATCACATTGCAAGGGATAATTGGTAAAAGAAAATACCAAAAAGAGGAAGGTAGCATCCTTGAAAATCCACTCCCCAGTCCTCAGGCTGCGGGAATATTTTCTGTATCGCATTGCACGTTTAATTTCTGTTAGCCGCCCACCTTCAAATACGGGAATACTTTTCTGCATCGCATTGCACGTTTAATTTCGTTAGGCGCCCACCTTCAAATACGGGAATACTTTTCTGTATCGCATTGCACGTTTAAATTCTGTTAGGCGCCCACCTTCGAATACGGGAATACTTTTCTGCATCGCATTGCACGTTTAATTTCTGTTAGGTGCCCACCTTCGAATACGGGAATACTTTTCTGCATCGCATTGCACGTTTAAATTTTGTTAGGTGCCCACCTTCGAATACAGGAATACTTTTCTGCATCGCATTGCACGTTTAATTTCTGTTAGGCGCCCACCTTCAAATACGGGAATACTTTTCTGCACATCATTCATGTTTTATATAGCTAAAAGCCCACACTGGGGCAGAAAAAGAAAAAAAGTAGTTTGTTGTTTTTGTTTTGATCAGGTTCAGCTCGAGGGCAAGAAGTACCATTGAAAATCAAAAAAAGAAGAAGAGGAAAACAAGAAAGAAAATCAACAAAAAAGGGAGAGTGAGCATCTCAAAAAAAATCAAAGAAGAAGAGACAAGGAGAAGCAAACAAAAGCTAGGATAGGAATAATTGTAATTGTAGAATCATAGCTTAGAATAACTTCTTCATTTTACATTCCCCCCGGTGTAATAAGGAGGTCAACAAGCAGAACCGCAACAGCAGCAACAGTAACAGCAAAAAATCGCAGTTTCATTGGTAGTCCCAGCTACCAAAATTTTCCGAACTACATTGACCTGATTCCCTTTTAGCCAAGGATATGTAGGAAACCTCTTGAAGCAAAGGTTCGGTCAAAATTTTGAAAAAAAATAAATAAATAAAAAAAATGCTTCTCACGGAGTGCTCAAACGGGCAAAAATCGCTCGTATCCGCTCACTTGTCTTTGCACAGAGAAACTCTTCGTGTTTACGCGCAAAGAGGGGCAACTGTGAGCACGTGATTTTTGCCCTATATGAGAATTACTCCCAAAAATTCAAAATAAAAGAGTTTTGTGTTGTTTGCAATTGTTGTGAATTTAGTGTCATTTTTAAAAAATAATGACAATATATATATATATATATATATATATATATATATATATATATATATCGCATTTGCATTTAGGATTTAATTCTACAATTAGGAGTAATTAATTTTATCTTACAAAAATGAAAATCACAAAAATAGGCATTTTTTGCATTTTAGCCTTTAATGTCCAAATTGTGTGATTGTATTTTAATTACCATTTAAAATTAGGTGACAATTATTATTATGATATTAGTATTTCAAGATAATTTTAGTTTTTATAAATTAATCTTAGTATATTGGGCTTTATTAATTAGGAAGTTGAATAATGGAGAAGAACAAAATGGAAAAAATTTGGATTGGGCCATCTTGCAAATTAAGTTACAAGCCCAATCCTAAGAACCCTTACCCAACCCAAAACCCCTTGGCCCAAGAAGAAAATTTCAGATTTTTTAGCAAAAAATAATCATAATTACATGACATAAAGTAGTGGGGGGCAAGGAAATCAAGGAAGAAAACAAGGAGAGGAAAACATGGATTAATGGGTTTTCTTTAAATTAAAAAAATATTTTCTTTTTAATAAAATATCTGAAAATTTTCGAAATTCTTGCCTATAAATAGAAGAGAAGATTTATGAAAAAAAGAGTGGGAAAAAAGAGAGGAAAAATAGGAAGAGAAGTAAAAATAAAAAAATTTCCTGCTGTAGTATACACTCGATATACATTCTGGACACAGAAGTATACATGGCGAAAAATTCAATTTTTGAGAGTTTCTTTTGAGAAGTGAAAAGAGTTCAAAGCTAGAAAGCCAAAACAAAGAGAAAATCTAGAATATATTTTTCTTTTCTATTTTTTACTGGTTTTTTTTTTTTTTTGTTTTTCTCCGTATTGCTGGGATTTTCGGGATTGAGGTGTTGAAGCTACTGCTGGTTGTTACTGTTGTTGTTGATGTATTTTCACCGCCTTGTTGATTTGCCATTTTCCCATTCCTTTCAAAACCAGGTACACTTCTCTACAATTGAAGTTGTATTGATGATTTGGATGAAATAAAAATGAAGATTCATTTTAAGTTTTCGTGTTAACAAATGTGTACTGTTAGCTTAATAGTTGTAGTGTTAGTTTGAATTTGAAGTTTATTTGTAGTGTATTACAATAGATTGCAGAGAAAAAAAAAACAAAACACAAAAGATGTAATAGCTTAGTGATAGAATAAGTAGTATAATAGTAGTATCGTAGTAGTAATAGCATATCACTTAGTTTAATTAGGTAAAAACATTAAAACATAAGTTAGCATATCATAAGTTCCCAAATCGTTAACTGTTCTTCCCAATAGTCTCATAAGCCATGATCACGTAGATAATCATCTGGTGTGGATCTACATTTTAGTATAAGTAAGTTTTAGAAGATAAAAGACATTAGTTCAAGTCAAGCGTAACTGATTTAATAACGTTGTAATGAACTAAGTCACTGTAAAATCCACTGTTTGATCCTGTTTAAACCCTTAAATCGCTTAGATATAGAGACTCATATAGTTATTGCTTACATAATTAGTCTGCTTCTGTGAATCTAGGTTCAAATCTGATTGAGTTTTAAAAGGGAAAATAATTAGATATTGAAGCAATTCAATTAGGATGAACCGGTGATGATGAGAGGTATAGCTCGTAATGAAACTGGTAATATAGCAAACATCTGTGATTAATCGTTTAGTTTCTCTTTTGATGCTGTGAATAATTAGTTAAATCACTTTAATTTCCTAGTTAAGTAGGTTGTGTTCTAGAATACCTCCTTAGCAAATAATTAGATATTAGTATAAATTCTTAGTTTTGAGCGTATAGTGATAACAATGGATTGAGCTCTTCATGTACATAGTCCATTAACTTAAGACTACTGTTTTTGTGTACTGGTTTCCTTATTAATAAATAAAGGTGATTTGATTTCATTTCCAATTATGAGTATTTATTTCTTTATATGAATTTTGTGTTATACTCTTTGTTATTACAATTTGGTTCGGACCCTATGTGTAACGTGGGCCCGAACTGCCATACGAAACTGACTGGTCCATTGAAAGAAAGCCTGAAGACCGCCTGGGCTTTAAGGCCTGGGCTTCGCCCATTGCCGATCTAATTAATTGACGTGAAGGTCCAGGCCCAAATAACAATAGAAATCGAAAGGGCCGGGAATGCTTAGTGTTAGGAAACGATTAAGGAAAAAACACAATTAGAGAGACGTAGTATACACTTCTTAGGATCGAACTTTAAAATTGAATTGGGACGAGCCTCGCCCAACGTTAATCAAGCGGGGCCCCCATTTAGTAATAAGATAATAAAGTAGACTCGGAAAGCTAATAGCGAATTCCATAGCTTCTCCCAAAAGATTTAAAAGCCGATAGACGTTATTTAGGGCACGATTTAACGTACTTTCCTATGAACGAGTGTGCACTTGGTGCGACTCAAATCCAAATCCCGGCAAAGCTGAAATACATCGAAAGTCACAGGCGTACTGGTTGCGGTGTGACTCGAGGCGTGTTTTCGCGATGCCGCAAATTCTCTAAAAAATAATACTTAATGTAAAAAGCACTATATGTTGTTAAAATCTGTAATTAAGTCAAACAAGAGTCAGGAACGACAATTGAGCGACCGTGCTAAAACCACGGAACCCGGGAATGCCTAACACCTTCTCCCGGGTTAACAGAGTTCCTTATCCGGATCTTTGCTTCGCAGATATTTTTAAGAGTCAAAATTCCTCGGATTCGGGATTAACCGGTGACTTGGGACACCATTATCATTCCCAAAGTGGCGACTCTGATTAATCTCAATAAAATCCCGAACCGATTGTCCTTTAATTGGAAAAACTCCTTCCCTTACGTTATTTTTATCCGTTTCGGATATTTGAGCATCGGGGTATACCCTACAAGCGTATTTATATTTATACGTTATGTGCATTGGTAAAAAAGGAGGTGTGACAAGCGGTTGTAATTGCAAGTCTTTGGTGACTCTCAGTTAGTGGTCAATCAGCTTTTAGGTAGGTCAAGAAGCCTAAACTACACACATACCATGATTATGCCAAAAAGTTAATGGGGTGGTTCGGTGATGTAACTATTCAGCATGTGCCAAGGAAAGAAAATAAGAAGGCGGATGCTTTAGCTACCCTAGCTTCATCTTTAACCCTGCCTGATCACGTGCAAGTTACTTATTGGCAAAAATGGGTAGTATCGTTGCCAAATGAGGCTGAAGGTGAAGAAAATGAACTCAAGCATCTTGTCGCTGTTTCTGAAGTCGAGAAAGAAGAATGGAGACAACCCATTATCGACTACTTGTGTTATAAGATACTCCTAGAAAATCCGTGGAGAAAAACTGAATCCGTCGTCGTGCACCTCGCTTCCTTTACTACAAAGATACCCTATATAGAAGATCTTTCGAGGGAGTAGTTTTGCGTTGCTTAGGGGAAGATGAATCACTCCAAGCTTTGCAAGAAGCGAATTCTGGGGTATGTGGGTCACGCCAGTCTAGACCAAAGCTCCACTCCCATATAAAAAGGATGGGAAACTATTGGCCAACGATGGTAAAAGATTGCTTGGACTATGCTCGAAGATGCAAGGCTTGTCAATTCCATGCGAACTTTATTCATCAACCTCCTGAAGTATTGCACACGAAGGTTGCATCCTGGTCGTTTGACGTTTGGGGATCGAATGTTGCTAGACCACTAACAAAGTCCTCTAGTGGGAACCTATATATCTTGGCTGCAACTGACTACTTCTCAAAATGGGCCAAAGTTATTGCTTTTAAGGAAGTAAAGAAGGAAAATATTGCAAGTTTCATCCGAGTAAATATTATCTATCGCTTTGGCATTCCTGATGGAAAGCCATCCGATAATAGGTTGATGAACAAGATTTGTGATCTCTTTGGCTTCAAGCAACGTAACTCTTCGATGTACAATGTTTCTGCCAATGGTCTAGCTGAGGCATTCAACAAAACTCTATGCAACTTGTTAAAGAAAGTCGTCTCCAAATCCAAATGAGATTGGAATGACCGTATGGAAGAAGCTCTATGGGCATATAGGACGACTCATCGCACGTCGATGCAAGCGACTCCTTATTCACTCATTTATGGAGTCAAAGTCGTCTTGCCACTTGAGCATCAAATACATTCGTTACGACTGGCAATTCAAGAAGGATCACTGATGAAGAAAATGCCCGACTTCGATTAGCAGAGTTGGAGGCTCTTGATAAGAAGAGGTTGGAAGCTCAACAGAGTCTTGAATGTTATCAAGCTCGATTATCTCGTGCCTTCAATAAAAGAGTTTGCCCGAGATCCATTCAAGTAGGAGATCAAGTATTTCCCGTACGAAGACCCATAATTACTTCCCATAAACTTGTAGGGAAGCTCACTTCAAAATGGGATGGGCAATATGTCGTACAAGAAGCATACTCAAGTGGGACTTACAAGCTGGTTGATGTAGATGGCCTGAGAATCGCCCCTATCAATGGCAAGTTTTTGAAGAAGTATTACCCTTGAAGTCCCACGCTCCTTGACGCATGAGTCTAAACTGCATGTTGCTACACTCCTGGCCCACAAGAGTATAAACTGTGTACGGCCCAAAAATAAAGAGTCTACTAGGTTGAAAATCTCGAAAAAGGCATCCTAGGCAAAAGTTAGAACGAAAAAAAACTACCCATTCTAAACTACGGTATGACTTGATCCTCTTCACCGAGGTACGTAGGCAACTTAGAGTTTCATTCTAAGTTCGGTCGCATAAGTTCAAAAGATACATATTGCCCCAATTGTTGTTCGAGTGAATCACGAAGGAATGTAAAATCAAGCTGAAATGCCATCATCATGTTGAATTTTGATCTCTTTGATTTATAGGGGTAACCCTTCATGGTAAATTGATATCTTCAATAAGCCGATTTTAGAAGGATGTCAAGTATTTGCATTGTAGTCGAGGGATTCTCAATGTCTTCAGGTTCGCCAAACCTTTAAGTTTGTTGGCCTCCAAGTCCGCCCTCTTCCTTAAAAAAAATGAAGAGAAGAGAGGCGTCAAAAGGAAACACGAGTATAAGGAAAAGATTGCTTGGCAAAATGTTTCAAATTTAGTGAGACTTAACCCAAGATATTCGTAAGAATATAGCTCTTGAATTTCGATTGATGGCAAGTAAGACATCTTCCAATCTCGAGGCTTCCATACCAAGATGCAAAAGTTTTGGTGAAGTCACGCAATCTAAAATCGTCAGCGTGTCGAAATGTTACGTTGAATTTGGAATATTATCTGAAACTATCATTATGGTATTAAATTTTGCATTTTGGATATGATTTAAATTTCGAAGTTTGATTTCCGAAAAATCAAACAGATCATAATTTCGACGTTCCTACACCAAGATATGATTTTTTTGGTGAGACTGCACAAATCTGGAATTGATAGCATGGTGCAATATAAAGTTGATTTCAAAATATTATCTAGGACGATTCTGAAGTTGTTTGATTGATAATTTTGGATATGTTTTAAATTTTGAAGTTTAGTTTTCTTGAAATCAAACAATTTGCAATTTCAATATTTCTACACCAAGATATGAATTTTTTGGTGAGTCTGCGCAAATCTAAAATTGATAGCACGATGCAATGTAGAGTTGATTTCAAAATATTATCCGGGGCAATTTTGAAGGTGTTTGATTCTAAGTTTTGAATATATTTTAGATATTGAAGTCTAATTTTCGAGAAATCAAACGGTTTATTATTTGGATTCTCCCACGACAAGATATGAATCTTTTGTTATAAGCACGTAAAGATGAAAATTATGCAACTAAGATCAAAGTCGAACATGTAAAGCAAAAGAGAAGCTGAAATATTTAAGCCCTCGAAGTCTCCAAGTTGAAGTCTTCAAGTCCGTCGGTATTCAAGTTGAAGTCTTCAAATTCACCGATCTTCAAGTTGAAATTAGGCCCTCCAAGTCTCAAAGTTAGAATTCTTCTAGTTCGTCAGTCTTCAAGTTACATTCTTCAAATTCGCCAGTCTTAAAGTTGAAATATTTAAGCCCTCAAGTTTAAGTCTTCAAGTCCTTCGGTCTTCAAGTTTCAACTTCAAATTCGCCGATCTTAAAATTGAATTGTTTAAGCCCTCCGAATCTTCGAGTTGAAGTCTGCAAAGTCCGTCAAATCTTTAAAGGTTTTCCAAGTGTTCAGGTCGATGTCGCCTTCGAGTTGAAGCTTTATAACTTGGCTAAAATCATGAGCCCACTTCATTAAGCCTAAGATGTCATCTTCTTAAAGGCCCAATTTGGTGCCACATGTCAAATGACGTGGCACATCAAGTCAAACGGAAGAGCTAATAGGACCATGTCACGTGTCAAAATGACAAAGCATACCCAATCACACTGAAAGGCCAATGAAATCGCGCCACGCGTGCATGTGACATGTTCTGCCCAATCAAATACTGCTATATCACACTTCAATTTGATTGGTCGAAAAGAGTTTGTTCTTATCATGCAAGATAGAGCTCGTGGATCAAACGCTGCAAATTTCTCCACAAGTTTCAAGCTTAAGTAATCAAGTTCAAGCTCAAGAACAAAGAACAAATCAAGTCCAGACTCAAGAATGAAGAGCAAATCAAGTTCAAGTCCAAGCAATCAAACTCAAGATCAAGAACAAAGTGAAATCGAATACAAGGCGTTGAAGATCAAGGCTACTTGTTCGTGATACAATTCGCGGCAATAATCAAAGTGTTCACGACGAACAAATTAAATTCAAATTCAAGATCAATCTCAAAGGACCTTGAATTTATATTAGAAAAGTAGAATCAAAGGGTTATAGAGATTGTAACGCTCAAATATTCGAAATAAAATACTATGATTGTTGCAATATTTTGGATCTTGATTTTATTTTCTCGGCGCAATTTATCGTCTACAACAGGAAAACAAGATGTGCACACGGATGCCCAGAGATTCAGCAAAAATGATCAATTTCAATTTCATGGATGCACTGAATTTTTTTTACAAAAATGAAAGATTCAATAGAAAAAAAAATTCAGCATATACCACACTAGTGGAATTCCTCTGAACAGATGAATACATGTACAAATATCAACTACCTATTCAAAGTGGGATACCTTTGAAGAACTTCAGGTAACAACATAGAATGAAAGGGCGACAATAGCAAAAAGAGAGTTGTTTGTCTTGGCACAACCTCTGTACAGTAGATCACATAGCCAGTCTTCGATAGCCAAGATCCTCCAGTGCCAGTTCATCAAAACAACGGAATCAGCCGCCGGTTACCACAAATCAAATCAGCTACCAACTACCTGGAAAATATGGCTACTAGCCCAAAATAAAGTATATCCTTGGGGCTATAATTAAGTTTTCACCGCTGCTAATTGGAGGTCGTAGGTTCACAAGGTTCTACATGAACCTGTTAAATGACAATTAAAGGAGGTTAATGCGCCTAGGGCTTTTTTCTTTTCCCTTTTTTCCCCTTATCCTTTCTTAAGTCAAAAGCACAGCAAAATCATGCAAAAGCCATGTAAGCAAACAGCAGGTATCAATGCAAGAAATCATCCTTTGGTCATGGAAACAAAGGCGCTTAAAGGCAATGGTGACTGAATAATTTAAATGCAGGAACCATGACTTTTTATGGGCTATGGCTACAATTCAATTCACAGAGAAACCTGGCAATGCTTTTGAAACTCTAGAACCTTCATACCAGGACTTTCATCTTGGAGACACTACTAATTTATAAATACGGAAATACACAATGTAGTGATGTACAGAATGGAACTGCTTTTTCTTAAGGTCAGAATGGAACTGTTTTCTCGAGGGACATGAATTTTAGGAGGAAGAGATAAAAGTACCTAAAGATATGGTATATATTAAAAAGGACTCCATGCTGGGTAACCAAAAGCTGAATATTCCAAAAATCGAAAGGCTTCTCAGAACATCAGGCAGCTAACTCTGATTTTGGATTATAACAGCAGCAAAACAACTTACTCACCAATATTTTGCAGAAGCAAACTCGATAAGGTTTTCCAGTTCAAATTTGTCAAACTTACTTACATTCAAGAAATACATCATTCTAACTGGATACCAACTTGGGCTTCATAAAAAACTAAATGCCGTACAACCAAGAGAAAGCGGATTGTATTTCACGGTTTCACCCAGACCTTTTTTTGTTTGGGGGGGGGGGGGGGGGTTATAAACCACCTTCGCACTAAAACCTCCTGCACTAGACTTGCATTACTTAACAGCCTCACTTAATTCAACCTGGTGAGTCCCCTCAGAATCATTGGAGACCTGCTTCTATGTGTTTTTTTATAGCTGTTCCATGTCTTATATATTATATAACTACTCCCCCGTTCTAATTTACATGGCGTAGTTTGATCTGACAAGGAGCTTAAGAAGGAAAGGAAGACTTTTGAAAGTTGTATTCTTAATTTTTTTCTTCAGGAAGTGGCCATTCTAATCTTCTCTATATTTGTTCCAATTTTTTGATATGATCTTTAAACATATCATAACATTTGTGTGGCTCTAAAGATTCTCATTAAGAATAAAATGGGAGGGTTACAATTAAATTGTTTCCAAATATAGAAATGTATTATACTCTTTGAAATGGACTAAAGAAAGAGTGTCACATAAAATGAAATACAGGAAGCACTAGTTAGTCACATAAATAGGCGAACCCTCATTTACTTCAATAGTAAAATTCATCAACCATCCCTACAACTAGGAGGCTTACTATGTAAATATATGTTTAGCAAGCCGATCTCACCTTAATACTTCATAATTTGTCCTCTAAGACAACTAAAAGATAAATTGGAGTTCTCCATAACTAGAGATTCTCTAGATCTCACTTATTTCAATGAGACAAGTATGTGGCCAAGTATAAGTATAACGAAAATAAGCCTGTACCACAGCTAATTAGTACTGACTAAATGGATTCTCCGCTTCCACTGTGTTTGTTCTTCGCTAAATGGATTATGAGATATTCTGAGTTTTTTTAGACAAGTTTTCTCCATGTGAGTTAGGTCTATCTCGTCTCGGTTTAACTTTACAATCATCACAGTAATGTGCTAAAGGACCGATGTATTTGGAGGTTTACGCAAGACAACAATCTCAAGCGACATTCTCTTAGAGTACACTCTATGTGCGCTATTTGCGCCCTCTGTAAAACAACGAAGCAATAGCACAAAAAATGCTAATAGGGTCATAAATGTCAATCTCCTTGGTCGAAAATGCACAAACCGTGACTACGAGCTCCAAAAAGCCACATAATTTTCTAAAAGTAGAAGACTTTCAGAGCACTAAAGTTAATTACATAATTGTAGCAGCAAAAAAAAACATATCTATGCATGCACAGACAGAATAAGTACTGTCACTTGAACTTGGAATTAGTCGTATGGTTATATTTGTACCTTCACGTCTTGGAACTGGTCCGAACAAAGTTAAGGTGAGCGAGATAATTACTTTCAGCAAAATCATGTAACGTACGTGGTGCTCGTGCCCCGTCATGACCCAGTTTACCACATTCTTCCTTCAACAAACTCCTACCTTCATCAGCCTCCTACAAAAGATATACCAAAACCGTAAATATGCAATCGCATGAACAAGTTCCCAGTTGGATGATCTCAATTTCTTCTTCTTCTTCTAGTTTAGCTTTTCTCTGTTCTCCTCTTTATTCATTTCGTTGATTACACTGCTCTCTTTTCCATTTCCGGCTTTCTTGTTCTTCTTTATTAGACTACTGCTTTGATTTTCTTTTCTTCTTTTTTGATTTTTATTTTTACTGATATGAGTAATGCAATGGATTCTATTCCTACTGTAATCTTTAATGATATTCAAAAGACAACATGCTGAAATTAAAACTGCAGACTGAAATTTAACGATTAATTATCCTCAGTACTGATACTTCATGCTTAGTTTGATGTTTTATGGGACATACATAACATGCTGAACATGTATTGTAATTGATCTTACTTGCTTAAAGTTTTATTTTCCATGAGACTAATTGATGAAGCACTTGTAAGAAAGGTGTAACTATTAGGTTTATACTATTAGACATCTTACAGTTTTAAGTGCTAAACTGAAGTACATCTTTTGTATTCTCAGTGGATTGCATCTTTCACTTCACTGTGCATGCTTGAAATGGCAGCCGCGTTGTCACATTTAAGCTCTTCACTTAAAAAAAACACTGGACTCTAACCATTTTCTAAGAGAATACATAAGTAGACCAACTTATCGATACACAGAACTAAGCTTTTCAAACAAAGTAGGTTTTGCATAAAAACATGAGGTGAAGGCGAAAAAAGAATATGCAACATAGAAGCTGAGAAATTCCTAATTGGGTTTGTGGAGGGAATCCTGAATCTTTTTGGTGGATTCAGTATTCAGTGCATGATGCCAAGCACTGTTAAGGAAATGTTATATAGATGGGCCGGTTTCCGTAGAAGAAGAAAGCAAAAGGCGTGGAAGTTCGCCCCATTAGCTCTCATGTAAATAGTTTGGGGGAGAGAAATAGAAGAGTTTTTTAGGGGATTGAGTCTCCTTTTCACGTCTTCAAAATAGTCTTTTATCTTTGATCACTTTTTGGTGCACTCATATAGCCCCAACTTGTATAGAAGATTGGGCGTCTTTTGTAGAGAATCATGTTCTGATGTAAATTCTCTACTTTTTGGTATACTTCCTGTATACGGGAGCTCTCTCCATTTTGATTAATACAATTTAACTTATCAAAAAAAAAGTAGCAAATACCCATGGTTAAAAACTAGTTTTTGCAAATACTGAATTTCATATTCAAGCTCAAATGGGGATTTGAGTTCTCCTGTTATGGAGGGAGTATTAATTAGAAAAGACAGCCAGATTAAATCAAAATTTGCTAGGGCAGAAATCTAGCAAGGAAATCACCCACAATATCATTTAGTCTTCTGCATACCAATAAGGCAATAACCACCCTATATGTTGATTATGCTAATAAATGGGACTTCTGATGTATGAACTAAGAAATCAGAACAATATCAGTTAGGCAAATGAGATTAATGCAGATCACTGATCAAAGGGTTAATCCAAATCACTGTAACGTTCATTACAGACAGAAAATACCTGTAAGAACTTCAACATTTGCTCCTCAATTGTGCCGCTCATAGCCAGAGTTTCCACGTGAATAGAGCGTATAGCACCCATCCGATGAGCACGACTGATCACCTGTTCCTCCATACTGATAAGTATCACGAAAAGTCAAAGAATATTATGTGTTAGAAAGCTGTCCAGACACATGGCAGGCTAGCTTCTTTATTCTCAGAGAACAATAGCTAAATAAAGGTTGGCTGAACTCAGGCAGATTCTTTAACATACTCAGAGGTTTTTTTGCCTCCCCCCCCCAGGGGGTGGGTGTGGGGGGGAGGTTCACTGTATGGAACTTTTTCTCCCCAATAAAGGTGTGGATTTCCGGTTCAGTTACTAGGAGATTTTTCTTTAGATAAGAAAAAATTCTGCAACTGTATCACCGTGGGCTTCTTCTAAAGGCATTACGAAACAAACATGAAGTCTGGTAATGAGGTCAGAACAGGCTTAATGTATCTATTACCTTTTGTCCCATATTGGTTCCATCAAATAGACATGTGTTACAAAGCTCAGATCAAGACCTAAAGCTGCACTTCCATCCATTAATAGAGCCATGCAGTCAGCATCATGCTGAAATGTCGCCAGTGCTTTCACCTGAATCATGCGAAAATAACTAAATGGCCGCGGAAATACCATAGTGATCACCCTAAGAAATTTGTCAAAAGACAATCATGGAATCATGAGTGGTTAAACTGCAATACCTTGTTGACGGAAGGCATTGGACTATACAAACTGGTAAAACGGATACCAGCAACAGCTAACTACCAGGAGAAGAAAATGGAATAGTCAGACCATCACATAAAAATCTATTAATATAGAAAAGGAGAGGCAAATTCATAAATATTTTGCCAAGTGTCAAACCGAAAAATCAATACATGTCAAGATTTAAGACAAAACTCCAATAAGTTTGGAAATTCAAAAAAAAATTATAATTTATAAAATAAAAAGTTATTTTGAAGGTTTTAAAGCATTAATATGTTTCAGTTATTTCCACTCCCACGTTTGTGCATATCCATGAGTCCCACGTTTTTGGACTCCCATGTTTTTCATCCACGATCAAGCATTCAAATTTTTGGACTCCCACGTTTTTTTTATCCGGATAAAAAATACTCCACGATCCTAATGTCTCAAAAGCCTCCGCCAAACCTCACAACTCAATTTTTCAGATCACTGCATTTGAAAAACCAGTTTTCTTTCTCTCAACTTCCAAGATTCTAGCATAACCCTAATAAAAATGGAATCCACCAAAAAACAGTCCCTCAATTTCCAAAATTCTAATCAAAATCCACCAAAAGCTTACAAAAATCGGGATGCAAATCATTTTTGAAGAGTTTCAGAATCCGGTGTTAATCAAACAGTGATTGCATCTCCTCTATACATGAATTTCTATCAAAAGAAAATAATCATGGAAGGTATCCAATTTTTCCGTTTGCCATATTTTATTACATAGAAAAATCAATTCTAAAATCTGGGTCTATCAAATTTTTATATGTTTGTTAACATGTTAACCACGTTTTCAAAGTAATCAAGATCAATTACTATTCTTATTGCATAGTTTGTTTTATTTGGTTTCAATGTGGTCCCAAATGCGAGGGAAGTTCTGATTAATCTTTATAGGAAAACCCTAAGAGATCAAGGTTGTCCTGGAGGACGAGGGATATCGGAAAGCCGTCAAAAGCTTCACGCGCCACCGCCTCAGCGTCTGTCACGAGGAAGAAGATTCGGAAATGATCGAGAAGCGGCTTGGTTGTGGCCAGGTTGAAGAGTTAATTGAAGAAGCCCAAGATGAGCTTAAGTTAATCGGTCACATGAACGGTGTGTACAATAACAAACTTTCTGTATCTTCTATTTTATGTGTGTGTGTGCGCGCATTCCTTTTTTGTTTTTTCTCTCTTTGGTTTACTGACTGAATGGTTGATGAGATAATAGTAGATCCATATTTTGATTTACCTGTTTGGAACTGTAATTATGGGGATTGAGAAATGTAGGACAATGAGAAGAAACTATTCTTTTGGTAATCTACCAATTTTATATTAAGTTTCAACTTAGATTTAACTGGCTTCGTGTGATTATGAAAAAAGTCAGCAACTTTATCCTCGATTAACAATGTTAGCATAAATCGTATCCAATTGTGGACTAACAAGAGGTGAAATTTTGCTTCGTTTGAGTAGAGTTTTACTTTGTCAAAAAAGGTCTTTCTTTCTACCACCGAAAAATTATGAATGATTTCGTGAAGTTGGACTATAAAGATGGCTACTTTAATTATGATTCACTCTGTTAATGAGAAACTTTATTTTCTTTAACTCTGGGGTACCGGAGGAAAACGAAGAGGGGTCGTTTTTCCTGCTTATGTTACATTTGTTCCGTGAGAATCATATTTAGGAATATGAAGGCTCTTTATCCCCATTCATGAGCTCTGTATTGGAATTTATTTTATGCACGGAATGTCATAAAGTCAGAAACAACCACTTTTTATGCACGGAATGTCATAAAGTCAGAAACAACCACTTTGCCCTTCTGGGTTAGGGGTAAGATCTGCGTACGTACTCCCATCCCCAGATCCCACTTGTGAGAACTCACTAGATTTGTTGTTGTTGTCGTTGTAATGCCATAAAGTCATTTGATAAGTGAATTACATTAAAATCTTCCTGGGTGATTCCACGGCAATTTCTACAAAATCTTGATATCAGGCTGATAGATTCAAGGATTTGCATTAGAAGCACACAAGGATGTGATTGGTGAAATGTCTTACATCTTATCATACAAAAGTTAGTTTTTTTGGGCCACTGAGTATTTGAACATGCACTGTAGCTTTCAAGCTCCTACTTTCTCTATGTGGTTGTTTTTAGCACCACATATTCATGGCCTTTAAGTAGTGAATCTTTACTACTTTTGTTTGCCTAACAGTGTGTATTTAGTGAATTATCTTCCAAATTTACATTCTCACTTTTGCTAAGTTTGCTCAAGCAATTTACACTCAAGTTCCTTCTTTCAGTAATGTTTTAGGTATCGGACCTATCGGTTGTGTGATAGATTTGGATAATATCATAGAAACCTTCTAAGTATCATGTTTTCATGCCTTAGATACATGACCATTTCCTCTCTTAGTGTGAATTGGTTGAAAATTCATTCTTTAGGTTTGATAGATCTATTACATACAAACACATATTTGCCACAAAATATATTAATCTTTATTAAATTGATGCACCTCATTGTTTTATGTTGGATGATGCTAACTATGAGATTTATTTTACATGTGATCATAATCATCCAAGTCTGTGCCCCTATTATCTCTACAACTAATGATGCCTCAACCATCTAGAGTAGCTACACTGGTCTCTCTCCATCGTGCTAGCCTATAATTTTTCTTTTTTGTTCTATTGTTTCGGAGAAGTAAATGTGAACAAATATTTTTCCACACCCCAATTATTAGCCTAAACATATTTGCGCTAAACAAGTAAACTACATAGTGTGCTCACTCTACCCATTTCATTCTTCTACTTTGTAGTCATTCATTCCTACTATATCATTTTTATTGCCTGAAAATCCGTTGTAAAGTATAAAGATATATTTATTTTACCGATCCGACAAAGTATTGTCTGAAAAGAGTCTTTAAGATATTATTCACTCTCAGCTTTATAAAATGTTGAAATAGTAGTAAAAATTTTCAGGAAATCTGCTGTTTCTAATTTTGTATAGCCTCACAACAACTTGCAACAAAAGATTATTGGGTTGTGCCATTGCAACTGTCGAAGTCTTTGTTTCGTTGGTCAGTCTATGGGGCAGTCAAGAAAAAGCTTATAGGAAATAAGACATATTACATTGCTAAGGAGCAACATGTTTTTCGGATGGACGGAGAGTTGAGCAGTCACCAATTACAAAAACTCATTCGATTACAACATATGAGTTAGAAGAGTTTCCTAATGGTAGATGCATGGTGATCTCCAACTCAAAAAAATGGATTCACCGAGTCATTACAGAGAAGATCTTATTGCAAACTATCATGTGGTAGAATCCACATTAATTGCAGCATAAACAATAAATTTTCCATCAATGTGAAACATGCACCTTATAATTCAGTGTTGGAATCAATATAATACAATCGCGATTTTCCAGAACGACATTAGTGAGGGAAATTAAAAGGCCGATTTGATCTTTCTTTGTTGCTCGGACCATTTGATATTTCTCTGCTACTCGGACCATTTGATCTTTCTTTAATTTATTACTCTTCATTAATACACAATAGCACATTAGTAAAAGTATTCAACTAACTTGAACAGATGAATTAATAAATACTTCATCTATCTGCCAAGTTGCTTTCTTTTGTCAATAAACACAAAGAACATTAACAATGAACTATTATTCAATGTGACTTCTTTCTTTATAAACTGTACTCAAAACTTGATGTTTAATTTTATTTTTTTAAATTGTTTATAGGTCATGGAGAGCACCATACTTCTAAGCTAACTTCACAACTACTGAAAAAAATTATTATAAGAGTACTGTCAGTTGGTCTTGAATCATACTTAGACCCCAATGTTAGCCCCAACGAAATTCATCTATTTATTTTTTGTTTAATTCTTTTGAATTCGATCGCTAAATTTAATTTGCAATATACATATATATATCTATCATCTCTCTCCGCTCTTTTTTTCTTTGAATCGATCCGCGCATCACGCGGGTACGTATACTAGTAAACATATTAATCAGAAAATCTCGCAATAAAGTAAGAGTTACCTGCTGTTCAATTACATGTATGTGCTCCAGAAACTGAGAAAATATGATAACTTTCTCTGGCATTAAATTGCAGAAATCATTTGTTGAACCAACAAAATACCCTTGGGATGAAAACCCGCTGAAATTGCTTTTCCCGTGAGACCCACTAACAGCCTCGACACTTCCGTCCTCGTTGGAGTTTTTAATCATCCTATTAGCTTCCTGCATTTCTTTTAACCTTTCAACAAGGTAAGCAACTTTACTGCTCGATGTTGATTGCCAATCAGGATTCCAGTCATCCTTCAGAAAAATAACGATAACATTAGAAATAGCTCGTTATGGGATGATAAAAATTAACTATAAACTAGGCACCAATCAGTATGTCCTTAAAAATTAGACCAACCTGCTTATAAGATGGCTGTAACTCAATCAGATCCTTCGGAACAGGCCACTTTGGATTAGGATTTTCAGGACGCGTCAGTATTTCAGGACTTTGCATCTCGTACAAGTTACCACAGCCAGGAATTGTACACTTCTCACTATTTAAAGAAACACAATCAAGGCACAATAGATGCTTACAAGGTGTAACCACTGGTAGACGGCACCATGCTTTACACCTACATATATTATGTTAGAAAACGTCAAAATCATGATGCATTTAATCTACAAAATCATGATGCATTTAATATAACGAAATCATGCCACATATTATCTCAGAGGTTGTGACGTACCTCATGCAATTCCCACCATATAAAAGGTGATATCTTATCAGAGCATACTCCTGTGAAGTCGGATCCAGACCATCCTCAACTAAAATATCCATAGTTTCTTGAATATCATCACCTGCCTCTGTCACTCTGATATGTCCTGCTACACAGCACGAGAGTCTTACATTTCTGATGGTAGTACTTCGGAATTTCCACTGTTTAGGGTTCAGCAAACTCTCAACATGAGAAGGATCATTCCAGTCTGCCATTAGTATATTCCTCCGCACGGTTTCTACCAACTCATTGTAACTTCTCGCATGTTCTTCGGTAAAATTTAAGAATATCATTTTCTTGATGCATGGGGGGATATTCTGCAAATCTTTTTTCCTGGCACTGATCATGCACCTGTGAAGTAATTGTAGCAAACGTGACCGGCCCTCTTCCATCTCTGCTTCGAATGGCCTAAGAATACCAGCTTCCCAGGCTTTCTGATTCTGTCCATAAGTTTCATCATGGAGGAACTTAAGCAAGGGTTGCAAATGAGAAAGCTGACTACTAGGGGTGTTAGGAGTTGGTGTTCCAGTTAACAACCAGCGATTTGAAGCCCGCAGTGAAACAGCCATTTGCAATTTGTTGGTCAAACTTAGACTTGAACCAAGGGTGTGACCTTCATCTAATATAATTCTCAGCCAATGAACTTGCATCAATACACTTCTCTTTTTGGGGCTCCACTCAGCACTTAGGCGACTGAATGTAGTTATAACTACATCATAATCCCAAGCAAGATTATGTGCAGAAGGCCTTTTATAATCAGTCCAGACAAAAACTCTCAACTGTCCTTGTCTTACATGCCTCTCAATTTGACCTCTCCAGTGATCAACTAGATTTGAAGGAACAACAACTAAAGTAGCTCGAGACAAATACATCCTAAATGAATCCAGAGGCTTACATAGAGCTACTCTTAAGGCATCTAAATCAAATACCAGGTTCACAAGACCTCTAGGATAGTACCACTTAGTTGTACCCTTTTCAGCCCTCTTGACA
The DNA here is from genome assembly GCA_032618575.1 of Nicotiana noctiflora. Classification (NCBI taxonomy): domain Eukaryota; kingdom Viridiplantae; phylum Streptophyta; class Magnoliopsida; order Solanales; family Solanaceae; genus Nicotiana; species Nicotiana noctiflora. Next base: position 66,093 of record JASVEL010011566.1, on the reverse strand, counting down.
AGACCAAAGGCTTGAAATATTTTATGATAGGCATCAGGAACTCCAACTGAGGTCTGCATGATGGGTTCCCCCACCCCAATTGTTTCCATTTCTAACAGCTTATGCGGTGACAGCTTAGCTAACCAAATTAGAGCATTCTTTGCCTTTGAATCCATAACTGAACAATTATCCTTCAGCACACTGGTAAAAAATGATATATTTTCGTCCAGTCCCCCAGGTGTTCCTTTGGTATGGAATCCTGGAAGGCAAGTGATATGCTGCTTATGATCCCAAGAGTCTTCTGCAACATTACAACTCTGATATAATGGATCAGTATTCATACTGCAGAACCATGCAGTAGTAGCATCTGCCACACCAGCTTCTGCAAGCCTCCGCCATTTCTGACAAGCATCACATTGGATCCAGGTTTCATTGATCACATAGTTCTCAGCAGACGGCTCACAAAACCTCTTACTACCACGAGAATTTTTTTTTGAATAACCCGGTTTCTCATATGTCAAGCTTCTTTGTTGATTGGAAGCACGCTTTCTTTTTTTCGATTCTTTGCTAGAATTCCTCGCAGAAAAGAGAGACATCCCTTCATTTTCATATGCATACATAAGATTTCTTTTTGTCTGGCTAAAGTTACTGGTGCACCTCACAGCATACCTAGTTGGAGTGGAGCGCGTGACTGTACATGAACTAATTTCTGCAGCTGCTATGCGACCAGCTGAATTAACAACTGTGGATCCAATTGATGCAGGGAAGTCTAAGCTTTTTGTTGGGGTTAGTTTATCCAAAGATAATTGTCCCCTACGGCCATTTAGTCCAGTAGCTCTACTTGCTGATAAAAACCCTGAACTGGTTGTATTTTCACTACTAAGCTCATAATAACCACACCTCTGGTCAGTGTTATGCATACACCAGATAATTTGTGCACCATCTGGTGGCTCTGGCAGTGTTCCCTGAGTCTTCAGAATGAGAGAAAGAGCAGTAATAGTTTTACCGAGGCCAGGCTCATCACAGAACATTCCCCCATGGAAATCCTTGATTTTAGGAGCCTGACCTGTGGCTATTTGACCAGAAACAGCATTTATATAAAAAGCAAACCCATCTTCAGTGACAAAATCCATGTACAGTGGGTGCTGTAATAATTCAACATTGTGCTCACGCTGTAACATCCAGTCAACTGCAGCCTGCTGATGAGCAAACAATTTAAGTTTCATACATGGCATGATTGATGCAGCAAGAAATCTAAAATGCCGACATGTTGCAGAGACCCTTAGCAGATCAACAGGACAAAGTGAAGAAAGAATATTGATCAAAATATCATCTGTTACCACCCAAATACCCGATCTACTACTATCAAGGGGATTCACTCTTAAAGAATCGGGATTTCCCCTCTTTGTTACACTTGGTAAGCTCTTAAAAATTTCATGGAGCTCAAAGAGCTTTTTCTTGGAAGGGTCAGGTGCACTGCAGTGCTGTTTGCATCCAATAACATGACAGTCAGACAGATTCCAAATACCTAAATCCCTTTCAACACCAAGCTTAGCAGACTGAAGCATAGAACTCCTAGCTTCCCAGTCACAACTGAAAAGAAATATTTGAATATTCATTAGCATAGTCAGCACAGTTACAATAAATATTTAAGACGTAAATTAGCATTAGCTGCATAGACAATTAAATGCAAGTCAATTTTCAAAAACTCCAAACACACCAAGAAATTCTACATACCACTGGTGAAAGCTTATCAGTTCACTCCGTGTAATGGTATTAAAATAATTAATCATTTACTTTAACTGCATATTCGGACAGCCTAATACTTAATAGAAGAGAATATCTTAGTCCATCCCTGTGATTACACTTTTTAAAATTATTTTTTAATAAGATATTGTCTACAATATATTTTTGGAAAAGCAAGCAATCAAAGCTATAAAGATTTTTTTTCCTCTGACTTGGGAAGTGTGCCTACTTTTTCCTTCACCTTCTGACTCCTCTTCCGGTGAAATTTCACTCCTTTTTCCGGTGAAATTTCTCCTAGGAATAGCATGGGGGGAAAGCTCTTTTTTTTTTCAGGTGACAAATGCTACGAGCTTATCGACATCGGTGAAGATAATGAAAGGTGGTTTTTATGGATCGAAAGGAGCAGCAGATTTACAAGTAAAACAAAGATCGATGAGGACAACATCAGATGGGTATGTGAGCAGATGTACCAAGCTTCACGGGGTGCTGGGAATCTTTACAGAAGGTAGTGGGGGATACAAGCTTATTTATACAGGGTGTAACAAAACTATAATGTTTATGGCAGATACATCAGAATTGAAACTTGGATTGGAGACAAGAAATCAGCAAGAATAATACCGGAAAATGATTACAACAGGGGTAGGGAGATATAGCAGGGAGAATATTACAATTTTTGGGGAAGGCCTCTAACTATGAGTTAAAAAAGTTCGCAGATGCGCAAAAGAGGTCCTTTCTAGTTGCTAAAATTCCTCAATAGCCTATGCAAGTCGCCGAGCAAGAAGGTGTTGCTGCTGCCGCCATAGGTGTTGCTGCCGCTGATGAGAGCTCCCAATTTCTCGCCAAGTGTCTGATTGGATGCTTCAATGATCCTTTTAACCAAAGCCCCAAAGTTGAAGTCATCCAAAAATGGTTTATCACAAGGTGGAAAGTAACTGCGGGCCTCGGAGTCACTCTGATGGCTCACAATCAGTTCCTTTTCGAGTTGTCATCGAGACAGGAAGCAGCCAGGGTAAAAGGAGGGGATTGGTTCTGGAAATGGTAGACACTTATCTCTTGAGTGGTGGTCGTTGGAATCTGGGTCATCTCCGGCCAACGGTGAAGTGGGGCAAAAGTGGGTAAAAGCCTTCGGAATTCCTAATGGCTGGACATCAAATATTTTCCGATACATAGGAGATAAGTATGGTGGATCCATAGGCACCGATGAGGACCCGAAAAATAGGGCACACATGTTCTGGGCCAGAATTTGTGTAAAAGACAAAAAGATGAACTACCTAGGGGAGTAGGGGTCAATGATTTAAAAATAGGCAATATGAGATACAAAATTTAAGTTTTGGAGGACGCATTCAAAAAAATTGCAAGTTTCGGCGAGGCTTCAGTTGTCGTCGAAGTAGAGAAGGCGGCAACTTCTGATAAACCTTCCTCGAGCAAAATGAAGGACCTATCGAACCACCCAGCATTCTTTAACCCCATTAGACCTGGCAACTTTAATTCAAAAATGGTTGAGGTGGCAACCACAATTTCAGGGAATACGGTCAAGATGACAGTTGTTAGGCATACTAAAGCAAATGGTGGGGTCAAAGAGAGGGCTCAAAATTTGGGCCATTTAGTGGATCGTGAATATTATCAAAAGGGCCCAAAAGGTAAGCATGCACAAAGGGGAAAATTAACAACACAGATCTGGAAAGCAGTTGGGCCTAAAATTGACCCATGTGTTTTGAAGCCCAATACCTACATCTCTGTTAATTATTTTGATCCACTAATGGTGGAGCTAGAAACTTCTTTCTCATAAGGGCCCAGTGCCAAACCTTCTTCAATGACTCGTTGTGATTGCCTCTCGGAGGCAGACGACGAATGAGAAAAGAACTGCACAAAATATGCAGGAGACCACCACAATCAATTGAAGCTTTAAGCAATTCGGATGTCGAGCTCTCGTCCTGCGATACTCTTGCTCTCCCATGGTATGAAGAGGGCTCTCCAAGCATGCAAGTAATTAATACCCCGAATATTGATGAACATACGAGATGGACAAAAGCTGTGTAGTTAAAGGCTTGCAAGGCTTTTGGAGTTAACGTAGAAGGGTTTGAGCATGAAATTATGGATATCATCCTCCGAATGGATCAAAAACGACATATGCAGTTGCAGAAGCAAAAGTCCCCTGGCAGGGATAAAAATTGGGGTAAGAAGAGGCTGGAGAGACTAAAATGGGGCCTCAATTATAATGGAAAAACGAAAGGGGATAGAGACAGGCTTTACAAAGCTTTTTCTGGATGAAAGTTAAAATATTGAGCTGGAACGTGCAGGGATTGAATGATGTTGATAAAAGGACTACAACTACATCACCGATTCATAAGTGGAAGCCAGATATTACCTGTTTGCAAGAAACAAAAATCCAAAAGTTCCCGATATCCTGGATTAGACAAATATGCGGTAATCGTTGGGTAGAGTGGGCAGAGTTGAAAACTATAGGGAATAGTGGAGAAATTATCATCTTATGGGACAAAAGACAGTGAGTAATTAGGGGTACTTATCAAGGTTATCTATCATGCATGTTAGAAAATACACATGAAGAATTCAGATAGTGTTTTATGGTGGTGTATGGACCACACACAAATCCTGAAAGAGAGGAACTATGGCTAGAACTTGAGCAATCAGGTCTATCTGGGATGAGCAATGGGTAATAGGGGTGAATTCAATGTTTGTAGATATGAAAGTGAAAGGTACAACTGTGTTAGAAGGTCCAGGGCCATGGTATTTTTTCTCATAAATTATTCAAGACCTGGGTTTTATAGACTTGCCTCTACACGGTGCTTATTATACTTGGTTCAAAGGTGAAGACTCATTCCAAGCATCGAGAATAGACAGGTTCTTAATTTCTTCTGAATGGTGTGATAGTTTCAAAGCTATCAAACAGCTAGCCAGCCCTCCCAAACGTGATCACAGGTCCCTTCTTGAGTGTGTTGACTGGGAAGCCACCCCTTCTTATTCAAATTCGAAAATATGTGGCTACATGTGGGAGGGTTTCACTAATAAGTTTAAAAAATGGTGGCAGAGCTATTTGATAGGAGGCAGGGTTTCACTAATAAGATAAAAAAATGGTGGCAGAGCTATTTGATAGGAGGCAGTCTAGATTTTATACTTGTGCAGCTGAGAAAGGCTTAGGGCAGACATCACTAATTGGAACAGAGAGGAGTTTGGCAAACCGGAAACACAAAAGAATAAATTACCGGAGCAGTTAGCAATGCTAGAGAAAGCAACAGAGAACAGGGCCCAGATACAAGTTGAAAAGGAGAAACTAATACAGCTAAGAATGGAGTTACAGCAAATAGCAAAGGTTGAGGAGGTCTCATGGAGACAAAAATCAAGATGTCTACGACTAAAAGAAGGTGATAGAAACACTAAATTCTTTCAGAAAATGGCTAACTCCCACAGAAGGAACAATTGCATTGACAAATTAAAAATAGGGGAGGAAATCACTGAAGACAAAAGGTCCATCAAAACTGAAATCCTTAACTTTTATCAGGGGCTCTATTAAGAAAATGAGCAATGGAGACCTAGTGTCAACTTTGAAAACCTAGCTAGTATCTCGATAGAGGAAGAGGTGTGGCTAGAAAGAGCTTTTGAATAGGAAAAGATGATTGTAGCCATCAAATCTTGTGCACTAGTTAAAGCCCCGGGGCCTAATGGCTAGGCAATGGCATTTAATCAAAAAACTTTGGACTTTATCAAGGCCGACATCATGGCGGCAGACAATCATTTCCACCATAAATGTTATATGGTCAATTCCAGCAATGCCTCCTCTATTGCACTTGTTCTCGAGAAAAAAGGTGCAATAGAGCTCAAGGACGTTAGACCAATAAGCCTTATCGGAAGTGTGTATAAGATAGTGGCTAAACTTTTAGCAGAAAGGACAAAAGGACGGGGAAGCTTATCTCAAGGGAACAAAATGCATTCCTAAAAGATAAACAGATAGCTGATGCAACACTCATTGCAAATCAACTACTGGATGAGGGACTAAAAAATGGAGTTCCTGGAATTTCATGGAAGCTAGACATAGAGAAGGCATTTGAGTCAGTTGGCCCTATCTATTGTTAACACTAAGAGGAATGTGGTTTGGTTAAAGATGGATAAGGTGGATCAAGTTCAGCCTAACCAGTGTCTAGCTTATCTGTTCTAAAGAAAGACTTGCCTATACTGAAGATGGGCTATGGCTAAACTTTTAACAGAAAGGACAAAAACGAGGATGGGGAAGCTTATCTTAGGGAACAGAATGCATTCCTAAAAGATAGACAGCTATTGTACGAGAGACTAAAAAGTGGAGTTCCTTGAATTTTATGCAAGCTACACATAGAGAAGGCATTTGATCAAGTCAATTGGCCCTATCTACTGTTTAACACTAAGAGGAATGGAGTTTGGTGAAAGATGGATAAGGTGGACCAAGTTCAACCTAACCATGTCAAGTATTCAATCCTTATTAAGGATCTCGAGTTGGTTTTCTCCCCTCAAAAAGGGAATAGGCGGGGAGATCAACTCTCACCTTTTCTTTTCATCGTAGCAATGGAAGGCCTGAGCAAAATGCCTGATAAAGCAAGACAATTAGAATGGATTGAAGGGTTCAGGATAAAAAAACAACTCGGGAAATTCAATCTCCGTCTCACATCTACTATATGCAGATAACACAGTAATCTTCTGTGGGGCTGAAAAACTGCAGTTGCAGTACCTTAATCTAACCCTACTTATTTTTTAATCTATTTCAGGTCTGCACATAAACATGCTGAAAAGCACAATGTGGTACCTGACTAGGAGGAAATGGCAGGCCTAGTGAGTTGTGTCATTAGCTCATTTCCTACAACCTATCTTGGACTACCCTTGGGAGCCAAACATAAGTCAGTGGAAGTGTGGAATGGTGTGATTGAGAAAGTGGAGAAAAGATTAGCAACTTGGCAGATGCAATATCTCCCAATGGATGGAAGAGTGGCGCTGATCAATAGTTTCCTAGACAGCATATCAACTTACATCATGTCCCTCTTCCCTTATGCCAAGTAAAGTTCAAAAGCAACTGGACAATCTGAGGAGATCCTTTTTATGGGAAGGTAAAAGTGAAGGTCACAAATTCCATTTGGTGAAGTGGGCAACTGTAACTCAACCAAAGTCACAAGGTGGTCTGGGCATTAGAAATCTTTCAAAGCACAACAAGAGTTTGCCAATGAAGTGGCTTTGGAGATATGAACAAAAAAGCACTAGCTTATGGAAGGAAATAGTGAAAGCCAAATATGGTCAACTAGATAATTGAAGCACCACAACAACTAGAGCTCCTCACGGGGTTGGGCCCTAGAAATACATTAACGGAAGTCTTCCAACAAGAAGTGTCCTTCAAAGTTGGATATGGAGCAAATGTGAAATTTTGGAAGGACAAGTGGCTAGGGAACTTCACGCTACAAGAAACTTATCCATCTTTATTCCAACTAGCTAGTGATCCTAACTCAACAGTAGCACAGAACAGATCCAACAACACTTTAAGAGGTCTTTTTCAAGAGAAACATGCAAGACTGGAAAATAGAAGGAGTGCTTGATCTACTTGGAATGTTCGTAAAATTTACAATGAGTATCTAGCACGCAGATAAGCTAACATGGGGGCACTTCTAAGGAAGGTGCATACACAGTAAAGGCGGTCTACAACAAATTTTGTGCATCGAATGATGTTATTGACATGTGGCCTTGGAAGCTAATATGGAAAACCAAACTGCCTACAAAAGTCAACTGTTTTGCATGGACGACTCTTAAAGGTGCTATTTTGACCCAAGACAATCTTTGTAGGAAGAGCTTCCAGATTGTGAATACATGCCACATGTGCCAACTAAATTCATAATCAATCAACCATCTATTTTTGCATTGCACAATGGCTACTGATCTATGGCACATGTTTTTCTCAATTTTTGGTATCAGCTGGACACTACCTCAGAGTGTTAAGAAAGCATTTGAAAGTTGGAGCTTTTAGAAAAGTATCTAGAAATATGGTCCAGGGTGCATATTTTGATGTCTTTAGACAGAAAAAAATCGAAGATGTTTTGATGGCATTTCAACTCTTAACCACATCTTGAAAGCTAGATGCCAGAGTATTTTTTTAATTGGAGTAATGTCTCCCGTGGAAATAAATTTATTCCCTTTCTAAACTTTATTGGCTCAATGAGCCTGGCTTGATGGCATGATTTTTCGGTTAGCTCCCTATGATTAGAATAGAACATGATGTACTGGAGCTAACATCTCTTCTTTTGTACTATTTGCATCTTCTTGATGCCCGAAATACAACACCTTACTTCATCAAAATAAAAAAGATCTTGTCTGCAATTTGCACATTCAAGTCACAATAGTTCCAACTATAACAAAACAAAATTAAAATGGAAAAAATTTTCCTCTTGATTTTGTCAGATTGCCTTCATCACAGGAAAGAAAAAGAAGAAAAGTCATTAGCACCTATTCTACACTACTAATGTACTGCTGATATTCTGAATTTCTAAAAAGAATGATTGTCTGTTGTGTCAACGGTATATTTAAAGGTTAATCATCCATTATTGTTCCCTAATTACCCATATGAGCAATCAGTAGCTTAACTAGTAACAGAGCTGAATAGGTCCATCCACTATACTTAAAGTTTTCTAACAATTAATAGACCAGTAACGGAATAAACAAGGAAAATGATAACCTCAATCATACTTTCTTATTGGATGATCCTGGCTTGGCACTAAAATTAATAGTTCACTAAGTTTATAAAATAATTTTATTTTTTAAAACATATAGTTCCCACTTAATAAATAAATTAATTGGATCCTTGCACGTCAAAGTTATATAATACACAATTAGAATGCCTTCATAGAATATGAACCCAATCTTGCTTACTCATAAAATTCACAGGAATTCATCTATCAAAATTGACGTCTCTTGGATCTCCATCTCTAGTTTTTCTTTGGGGTATCCAAAAGGGTGTAGCGCTCTCTTAGAAATTGTACAATATGGTTAAACTTTCTAACACCCATGTTGCAATTGCTTTTATATGCAAGTTGGATTTTCCATATCGTGCTCACAAAGTTTTACACATTTCACCCGCTAGTCAAAGCCGCATTTAAGGTGCGATGAATCTCAAGAAAAGCTCAGGGAGGGGCTTCGCATTGCTTACGTTGTGCTTCAATATAAGGCTAGGCACTAAGGCAAGCTCCTCATTGCCCATGAGTAACATTGAATTAAGTGAAACTAAACAACAAATATAATCGGTAAATAAGTGTATTAGTTGTTAAGGAAAACACTATAAATAAATCTGTTACTTCTTTCTTGAATTACATATACTCCCCTCGTTCCAGTTTATGTGAACCTATTTCCTTTTTAGTCCGTTCCAAAAAGAATAACCCCTTTCTAACTTTGAAAATAGTTTAGTTTAAACTTTCAATTCTACCCTTGATGAGAAGCTTTTATAGCCACACAAATACTCTGGGCCATTTTTAATATATTTAGGACCACAAATTCATAAAGTCTTAATTTTTTCTTAAACTACGTACCCAGTCAAACAGGTTCACATACATTGGAACGGCGTGAGTATGTTTTTACTTTTCTTTATAAGTACAAATATATGTTTTTAGGGTGTAGGGTCTAGTGGGATGTAGCAAGTACCACGTAGATTTAGTCAGGTGCATGCAAGCTATCAACACAACTAATTCTTGGATATTTGGAACTTTACAACACCTAGGGATTCCTTCTTTCCATCAAAACATCTTCTATATCTTTCCAGCTAAATTGTACATATGAACTTTATCTTTTTCTCTTTGTTTTATGACAGTGCTACACATGCAAGCTTGCATGCACTTCGACTAATATACCGAGCAGCCTTAATGTTGGGTAAGCATAGAGAACACTCTAAGTTATTAGTGATAATAATAATAATAATAATAGTAATAATAATAATAAATGCAAAATTAATTACATAACAGATTTTCATGCCCCCACGATAATTATATAGAGGTTTAATTGCATTTTCATTGATATGAACGTCTCTTCGAAATCCTAATCAAAATCATTTTTTCCATTTATATTCTTTACAGGTTTGATGATTTAGTATTTGATATGTAGAAAAAATATGCAATATGGTTGATGGTGTCAAATAAGACTGTTATGCAGCTGGGTTATGCAACTGCAAACTTAAGAACAAGCTATGTAGGTGCAATGTAGGGTGTCGGGCTGTACATTTGTGCAAATCTCTCAAATAACGGAGGGATATGCGCACCTGACATGGCGGAAAAGTGCGGCAGCAGCAGGACCAGATTTAGGGAACTGCCAACCGGACCACAAAGCTAGAGGCAAGTACACGTCCACTAAAACAACAACCCTAACTTCACCATCATCATTATCATCACCGCTGCCGCGATCCACAACCTCAACAACCCTAGCAACAATTCTCAAGCATTTTTGCATTACAAGCTTGGGTAACTGGTGCACCACGCTTAAACTACCATGCACCATTCCAATTCTGCTCCACTTCTTCATCGTCGGAACGGTGACATTTTGCTCCCGAGAAACGATTGGAGACAATACAACGTCGTTTTCAGAGACGAAGTGGGCATTAGAACCGCCGCCGGCTATACGGCACTCGGAATTTAAAGGGGGAATGCGGCGGAGCTCGGAGGAGTGCGATTGTGGCGAAATTTTAACGACAGTACGGAAGAAACCGCAGAGCTTGTGGTCAGGAATTGAATTTTCGACCTCCATTGTTGAACGTGGAAGCTTATGAACTAAGAACTTATGTTAAAGTTAGGGTTTTGGAGATGTGAGCAAGAAGTGGATCAATCGAGGATTAGGGATTAAACGAGAGAAATCGGAGGCGGAGCAACTGTTGTTTCACGTGCGCCCCGGGTTTCTTTTTGTAAATCTATATAATCACTCTATTTTTTGTACTATTATTATGCAACACCAAATTTAGTACAACAATGATGCTATTTTTTATATTAATTTTCTCTATCTTCTATATTGTATTATTATCTTTCATTTACTTTTTATTTTTTATTTTTTTCAAACTAATACTATCTTTTTTTTCCATATTCAATATATCTAATTTACATTCACCACTTATATAACTATTTATTATAAAAGTTTAGGGAGGAAAGTAATAATTCTCAAATAGTTTAGGGGGGTACTAAGGTATTTTGCCAATAAATATTACATCATAGTCAAATTTAATTTAAGTACCACATAAATATTATAATGTATTTTTATTTTATGTATTGTTATTTTTAAATAATGGTTGTATTTCTTTTTATACAATTATAACAATAATAAATTAACTTTATAATTTTATATAAATATAATATATACAAAAATTAATATATCAGACAATAGGATATAAAATTAAAATTATAAAAATCTTAATATAAAAGTTAATTATATACATAATATATAATTAATTAAAAGTTCAACAATAAAAAAAATATAATTAAACCAGATATAGAGTAATGAATAGTGTTGCACCATTCATGTTGTATAATAGAGCAACAAATGAAGTACCATTGGAGTAATTTTACTCTATTTCATGCACTAAATTTGAATTTCGTGCAAAAAATAGAGTATTATTGGAGATGGCCTAAAAAAAGGCTGAAAGGTAAAATATTTCATTTGCTCTTTAATATTTTAAATTTTACCTTTTTTGCGGTGATATATATAAGAGTTCTTGACTATCTAATACTTATTATGGCTATGACATAAATAGCTTTTAGGATATTTTCTTTACAGGTTTGCCGATTTTATCCAAGTTCAATAAAAGAGTGACCTTTGGTTGGTGCAACTTTATGGATTATTATCTCTCTGTATATGATTTCTTTTATTAATAAGGACATTTTTACTAAGCTTAATTTATTGAGTTGTGTCATAAGGCAAACGTAATGAAGACCTAAAAAGTTTGATCCTTTTATATTTGTGAAAATGTGATTTTGGAACTTCTTCTGGGTAAGTGGCCTATTATATTCTTTTCTTTTGCTTTTTGCTCTATTGTTCCTTTCTCATTTCTTCCTTTAATTATATTTAAAAATTTATAGTGTGCAAGTACAATTAATTAACTTCTCCCCTGCGTACAGTAATTCATTTACTAAATACTTTATTACTAATTTATGTCCTATTTTATGCTTTCAAACTTTTCACATTCCTCTTTAATTAGGGGTGTGCATTCGAATCGGTTTATCGATAAATCGAATCGATTATTTGTTATCGGTTCATCGATAAATGAAATCGAAAAAATCGAAACCTTATTGAAACGATAACGATAAGCAGTTGTACAAATCGATAATCGATAAGTAGTTATCGATGAGGGTCAAAATCGAATCGATAAGTCGAATGCACACCCCTAATTATTTCATCTACCACATTTAAGGAATGATCATATTTAAAGCTGAATGGAATGAAGTTCAAATTAATGAAAAATAGAATTAGCAGTGATGATGTATTTCTAATTTTTTTAATACCGTTGGAGTGTTGGTGGCATATATTTGATCTCTTACTTTAGTTTTGTTGCATATGTCTATTGACACAAATTTTATGTTATAAACAGTGTTCGTCTTATTTTAGCATCTTTTTGTCCATATTAGTTAGCCATGTTTATAGCGATATACTTTCCGTGGAAACCCGCAAATTTTCTTATTGGTGTAATCGATAACCGAATCGATAAGCCCCATAAATTAATAAATCAAAATCGAAAAAATCGAAACCTATTAAAACGATAACGATAAGCATATGTACAAATCGATAATAAATAAGTAATTATCGATAAGAGTCAAAATCGAATCGATAAATCGAATGTACACCCCTATCCTTAATTGTTCATTTACTTAGTATCAATTTATGTGTTCCCTCAAATTCTCTTTCTTTCTTTCTTTTGTTAAACCTATTTGATAACTTAAAGGAGGTAATGTAACGATCAAATGCATCCCTCAACTTGGAAGTTCATATTTTTTATTTTTTCCTTTGAAGTTTCTCTTTTATATTTCTCTATAAAATAATTATTTTCTTCCATGAAAGAAAAAGGAAAGCCAAAAAGCATGTTCAACAACTCTGATTGTACTATTAATTATAAATATTCTTAAGTATAGTGGGTAATTTAATCAAATTTTTTATCTTATTGTGTCATGTAATTTACTAAATGTATCAAAGGTCTTGATTTTAATTTGTTAGATTATTATTTTCTTTACAACTGGAAAAAAATTGGCGTGTGAGTTTAAACATGCACATTTAGTATGAAAAGCCTTTAAAAGGTCACATATTACTCAATGTATGTACGTGCATTATGATTACAAATTAATAATTTTGATAATACATAAAAAGCATATCTTCCAAATATGTTAATCAACTAGAGACAATTTTAGTGCTTTAGTTGCATATATTATACTCCATTATTTATGCATACCACTTAAATAGGAAAGGAAGCCAAGAAGATTTACGTACATAAATGTTTACTTCTCCTCCACGATTTAGAACAACTGCATACATCATTATAAAACTACAAAGAGGTAGATAATATTTATTATTTGAATTTGTTTTCTATTTATTTGTCCATGTATTTTTTTTCCTTATTATTTTTGAATTATTTATTTTCCTATTAGGTTATATAGTTATTTTTTTATATTTGGTTAAAAAGTTTACTTCTTTATCAACTAAATTTACAAAAAGAAATTTTTGACCGCGTGAAGCATGGGTTAGTTAACTAGTTACTAGTAATCAGCGGAAAATAATTAATATAATTTTTTATAAGAAAATATATGTTGGCAAAGACGGTAGATACAAAAGAATACGGAAATGCTATCATTCTTTGGAACATATAAATATAAACCATCAATCAGAGCACCAAGAATCACCCTAAACTTCTTCTCATCAAGAACTAACTCAGTCCCACGCACCTATAGTATCAAAGTATCACATAAAACATAGAAGTTTTTACTTTTTCTTCATAAACGTTGGGATTGGAGGAACAAAGGGGTGATCCTATTTTTGGAGCTCAACAGTGTCAAAAAGTTCCTCCATTTTTCAGCAATATCCGAGTCAATACTCTGTCTAATAGCACTCTTTGAGACTTCAGAGTCTTGTACCTCTAAAAACCTGATGACTCAACCTTTTGCTTTTGTAAGGAACCAGGTTCCTCACTTACACTACCCTTTCTATCCCTGAGCAGCCATGTCTCTCTCTTATTCTTCTCAATCTGTTTACCCTTATCATCTGCGACATCTTTCTCAGCCAATTTTCTTTGTTTACACTTCATTCTCTCTTCCACAATCACATTAGCATGTCACACCACTTTATCATCAATCAACCTATTTTTCATCAATCCCTTTTACTGGATCGAAGTTTATTTAAACACAAAACTCAAAAAAAAATGTTCATCATTAAAGTTGGCTTCCTAAGAAGGACCTGAAGGATCTGGTCACTCATTTAGTTTGCACATTAACCAATTTCTCCATCCTTTAGGACTTCTACAAGCCCGGCAATAATTTCAGCCTCACGCCCTAGAATATAAGATCTACCATGTTCCGTTTCAGTTAAACTTCCGTCAAAATCTACCATAGATTTCTTGGGGTTCTGATTTAGATGGAGCTAGGATTTTGAAAATAGTGTCACGACCCAAAAATCCCTCCGAAGGAGCCGTGATGGCACCTAGTCTTCAAACTAGGTAATCCTAACAAAAACCGAAATAACATTGATACTTATTAACTTCAACTGCAATTTCTCTAAACGATTTATAATTCCCAAAATCGGTAGTACAAGTCACGAGCCTCTCTAAGATTAGTTATACATTATAACTACATCACTGTTCCGAATCAAAGGGGATGAATGGAAATAAGTAAAATTGAAGGTGACTCTGAGGACTACGAACGCTATAGCAGGTTTATCTTAAGTCTTCACCGCAACGAATAGCTACTATCGATCAAATACCTGGATTTGTACACAAAAATGTACAGAAGTGTAGTATCAGCACAACTGACCTCATGTGCTAGTAAGTATCTAGCCTACCCCGGCAAAGTAGTGATGAGGCTAGGACCAGGCACTCACATAAACCTATGCAACTTATAGCGTACAAAATAATAGGAAGAAAATTACAATAATGGCAACAATGATCTACCAGAGATATAAGTAGTTGGCAACAAGAACATCACAAATGCTTCTCAACAAATAATAAATACAAGTGAAATCAATTAATCGAGTCTTTCAAAGATAAATATTTCGCCGATAAATCCTCCAAGTAATAATCTCTAGGATAATATGCCTTCGATAAATATGTTTGGAATATATTTCCTACAAATAAGTATCTTTCAAATATACTTCTTTCGGGTAAAGGTCACCTTGTGACATCTCATTTCAAAATCATAATAATATAGGTCTCGGCCCACTTTCGTATTTTTATTTTTTTGCGGCATCTCGTGCCTATATTTATATTACAACCGTACGGACAACTCACGTGCAATTAAACAAAACTATAATATTTTCCCCGGTACCTTGTGCCAACATATTTTATTTCACATTGCACATCAATATTCTCTTGTTACTCAGTTCACAGAGTCAATGACCCAATACAATTAAGAATGTTCGACGAGCCTCATTTACTTAACATAAAGTATAGTACAACTTCCAACCCAATTAGGAAATCAACAAGAAAAGATGAAGTTATTTTTAGTAATTATTTGATAAAGAAAACACTCTTTTCAATTATATATATATATATATATATATATATATATATATATATATATATATATATATATATATATATATATATATATATATATATGTGTGTGTGTGTGTGTGTGTGTGTGTAATGAAATACTGCAAACACTGTAGGTTCTAACACGAAGGGTCACAACAGTAAAAGAATTCAAACATTTTAAACACTCGAATTGAAAACTGTCACACCTCCTTTTTGCGCACCCGCGGGGGCGCGAGGGAGTTTTTCCAATTAAAAGACAATCGAGACGGGATCCATTTATTAAATTCAGAGTCGCCACTTGGAAAAATGATGGTGTCCCAAGTCACCAGTTTGATCCCGAACCGAGGAAATTTATGACTTTGTAGTATAGTCTGCGAAACTAGAAAACCGGATAAGGAACTCTGTTAACCCGGGAGAAGGTGTTAGGCACTCCCGGATTCCGTGGTTTTAGCACGGTCGCTCAACTGCACTTTTTGCTTTTATCTGATTTCTTTATATATTTTAACTATGTATTTTTAATGCTCCGCTTTTATTTTTTAGAAGAATTGCGACGTCACAAAAATACATTTCGAATTACACCGCAACCAGTACGCCTGTGACTTTAATGTATTTCAGTTCCGCCGAGAGTAAGATTTGGGTCACATAAATGCGCACCCGTATTTAGGAAAGTAATTTACTTATAAATCGTGCCTAAAGAGTATATCGTCTTTGTTAACTTTGGGAAAGGACCGTGAAATTCACTAAACGGTCCTTCCAAGTCTAAGTTTTTATAACAACTAATTTGAGGGCCCCGCAATTATATATTTAGTGTGGCGAGGCTCGTCTCATTTTTATTAAAGGTCATGTCTAAAATGACTAATTTTCTATTATTTTTGTTTTTTTTGTATCAAAGCAAAGAAAAATCCTAATTGGTTGTTGTTAGGAAAATACCATAGGATATCAATTAAACAATAGTGGCCATACGCTGATAATTGGGCCTAACATAAAATCCATCCGCCAAACCAATTAACTCTACTATTCCTAGGCGTCCAGCATACATTTTAATTCGCCCTCACTCATTTGCAAAACTGTCTTTCCCTATTGATTTTCTTATTTAAATTAAAGTAATTGTGTTGACAACATATAGATTAATTTAACTTTAAAGAATAACTCATCTTTCCTTGCAAGCCACTTAGTAATAGATTTACTTTGATTAATAATATACAATAGATTAAACAATTGAATAAGAAGACAAAAAAAACTTTAGTCAATGGACAAATTGTGAGTTATGCCTTCACTTGGGATTTATATGAAAACTATTCCAACAAAGTCCAATTAACTAGACTTACTGATTCAAAAATACAATAAAATTCTTAATCATAAAAAAAAAGATCCATTGTTTATCAAATGATTTAACTATTACTAATCTCCAAGTTAATACCAAAACAATGGCATAAACAGAGACATTAACCTTCATGAACTTGTTGAATTAATCTACCTATCAAAACTTTGAGGATTTAATTTCATCGTTTAACTATTACAACACTTAACAAATAATCAGTTCTGGAAATATAATCTTAATTACAGTCCAAACATACTACTAATGAAATAACTGTCAAGGTCTACATTTATTCATAACGATAACAATCTAGCTAATAGTCTAATAACAGCCCAGTAAAAAAAACGCAGATTCAATAGGACAAATGGATCAATATATCAAAAACAGTATCTATTGGCATTTCATAATCCAAACAATCACTTGAAGTTACAAGGTTGTGTACCTGGAATGATGACAATAGAAGAAGACTAGGTATCAGTCAAGGCAATGAAACAACAGCAGCAGTGAACCAACAACAACAACACACAACAGCAAACAGCAACCCAGTAGTAACCAAACAACCGGCACCAAGCAGCAACAAAAAATAGACCACAGCAGTAGCCAAGATACAATCACAGCAACAAAACCACACCAGCAAAACAGGGCCAATGACAAACAGAAGCAGATACCCAGCAACAAATCCAGAGACCAAATGGCAATAGCCAATACAAACCCAATCCGAGCTTAATAAAACAGTGAGACAGTGAAGAAGCACAATGTTTTCTTCCTTACTTTTCTCTCAAACTCTCTCCCTCAAAGCTGTGTATGTATGTTTTATATGAAATCCGTGTATGTTTTTCTCTCCAGGTATCTCTGTCTATCACTGTATTTCCAGAAATACTTCCTCAAAGATCACTGTCACTGTGTATGTCTAAAGTTTTGTAGGTATCAATGTCTATACGATAAACTGCTCTCCAAGAGTCTCCTCCCATGTTTCAGACTGCTCCTCTACTTATAGCTAAAACCATTCCACCCCTAATGGTACAAAGACCTTAAATTAAACCCCTTTGCCCATCCCTCTCTCTGCCCAGCCCATGGTCCACTTAATCTTGTCTAAGTGTGGGCTTTACTAATGAATAATTTCTGGTTTCAACAGGACAGTCAGTGGCCTGCTGTACAGCAGGTTCCACTACTCAAAGGGCATATTATTATGGGCTAACATGTGCTCACATGGTGGCAGTCCACTAGTTGCTAATGAGACTGAGCTTAATTCAGCTATAACCAATCTTGTTACTAACTCAAACACAGGCAATTCAAACTCCCACTCCACAGTGATTCAAATAAGAAATTAGTCCACAGTGATTCAAATAAGACATCAGTCAGTAACAAAGGAATTACTGCTCTGTTGTTTCTAACAAACAGACCTACGAAAGTAAATCGACGACATTCGATTAACTACAACACATAATCATGGATAACCAATTAATCAGCCAAACAATGATTCTGAAATCTCGGCCAAAGTGAAACTTAGGTATTCGACGACGCTAATCAAAACGAATAACTATCCTATGACAAACACATTCGAACAGATAACATAATACAATTTGACCAAATAAAAGGTCTTTGAGGGGAGAACAGATAGGGACGGCCAACGAGAAGAAAATTAAACAAATTGAACTAAACAAACACATAAACAACGCATACCTAATTAAAATAGATAGGAAAAAAAAGGAGATTACCTTGAACGAAGTCGAAATCAAAGCAAAAACCGGGCTGTTTTGAGCTTGGACTTGGATTTGGAGTCTAAAGGACTTTAATTGAGATGTTTTCAAGCGAAAACATCCCAATTAAATTCTATTAGGCTTCAACTTCTCTCGAATCTAAACGAAGACTCTAATTTGAAATCTAGGGTTCATAGGCTCAAATTTGGGGCTCGGGGCTTTGGGTTTGATTCGAGAAAAACCAAAGCCGGTGGGGGTATGAGGGAGGTCATGGGAGGCTATGGTGTGATTTTGGTGAGGTTTGGCGTTAGTTCGAGTTTAACTTGAATCTTCAAATGAAGATTCGAGAATTTCCTAATTGATTCGAGATTAGGGATTGCCAGGTTCTTGTAGAGGGGGTTGAGGTGGTCGTGTGGTGTTATTTTGGTGGCCGGCGGCGTTGTTGCCGTCGGGTTTCCGTCGATGGGGTGCGAGGGCGGCGCTAGGGTTTTGCTTCGCCTCTGATGAGAGACGATGAATAGGGGTGTGGGATATGAGACTGATTAACGGGTTTGGGGAGGTGTTAGGTTATTAAAATGGTACAATTAATCACGGCCGTTGGATGATAAGGATCCAACGGCTCACATCAATCTCTTCGATTTAAACGGCGTCGTTTGGTTGGGTGAAGGGCGGGTTAAGACGGGCCGGGTATGGTATAAACGGAAATGGGTAAGGAAACTTATGATCTTGGCCGTTGGATTGATTAATCCAACGGTTCAGATCAACCGTTACACAAACTGATGCCTAGGTGGGGATTTGGGCTGGGAGACTTGTTTGGACCGGCTGGGCTGGGGCGTTTTTTGCGTTTGGGCCACTGAAGGGTTATGGATTTTGGCCCAATTCGTCCCATTTATTAAGTAGGGTATTGTATTTTCCTTTGTATTCTTGGTATTTTATTGTATTTCGATTTTGCTTTTGTATTTTCTATATCTTCCTATCTTGTAATTATTTGGATTTTATTAAAACTATTAAACTAATTCCCTTTATTTTCAATTTAAAAGCTAACTAATTTTTTATTTTTTTTTATTTTTCTTTAATTTGTTAGAAAACGAATTAATTTCCTAAAGATGCAAATTTTGTATTTTCATTTATCACATGCAGATAACATGCAAAACAACTAACACAAAATTCACACAAAAATTTAAGAAATAAGGAAAAATCATTTATTTTGAATTTTATAGGAATAACTCATGTGTAGGGTAAAAATCACGTGCTCACAATAACCACAAATAAACACAGCAGTAGAAAGTGCACGGCATCACCATTAAATCCAGCCACTAACAAGAATAAGGAAAACAAAGGCAGATTTCACTTTCAGATCACATCTCGTTGCAAGCGCAACCCATTCCAATCTTATTTAACACCGTTTCGGCATGAAACCCGATCCCATTTCATTTCGTATCTTGTGGTAGGCGTACCACTCGCTCCCGATTCAATATAATCTCATTTATCAATATGTCACCGGCAACCATGGCCAATAACAGTATATAATAGGCTACCGGCAACAATGGCCAATGCCAACAATCATATAAATTATGGTCGGCGTGTCACACGATCCCATTTCTTGATATATAAGTGGTGGCGTACCCCACGATCCCATTTGATAATATATAAGTGGTCAGCGTGCCGCAGGATCCCATTTCTTAATATATAAGTGGTCGGCGTGCCACACGATCCCATTTCTTAATATATAAGTGGTCGGCGTACCACACGATCCCATTTTTTAAATAAGTGGTCGGCGTGCCACGCGATCCCATTTCTCAATATATAAGTGGTCGGCGTGCCACACGATCCCATTTCTCAATATGTAAGTGGTCGGCATGCCACACAATCCCATTTCTTAAGATATAAGTGGTCGGCATGCCACACGATCCCATTTCTTATATATATATATATATATATATATATATATTATATTACTAGTGTTAAACCAATAATCTTTAAATCAATAGTATAGATTACCAGCAAAGAAGAACCATCTATAACCAAACTTAAAATTTTTTATTTAACACAATTGATACAATTACTCAGTCATAACAATTACTTGCTCAGCTTCAAAGATCTTCAAACAAGTTCTCATAAGCATCAAATAAGAATACAACAATTTAACAATTTAGGATTCACGGTCATGCTCGAACCCCAACGTACAGATACTCATCACCATGCATATACGTCGGACACAACACATAACAAGTAGCAATTATACTCAATTCATATTCCCTCAAGCTAGGGTAGACCAAACACTTACCTCGCTTTGCAACCAATTCAAAATTTCCAATAAGCCTTTGCCTCGCGAATTTATCCGAAGCTTCAAATCTAGTCATAATAATTCTGTCACGACCCCAAATCCGGTCGTGATGGCGCCCAGCACATTGCTAAGCCAGCGTGACCAATCAATATAAACAACGGAGCTAGACGCTCTCTTTTAGCCCATTTAAGCATATTAAATCACGAAGCAATAGCGATACAAATAACGAAAACAGGGAACCAAGTCCCATAATACATCAACTCCTATAGACCAAGGGTCAAGAGTCATGAGCCTCTACTGAACATGAGTGTATAAGGGTTTACAAAATACCAAGTGCGGAAAAAAATGTCAATACAAAATCCAAAGACAGTAGGAAGGGATGTCGGGTCCTGCGGACTCTGCAGCTACCTCGAATATCCACAAACGTCGCCTCGCACAGCTACCGGATCACTGCTGAGAGGTACCTGGATCTGCACACAAGGTGCAGGGAGTAAAATGAGTACTGCCAGACTCAGTGGTAATAAACAAGGGTAAGACAGCGCGCAGATAAGAAATGCGCAATAAAGCACTATGTAAAGCTAAAATCAGCTACCCCGTCATAGAATCAATCTTCACTGTACCTGTTCCAACAAATACCAATAAATAGCATAACAGCTAGCAGATGTAGCTAAATGCAATGCAATGCATGATATGACCGTTACGGCGTGTAGCCCGACTCCAATTTTGGGTACCCGTGCTCACTGTGGGGGTTCGGACTCCGGAGGGGCTCCTACAGCCCAAGCACATCTCATAGAGATATTCCTGCGGCGTGCAGTCCGATCCAACATATATCCTGCTGCGGCGCGCAGCCCGATCCACTACTAGTCAGCTAATATGCAGATACAACCTCGCAGGCTCAAAAATAGTTTTTGAAAACTCTTTTATCATTTTTCAGTTGGAAAACAGTAATGTCAAGTTCCAGAGATTGGAATTGGCATAATAACAAAAATAGCTGCGGACTAGTAGTAAACTAGCATATCTATATGATAAGACAATGATAACGATCCTCGCGGGATCCAATAACTGGCTCACGGCCCACATGTATACTCAACCGCCCAAGAAGGGGGTTCAACGGCTCAAGAGTGGCCATTAACACAATATATATATATATGCAACCATCCGACAAGGAGGTTCGACGGCTCTAGAATAGCCAATAATACAGTATCAACAGGTCGGACTAATATATATAGTCTCCAATTCATGATCGACCCCGCACTCACAAGAGAGTACGTGTCTCGCCGCTATACAACGTCACAAAGTGGTATACCGGGGTTTCGAACCCGCTGATCATCACCCACATCTATTACTCACCTCAATACGGCGCGACGACTACTCCGCAATGCCCTTGCCACGAGAATCAAGCTCCGCACGCGTAGAATCTGATCAAATACACTAAAAATACAACAATTTAGGCCAATGGGACGACACCCAATCAATACAACTCAATTTACATCAAAATTCCCAAAGTTGTCAAAACCCGAGCCCCGGGCCCACATTCCAAAAATTTACGAAATTCATATTTCTGGAACCCTCGTCTCGCCACGAGTCCATACATATAAAATTTACCAAAATCGGACTCCGTTTGCCCACTCAAATCGGTGTTTTTCTTCAATTTAGGCTTAAGGCTCAAACCCACATTTAATCTCCCATTTACAGAGAATTAACCAAGGATTTCATGATAAAATGATGTAATTAAGCCACAAAACTTACCTCCAACGAAACCCCGATGATTTACCAGCAATTCCCGTGAGTTTTCTCCTCTTGGAACTCAAAAATGGAGTTTTGGGTTAATGAACCCGTATGTGAAATGTTTCTGGTTTTAATTCACTGCCTGGGCCGTTTACACTATGCGATCGCATCTTATCCTTGCGATCGCGTAGAACAAATGATAGCTCGAAATAATTAAGGCTATGCGATCGCACTACCTCTCCGCGATCGCATAGAACATCTCACCCAGGCTCCAAATTACTACTATGCGATCGCAGACTGACCACGCGATCGCATAGAACGATAAGCTTCTTAGGCACCCCGGATCATTTTACTCTATGCGATCGCACCCGTGACCCTGCGATCGCAGAGTGCCAGGTTCCATACCTATGCGATCGCATCTCCTATTACGCGATCGCAACAACTCTGGGGCTCACTTCCATCCTTCTATGCGATCGCAATCACCCTATGCGATCGCATAGAGCACCCGTCTGCAACAAAACCAGCAGCCAACAGCAGTTCAAAAATAGAAGAAATGGTCCGTTTGGACCCCCGAAATCAACCCGAGGCCCCCGGGACCCCAACGAAAACCACCAACATACCCCATAACACGTTTCAAACTTGTTCTAATCATAAAAACACCATCCTAAACATCAAAATCACCAATTACACACGGATTCAAGCCTAAATTCCTTAAAACTTTCCGAATTACGCATTCAATCAAAAACCCGACTAAACGACGTCCGAATGACCTGAAATTTTGCAGGCACATCCAAAATCACCTAACGGAGCTACTGCAACTGTCGAATTCCATTCCGACCCCCGGATCAAAATCTCACCTACCGTTCGGATTTCGCCAAAATTCAACCTTAGCCAATTCAAGCCTATTTCTACACCGAGCCCCCAAATTCAATTCCGATCGCTCCCCTAAGTCACAAATCACCTCCCGGAACTAACCGAATCATCAGAATCCGATTCCGAGCCCTCTAACCAAATAGTCAACTCCAGGTTGACTTTCCTTATTCAAGTTTCCTTCAAAAAGGCTATATGCCTCATTTTCAATCCAATTCACTCCTAACTCACCCGATAGGCTCTAACACTGATATAAAATCATCAAACATGCATTTACAACATAACAGGGTGATAATTCTCGTGACGACGGGCCGGGTCGTCACATTCTCCCCCTCTTAAGCAAACGCTCGTCCTCGAGCGGGTCAAGAAACATACCTGAAGTCTCAAACAAGTGAGGATATCTGCTCCGCATCTCCCGCTCGACCTCCCAAGTGGCCTCCTCCACGGGTCGACCTCTCCACTGAACCTTAACTGATGCAATCTCCTTAGACCTCAATTTTCTCACCTGATGACCCAAAATAGCAATAGGCTCCACATCATAGGATAGATCACCATCAAGCTGAATGGTGCTGAAATCTAATACATGAGACGGATCTCCAATGTACTTCCGGAGCATAGACACATGGAATACTGGATGAACCCTGGATAAGCTGGGCGGCAAGGCCAACTCATATGCCACCTCTCCAATTCTCCTAAGTATCTCAAAAGGACCAATGTACCTGGGACTCAACTTTCCTTTCTTCCCAAATCTCATGACACCCTTCATAGGTGAAATCTTCAACAATACTCTGTCACCAACCATGAAAGACAACTCCCGAACTCTACGGTCCGCATAACTCTTCTGACGAGACTGTGCTGTACGAAGCCTCTCCTGGATCAACTTTGCTCTATCCGGAGCATCCTGGACTAACTCAGTCCCTATCAATCTAACCTCACCAGGCTCAAACCATCCCACGGGGGATCTACACCGCCTGCCATACAATGCCTCATACGGGGCCATCTGAATACTCGACTGATAACTGTTGTTGTAGGCAAACACAGCAAGTGGTAGGAACTCATCCCACGAACCACCAAAATCAATCACACAAGCTCGCAACATATCCTCCAAGATCCGAATAGTACGCTCAGACTGTCCGTCTGTCTGGGGGTGAAATGCTGTACTCAACTCAACCCGTGTACCCATCTCTCGCTGAAATGCTCTCCAAAACTGAGAAGTGAACTGAGTACCCCTGTCGGATATGATAGACACTGGAACTCCATGCAACCGAACAATCTCTCGAATAAAGATCGCCGCCAACCGCTCCGATGAGTAGGTAGTACTAACTGGAATGAAGTGAGCTGACTTGGTCAGTCTATCCACAATCACCCATACGGAATCAAACTTCCTCGCCGTCCGAGGGAGTCCAGTAACAAAGTCCATAGTGACCCTCTCCCATTTCCACTCAGGAATAGCAATGCGCTGAAATACACCACCGGGCCTCTGGTGCTCGTACTTAACCTGCTGACAGTTGAGGCACCGTGCTACATGTCTGACAATGTCCATCTTCATCTTTCTCCACCAATAGTGTTGTTTCAAATCTTGATACATCTTCGCGGCTCCTGGATGGATAGAATACCGCGAGCTATGGGCCTCTTCTAGAATCAACTCACGAAGGCCATCAACATTGGGCACACATATCCGGCCCTGCATCCTCAATACGCCGTCACTATCAATGGTGACATCTCTAGCATCATCATGCTGAACTCTGTCCTTCAAGACAGCCAAATGTGGATCATCATACTGGCGCTCACGAATACGATCATATAGAGATGACCGAGATACAACACAAGCCAATACCCGATCGGGCTCCGAAATATCTAACCTCACTAGCCGATTGGCTAGCACCTGAACATCATGAGCAAATGGCCTCTCCTCAGCTGGAATATATGCCAAGCTCCCCATACTGACCGCCTTCCGGCTCAAAGCATCGGCCACCACATTGGCCTTCCCGGATGATATAATATAGTAATGTCATAATCCTTCAGCAACTCTAGCCATCTCCGTTGTCTCAAATTAAGGTCTTTCTGTTTGAACAAGTGCCGGAGACTACGATGGTCGGTATACACCTCACAAGACACACCATACAAATAGTGCCTCCAAATCTTCAATGCATGAACAATGGCGGCTAGCTCCAAGTGATGAACAGGATAGTTCTTCTCATGCGGCTTCAACTGCCGAGAAGCATAAGCAATTACCTTTCCTTCCTGCATCAACACACAACCTATCCCCACTCTCGAGGCATCACAATAAACGGTATATGAACCCGAAGTTGATGGCAATACTAACACTGGAGCTGTGGTCAAAGCTGTCTTGAGCTTCTGAAAGCTCTCCTCGCACTCATCCGACCACACGAATGGTGCACCCTTCCGGGTCAATTTAGTCAATGAAGAAGCAATGGATGAAAATCCCTGAACAAACCGGCGATAATACCCCGCCAAGCCAAGAAAACTCCCGATCTCTGTAGCTGAGGACGGTCTAGGCCAACTCTGCACCGCCTCTATCTTTTTCTGATCAACCTGAATACCATCACGAGACACCACATGTCCCATAAATGCTACGGACTCGAGCCAAAACTCGCACTTGGAGAATTTAGCATATAGCTTCTCCTCCCTCAATCTCTGCAACACAATACTCAAATGCTGAGCATGCTCCTCCTGACTGCGGGAGTAGACTAGAATGTCATCAATGAACACAATCACAAACGAATCCAAATAAGGCCTGAACACACTGTTCATCAGATGCATAAAT
Source organism: Nicotiana noctiflora (assembly GCA_032618575.1). NCBI lineage: Eukaryota > Viridiplantae > Streptophyta > Magnoliopsida > Solanales > Solanaceae > Nicotiana > Nicotiana noctiflora. Next base: position 39,957 of record JASVEL010011566.1, on the reverse strand, counting down.
GCTGCTGGGGCGTTGGTCAGCCCAAACGACATCACAAGAAACTCATAATGACCATATCGGGTCCCGAATGCAGTCTTCAATATATCTGAGTCTCTGATCTTCAGCTGATGATAGCCTGAACGAAGATCGATCTTAGAAAACACCCTTGCACCCTGTAATTGGTCAAACAAATCATCTATGCGCGGCAGAGGGTACTTGTTCTTCACTATCACTTTGTTCAATTGCCTATAATCAATACACATCCGCATGGAACCATCTTTCTTTTTAACAAATAATACCGGTGCACCCCACGGAGACACACTAGGGCGGATGAAACCCTTATCGAGAAGTTCTTGAAGCTGCTCTTTTAGTTCTTTCAACTCGGCTGGTGCCATTCGATAAGGAGGAATGGATATAGGCTGAGTGCCCGGCACCAAGTCAATGCCAAAATCAATATCCCTGTCCGGCGGCATGCCCGGCAGGTCTGAGGGAAATACATCTGGGAAGTCCCTCACAACAGGTACATAATCAATGCTAGGAGACTCAGCTCCCACATCTCTCACAAAAGCTAAGTACGATAAACACCCTTTTTCAACCATTTTCTGAGCCTTTAAGAACGAAATAACACGGCTAGGGACGAAATCGATCGAACCCCGCCACTCAATCTGAGAAATACCAGGAATGGCCAATGTAACTGTCTTAGCATGACAGTCTAATATAGCGTGGTACGGAGACAACCGATCCATACCCAATATAACATCAAAGTCCACCATCTCCAACAATAATAAATCTGCCTGGGTCTCCAGACCCCCAATAGATATAACACAGGATCTATAGACATGATCCACAACAATCGTATCACCCACGGGGGTGGATACATGAACAGGTAAATCAAGAATACCACGAGTCGCACCCAAATGATGTGCAAAATAAGAGGACACGTAAGAATATGTGGATCCCGGATCAAATAGAACGAGGCATCCCCGTGACGGACGGAAATGATACACCGTAATCACGACGTCGGAGGCAACCGCATCACGCCCGTCGGGAAGTGCATAGAACCGTGCCTCGGCCTCCACCGGATCTCTCCTCGCCCATAGGGCGTCCACGAGAAGACCGACCTCCACCTCTACTAGACCGAGATGGTGCTGAAGAGGAGGGCTGATCCCTCTGTTGAGTCCTGCCCCTACGTAGTCGAGGGCAATGTCTCCTCGTGTGGCCAAACTCACCACACTCATAAATGCACCCTGGTGCCGGAGAAGTAGGTGCTGCACTCGGGCCGGGAGGGCACTAAGTGATGACCGACCCTCTGCTGAAACCCCCGTCGACCACGACCACAAGAACCTCCGCTCTGCTCCGGGCGGCTTGAATGAGAAGGTTTAGATGAGCGACCTGCTCGCTCTGCCGGGAATGCCCTCAGATGGAGCACCACCGAAACCGCCGAACCCCGAGGCCTCTCGGCCTCCCGCTCCTCTCTCTCGGTGACAATCCGCCTCAATGGAGCGTGCCATATCAGCTACCTGCTCAAACGATGATGATAGAACTCGCTCGCCGGTCATAAGAATACGAATAGAGTAGTTGAGGCCATCAATGAACCTCCCGATCCTCTCCCTATCAGTAGGGATCATCCATGTGGCATGCCTAGCCAACTGCTGAGTGAATCTAAGCTCATACTGAGTCACAGACATGTCGCCCTGAATCAACCACTCGAACCGGCGACGTAGCTCCTCGCGACGAGACCGAGGTACATATTTCTCTAGAAAGAGAGTAGAGAACTGCTGCCATGTGAGAGGTGCTGCTCTTGCAGGCCTACGCCTCTCAAACTCCTCCCACCAATCAAATGCGGGACCGGTGAACTGAAATGTAGTAAATGAAACTCCGCTGGACTCAAGAATACCAGCCGTACGCAGCATCTTCTGACACTTATCCAAGAAACCCTGGGCATCCTCGCCCTCAACGCCACTGAAATAGGGTGGCTGGAGTCTACCAAATCTCTCTAGATGACGTTGCTCGTCATCGGGCATAACCTAAACCATATGCTCTAGAGCTGGTGTAGCTAGAGGAATAACTGGTGCAACCACCCGAGTGGGGACCGCCTCCGGAGTCTGAAGTCCCTGAACCACCTACTCAGGTGTGCGAGCTGTAGGGGTCTGCTGGCCACCCCCTATCTGAGACGTCGCTACAGTAGCGGTAGCTGATACTACCTGAGCCAAACCGGAACACACCGATAATATCTGGGCCACAGTCTACTGAAGGCCAGGAATAGCAATAGATACAGTCTGGGCCTGAACTGGTGTCAGTGGAGCATCAACTACTGGGGGCTGCTCCTGGACAAGTACAACGGGCAGGTCAGATGGCACTGCCTCAGCTGCCCTACCTCTACCTCTACCATGACCGCGCTCACGACCTCTAACAGGTGGCAAAGGAGGTCGTCCACCTCGTCCTGATGCTTGCGTTCTCACCATCTGCGAGAGAATAGAATATAGAAGTTCAGTTCTCATAACAACAAGATCGCACGATAGAGTTCAAGAAATGTGAAGTGTTTCCTAAAGGTTCGCAGCCTCCCGAGGATAAGTACAGGCGTCCCCATACCGATCCACAAGACTCTACTAACCGGCTCAAGAATCGTGAGGCCTAGTAAACCTAGGCTCTGATACCAACTTGTCACGACCCCAAATCCGGTCGTGATGGCGCCCAGCACATTGCTAAGCCAGCCTGACCAATCAATATAAACAACGGAGCTAGACGCTCTCTTTAGCCCATTTAAGCATATTAAATCACGAAGCAATAGCGATACAAATAACGAAAACAGGGAACCAAGTCCCATAATACATCAACTCCCATAGACCAAGGGTCAAGAGTCATGAGCCTCTACTGAACATGAGTGTATAAAGGTTTACAAAATACCAAGTGCGGAAAGAAATGTCAATACAAAATCCAAAGACAAGTAGGAAGGAATATCGGGTCCTGCGGACTCTGCAGCTACCTCGAATATCCACAAACGTCGCCTCGCACAGCTACTGGATCACTGCTGAGAGGTACCCGGATCTGCACACAAGGTGCAGGGAGTAAAATGAGTACTGCCAGACTCAGTGGTAATAAACAAGGGTAAGACAGCGCAGATAAGAAATCCGCAATAAAGCACTATGTAAAGCTATAATCGGCTACCCTGTCATAGAATCAATCTTCACTGTACCTGTACCAACAAATACCAATAAATAGCATAACAGCTAGCAGATGTAGCTAAATGCAATGCAATGCATGATATGACCGCTACGGCGTGTGGCCCGACTCCAATTTTGGGTACCCGTGCTCACTGTGGGGGTTCGGACTCCGGAGGGGCTCCTACGCCCAAGCACATCTCATAGAGATATTCCGCGGCGTGCGGTCCGATCCAACATATATCCCGCGGCGGCGGCGCGCGGCCCGATCCACTACTAGTCGGCTAATATGCGGATACGATTTCGCGAGGCTCAAAAATAGTTTTTGAAAACTCTTTTATCATTTTTCGATTGGAAAACAAGTAATGTCAAGTTCCGGAGATTGGAATTGGCATAATAACAAAAATAGCCACGGACTAGTAGTAAACTAGCATGTCTATATGATAAGACAATGATAACGATCCTCGCGGGATCCAATAACCGGCTCACGGCCCACATGTATACTCAACCGCCCAGAAGGGGGTTCAACGGCTCGAGAGTGGCCATTAACACAATATATATATATATGCAACCATCCGAGAAGGAGGTTCGACGGCTCTAGAATAGCCAATAATATAGTATCAACATGTTGGACTAATATATAGTCTCCAATTCATGATCGACCCCGCACTCTCGAGAGTGTGCGTGTCTCGCCGCTATACAGCGTCACAAAGTGGTATACCGGGGTTTCGAACCCGCTGATCATCACCCACATCTATTACTCACCTCAATACGGCGCGACGACTACTCCGCAATGCCCTTGCCACGAGAATCAAGCTCCGCACGCGTAGAATCTGATCAAATACACTAAAAATACAACAATTTAGGCCAATGGGACGACACCCAATCAATACAACTCAATTTACATCAAAATTCCCAAAGTTGTCAAAACCCGAGCCCCGGGCCCACATTCCAAAAATTTACGAAATTCATATTTCTGGAACCCTCGTCTCGCCACGAGTCCATACATATAAAATTTACCAAAATCGGACTCCGTTTGCCCACTCAAATCGGTGTTTTTCTTCAATTTAGGCTTAGGGCTCAAACCCACATTTAATCTCCCATTTACAGAGAATTAACCAAGGATTTCATGATAAAATGATGTAATTAAGCCACAAAACTTACCTCCAACGAAACCCCGATGATTTACCAGCAATTCCCGTGAGTTTTCTCCTCTTGGAACTCAAAAATGGAGTTTTGGGTTAATGAACCCGTATGTGAAATGTTTCTGGTTTTAATTCACTGCCTGGGCCGTTTACACTATGCGATCGCATCCCATCCTTGCGATCGCGTAGAACAAATGATAGCTCGAAATAATTAAGGCTATGCGATCGCACTACCTCTCCGCGATCGCATAGAACATCTCACCCAGGCTCCAAATTACTACTATGCGATCGCAGACTGACCACGCGATCGCATAGAACGATAAGCTTCTTAGGCACCCCGGATCATTTTACTCTATGCGATCGCACCCGTGACCCTGCGATCGCAGAGTGCCAGGTTCCATACCTATGCGATCGCATCTCCTATTACGCGATCGCATAGAACAACTCTGGGGCTCACTTCCATCCTTCTATGCGATCGCAATGACCCTATGCGATCGCATAGAGCACCCGTCTGCAACAAAACCAGCAGCCAACAGCAGTTCAAAAATAGAAGAAATGGTCCGTTTGGACCCCCGAAATCAACCCGAGGCCCCCGGGACCCCAACGAAAACCACCAACATACCCCATAACACGTTTCAAACTTGTTCTAATCATAAAAACACCATCCTAAACATCAAAATCACCAATTACACACGGATTCAAGCCTAAATTCCTTAAAACTTTCCGAATTACGCATTCAATCAAAAACCCGACTAAACGACGTCCGAATGACCTGAAATTTTGCAGGCACATCCAAAATCACCTAACGGAGCTACTGCAACTGTCGGAATTCCATTCCGACCCCCGGATCAAAATCTCACCTACCGTTCGGATTTCGCCAAAATTCAACCTTAGCCAATTCAAGCCTATTTCTACACCGAGCCCCCAAATTCAATTCCGATCGCTCCCCTAAGTCACAAATCACCTCCCGGAACTAACCGAATCATCAGAATCCGATTCCGAGCCCTCTAACCAAATAGTCAACTCCAGGTTGACTTTCCTTATTCAAGTTTCCTTCAAAAAGGCTATATGCCTCATTTTCAATCCAATTCACTCCTAACTCACCCGATAGGCTCTAACACAGATATAAAATCATCAAACATGCATTTACAACATAACGGGGTGATAATTCTCGTGACGACGGGCCGGGTCGTCACTAATTCAATATACTCAATATAAATCATACAAATTAATTCCATATGAAATTACTAATATTCCGAAAATTCTAACAATTTCAATCTATTTAGAATCATACAAAAGTGCACCACAATTAGGAGGATATTCATGGGTTTACCTCTTCTGGGCATTTCATCAAATACTATGTGTGCACATTTGACTACATCTCTTAACCATGGAATTAGTACATCCAACTACTACAATTTACCAATAATTCATCCTACCATTATTCTTTAACATCTTACACACCTTATATCACATGTGTGATCAACCATTCACACCCAACCAACAAGATTCCATCAAATAATTAACTTTCAATCTCTACAATGAGCATTCATTTAAATTGAGAATTTATGGCTTCCAATCACTATATCATAGGTTGTAATACATGATTCATACTCATAATTCTGTAATAACTCCATATATGCAAGTCTAAGGTATAAGATTACCTCTTGTAGACCAAATCTTGAAAGACAACTTTGAGGTGTTCTTGAGGTTTTGAAGAAATCCTATGAAATCCAACCAAAATCATGTTGTAACTAGTAATTGAGAAGTGAAATCTCCATGAAAACACACTTAAAAACTTACCTTAGAAGTGCAATTGGGTACCTTGGTCAAATTAGGGGTGTTGGGGAAGACCTAGGCTTGAGAAATTACTCAAAGTCTGTCATTTCCCGTCCTTAGGTGTATTTAGAGACCTGACACTAGCGCACCCGCGATAATCCCGCGATAGTGAGGTAGAAGATAACTCAATTAGCGCGGGCTACTAGCGCTCCCGCGCTAAGGTCGCGCTACTGACACATATCCAGTAAAATGGCAATAACTTTCTGTATACACCTCCAAATGACGAACGGTTTGTTGCGTTGAAAACTAGACTCAAAGGCTTTAATTTGATAGGTTAATTCTCACACAACTTATAATATAACGGGATATATGATCGTTTAAAGTGAGGTCTTGTGTACACTTATTTACAATTTCGTCTATTATGAAATTTTTCCAACTTGGCTTAGCCATAGGACTTTCCTTAAACCCCATATATCTTGTAGTACACCTCGTACACTTGCTATCATATCCAATTGGTATCCATCATAGTAATATACCTCTTTCACATAATAAATAATATAATTAGAACACGTCAACTTTCTTACTTCGTCGAAAAGCGTTGAATTGTCCTATGGACTTCCAAATTCAATTTCGGACACACGTCTAAGTCAGAAATCACCACACGAAGCTATTGACATTATTAAAATCCCAACTTGGGGTCGCTTACTAAAAAGTCAACTCTCCGATCAACTCTTTTCATTTGAGCTTCACAAATAAGATTTTGATTTTTCTTTGAACTTAACTCCGAATCTTACAAAGACCAAACTTGACCACACATGATAGTCATAATGTGTATTATGAAGCTTCTCAAGGTCTTATACCGTTGAACGGAAATGTAAATTCTTAAATGAAAATTTGGATTGTTACAAATGGATAGAGTTGGGTTCACTTCTGGCATATTTGGAGAGAAGGGTTCTTTTTTATACAATATTGATTTTGGTTTTGAAGATAAGAATCGATTTTAGTTAGGTGTAAGATAAAGAAGTCCCTTTTTAGGGCAACGGGTCCGCAAAGGTTTAACATTTTGGACTTTAAAAGTTACGATAGAGGCAGGAGAAAGGCATCGAAAAATTAATGACATGACACTTCAGCGGCTTAAAAGGACATATATGTATTTAAGAGATAACTAACCCAGGTCGCAGGAACCTGGTTCCTTAACATTTTTTGAAAATTTGATCAAAGACTTCTAGAAGTGTTATATTACTCTTACTTGTTTTTTTCCTGACACTGCCATATATGTATACCTTTAACAATATAGATTTGAATTAGATGTCACCGAAAAATACTTTTTAGCATTGTACATTTCCTTCTTAACATAGCCAATCATCGAGGGACCAGGTCCCTCTGTGCCTTTTGGAGATTCTTCTGTATCTTCTACCTTGCTCTGCTTAACTTGACACATCAAATCAGTCTTTCCATTTGCAATATCTATAGATTCACCAAGAGCATTTGTGAGTTCTCTATCTTTATCTTCTTTGTTATATGACCCTTTGTCGTTATTATTGAGAACAAATCATTTTGCATCAAAAGGCTCTCGGGTAAGTTAGCTTGAGTTTTCTCCCATTGAGCATTTCATAGAGAGACTTCTCGAGAAGGGACTTGATCATGCACTTATTAATTAAGTGGCAAGAAGTGTTAACTGCTTTAGCCAAGAACCAAGTCCTCCATAACCAACTTGTTCAACAAATAAAAACTCACATGCCCCAGTCATCTTTGCCATAACTCAGCATCATCATCAATGACACTTAAGCATGTTAGATCACCATGAAGAGACTTAAAATCAGCAACGTAAACATTGTTGTATCTTTTGGTCACAAGCACCACCTCACCAGTCACAAGATTTGTGACTGTGGATATCTTGGACAAGAATTCCAAAATCTTGGATATTTTGGTCACAAGCACCACCTCATTTCCCTAGTCACATATCTCAGAAATACTCAAGAGACCGTACTTCAGGCCATTGACATAGTATACATTCTCGATTGAGTGAGTGAGTGACTTCATAATCCTTCCAACTCCTGGAGTGTACTCATTTTACCTATTTCCAAAGGGTACACTCTCTCATTGCACGACCTTAAGTGAAAGGAAATCGTTTGTACTTCCAGTAATATGCTTTGAGTAGACGCTATCCATGTACCATTGTAGGCTGCTCCCTTTCACTATTCTCTACGCAAGAAACTCAGGAGTTAGACTTGGAAAGGGGTGAATTAGTGACCTTTGGGTCCAAGTAGGCATTATACATTTTTTTATGTGAAGGAGCGGGTTACCTAGCGTAGTTACTTTTTTAGCAGAGACTTTATTTTTTTGTTAAGATTGGAATCTAGCCTTGTAGGTTTCCTTAAAGTTCCCGGTATTGCCACAGTGAGTACAAAGCTAATTTTTAGGTACATTAGCGTACTTGCTATGAGGTTTGTAGGGAGTTTTTTTTTCTTTGGAACTCGATTCCCTGTCTGTTTCCCCAATTGTTGGTGTACATAGAAATGATAGCATCAGAGGACTAGGTACAATTAAGTGACTTATGAAGATCATTTTAACATTTTTTAAATCTTATTAAAGTTGTTTATTCTTTTTAGGCTCAACAACAAGACTTGTTTTAACTTTCTTAAGCTCACTCTCAAACTCAAGTTGAGCCTTACTAGCCACTTCTTTACCCATAGTGTTGTCCATCCATTTTCTCGTTTGGCTTTTCGACAAGTTATTTTCTCTAGGTACTTCTTCCACTTGTTCCTCCAAATCCAAAAAAGAAACTACCATTTAACCGCTTTCTTGTTCTATGTCACAAATTTTTTCTATTACAAAATTTTTCTCATTAATGAGGCTATGGTAGACATCAATCAACACATTTGCTAAGGATATCAATTTTTTCTTAGAGTAAGTTTTTAAATTTCTTTGAACATCAAGAAAATATACCTCATCTTCCTCCTTGTTCCCGTCATTATAAGATTGAGCCATAAGTGCAAATACTGACTCATATTCATTGTTAGTAACCATCATAGATGCATCTCCTTAGTCATACTCACCTTCGGATTCACTGGAGGAATCTCCCCAGTCGGCCAAAGCTTGCTTTACTATGTTGTCAACAGCATATCTTCTTTGAATTTCCTGTCAGGGACCGAGTTCCTGTTAGTTGCCTTATCAGTGTTGGTTTTATAACGATTCTATTTATGAAGAGGGCAGTATTTAATAAGGTGTACAGACTTTCCACACTTATAACAACAATCATTTCCTTTGAAATACCTGCTGGAACTACCTTTCTTTGGGATCCCACCATTTTTACCAACCATCTTTTGAAATCTTCGAGTGAGTTGAGAACTAAGTTCATTTCCTTATTGGTCTATCTTTTTTCAAGATCCTTTTTTCTCTTCATCTCATGTGTTTTGAGGTTTCCAAAAAGCTCGTCAATATTTAGCTTCTGTAGGTCTTTGGCTTAAGTGATAGCATTAACCTTGCTCTCCTAGAAACTTGGTAGAACACTGGGTATCTTTTGGATCAGCTTGTAGGTTGGAATAATTTCACCAAGTAAATGAATTATGGAGGTGAAAATGGTTTATATCTCTTGAATGTACTCATGCTCTTCAATTTTAAAGAGTTCATACTCAGTTGTAAGCATATCTATTTTGAACTGCTTTACCTGAGTAGTTCCTTTGTGAGCCATTTGAAGAGCTTCACATATTTCCTTTACAGGTTCACATGCCGAGATACGATTATACTCGTTTGGTCCAATAGCACCCACAATAATCTTCTTCTCCTTAAAGTTTTTCTCTATAGCTTTTCCATCAACACCATTGTATTCTTTTCTTGTGTTTGGAACATTCCTTGTTCCCTCTCCAACAACCTTTATAGGACAAAACGACCATCACAAATCACTCCCAAAGCTCGGAGTCCCAGCCATTATAATGTCATTCATCCTTGTTTTTCCATAAACCATAGTATTGACTGTTGAATCTTATTGGTCTGTACATTGATTGTCCTTCCTCGAAGTTTGGTGGAGCAGCCATGCAGATCCTTTCTAGGTGTTAACCTTTTAGAAAAAACCTACTCTGATACCAATTGATAGAATATATGAGTCCACCAAACTGTATAGAGAACCGGGTTCTCTATCGATTCCCACTATAAGCAACATACTGTTAGTATAGGGAATCAGGTTCTCTATTTGTTCCCACAATAAATCGGTAGTAAATAAAGAACACATGAATTTTACGTGAAAAACTCCCAGCTCAACGGGATTAAAAATCACGACCTACCCTTGTAGGATTTCAACTTTATTAGTGAGCAATCTTTAGATTACAATCTATTGTAACATAGAAATTAACCTTTTAATCCCTCACTAACTTGTAACTACACTATTACAAGCCACTTTGTAATAACTCTATTACAAAGACTCAATCACTCATTAAATTAACAACACTATTATAAGCCACTTTGTAATAACTCTATTATAAAGACTCAATAATTTGGCTAACTTCAGCCATGATACAAACACAAGGGCCTATGATTTACAAAGGGTTTTGCACACAATGCTTCTAACTAAGAAAATTAAGAGTTACAAATGAATAAAAAATAACAAATACTCAACAGACTTAAGGACTTAATATATCTTCAATCTTTGGATCCGGTCCTTGAGGTTGTACTAGCTTTATTCTTGAGAGAGGTTGTGTCTAGCACTTGAGAGAATATTTTCTTTTGACTTTTAAAGTATTGGGGTGATCAAATCCCTTGCCTCATATTGATAATATGCGTGTGTGATGTCATCAAGGATGATGTAATACATTGCTTTTTAGTTTGGCCTTACCAAGCTACAGTTATGCTGTTGTACTGCTGCCAGATGGTACAAGGAAACTCGCCTGTTAGACGATACAGTGTAGCATCTTTTACAGTTGTAGAGTTGACTGTACAACGATGAGGAAAATTGATCCTTATATGGTCCTTATGTTGTTTTCTTATCTGATTTCATTGAGAATTGAACTAAACATCTAACTAGTTATTCTCAATGCAAGTGAACTTAATTGAATAAGGTTCCTTATTTTGTTCTCTCAAGAAGTAAGTGTTTTTTTGCCTTCCTTGATTGTATTTATACATGGGTGAAATCACTTACAATGATGTAAGCAATGTAGGTAAAAAGCCTTCCACAAAAAGTTAGTGTTGCAGTGTTCCTGTATAGTAACGTGTGCAGGCAACAACTTTCCAGCTGGAAAGTTGACTTCATACAGTCTCCTCGGGAGTTGGTAGGGACATGTTCCTTCAGTTGTTCCTTCCACTCTAAAGAGTTAAGTTATATCCCATACTGGATCCCAATCTGGAACTTTGTGATCTTAAGGTCTTGTAAATGTATAACAGGTTCCTTGTCTGGTTCTGGATGGTAAGTTTGTTAGATCATCAAAACATAAAGAAAAGTACTTATGCTTATATTACTTATAACTTATCAATTTATCCCCTTTTGATGATGATAAACTTAGAATTGATATTTCCCTTGAGAACTGGATCTCCATATTGTTCCCTCTATGAATCAACCATATCCCTCCTAAGAACCAAAACTAAGATACTGATCACAACTGGTTCCTCAAGATCATTTGGCAAATCAACAAAACTTAAAATATCATAACTTATCAATTTCCCTTTTTTTGATGATGACAAACCCAAAATTAATATTCCCCCCGATAATGAGATTCCTTACATATATTGATCACATTTGGTCTGTACTTAGTTCCTTGAGAACGTTTGTCATTATCAAAACATGACATATGGCAACTTTGAGCAATTTTCCCCTTTTTGATGATGACAACCCAAAAATAATATTCCCATTGAGAACCAGATTTCTCACATGTTTCGTTGCGGATCAAACCTATAATGAACATATTATCGGCAACGTTCCCCTTATGAAATAGAGCTATCTTTCATGCACAAAAAAACATATCAATTTGATTATGTTCCTCCCGCATGTTGACACCTATATAACTTCTCCCTTTTGGCATCATCGAAAAGAATAACAGAAGAAGCACAACCAAAAAGAAGTTCAGCACCATTAACTCATACCACTTGGGCAATACAACATAAATAATAACAAGAAAAATAAATGAATGTCATTGCACAATATAGAGTGATAGCCTATAGTAAAGCAATCATAATAAAAGCATAGTAGTTTCAATTCAACAATACAGAATATGTCAATTTAAACAACTAAGCACCAATATCATCAAATATAGGGATCAAAAGAAGATAGGAGTTCGATGGAATTTGGAAGGAGTGAAAGGCATGGATCACTAGGCACGAAGAAATGTAAGGGGATAAGGCCTTGATGAGATTGTCCATTCGTTCATTCACTCTCATTTTTTCAATGATTATATGCTCTCTCAGTTCCTCCACCTGTTTCCTCAATCTTTCATTCTCACCCTTCAACTTAGCATTCTATTGTGCCAAGGTCCCACGAGGACCTGATTCTCAACATATCTAAGTATGTTGAACCATCAATCAGAGCACCAAAAATCTCCCTAAGCTTCTTTTCATCAAGACCAAACTGAGTCCCATGCACATATAACATCATAGTATCACATAAAACATAGAAGTTTTTACTTCTTCTTCATAAACGTTGGGACTTTGAGGAACAAATGGGTGATTTTATTTTTGGAACTCAACAATGCCAAGAAGTTCCTCCATTTTTCAGCAATATCTGAGTTAACACTCTGCCTAACAACACTTTTTTAGACTTCAGAGTCATCTACCTCTCAAAACCTGATGACTCAACCTTTTGCTTCTATAATGAACCAGGTTCCTCACTTACACTACCCTTTCTATCCCTGAGCAGTTATGTCTCCCTCTTCTCCTTCTCAATCTCTTTACCCTTATCATCTACTACATCTTTCTCACCCAATTTTTTTGTTCTTTGTTTTTTACATTTCATTCTCTCTTCCACAATCATATCAGCAAGTCACACTACTTCATCATCAATTATCCTACTTTTCATCAATCCTTTTTACTGGATCGGAAGTTCGTTTAAATACAAAACTCAAAAAGAAAAAGATCATCATTAAAATTGGCTTCTTTATAAGGACTTGAGGGATCAGGCACCTCATTCAGTTTGCACATATACCAATTTCTCCATCCTTCAAGACTTCCACAAATCCAACAATAATTTTAGTCTCACGCTCTAGAATATTAGATCTACCATGTTCTCTTTCACTTAAACTTCCATCAAAATCTACCAAAGACTTCTTGGAGTTTTGATTCAGATGGAGTTAGGTTTTTGGAAAGTGATAGAGTTGGGTTCGCTTCTGGCATTTTTGGAGAGAAGGATTCTTTTTTAGGCAGCGTTGATTTTGGTTTTGAAGATAATAATTGATTTTAGTTAGGAGTAAGATAAAGAAGTGTTTTTTGGGGGCAACATGTTAGTTCAAAAAAGGTTTAACATTTTGGACTTCAAAAGTTAGGAGAGAGATAGGATAAAGGCAGGAAACAATTAATGACATGACACTTCAGTAGCTTAAAAAGACATATAAGTATTGAAGAGATCACTAACCCGAGTCGCAGGAACCAGGTTCCTTGATAAATTTTGAAAATCTGAGCAATGCCTTTTGGAAGTGGAATGTAACTCTTACTTGTTTTTGTCCTGAAACTGCATATATATATATATATATATATATATATATATATATATATATATATATATATATATATATATATATATATATATATATATATACATATACATTTGAGTTAGATGTCGCCAAAAAACAATTTTATAGCATTGTCCCTTTCCTTCTTAACATAGCCAATCATCGAGGGACCAAGTCCCTCTGTGCCTTTTGGAGATTCTACTGTATCTTCTGCATTGCTCTACTTGACTTGACACATCAAATCAGTCTTTCCATTTGCAATATCTATAGCTTTACCAAGAGCATTTGTGAATTCTCCATCTTCTTCTTCTTCTTTGTTATGTGACCCGTTGCCACTACATGTTGAGAACAAAATAGTTTGCATCAAAAGGCTCTCGAGTAAGTCAGCTTGAGTTTTCTCCCATTGAGAAGTTCATAGAGAGACTTCTCGAGAAGGGACCTGATCATGCACCTGTTTATCAAGTAGCAGAAAGTCTTAACTGCTTCAGCCCAAGAACTAGGTCCTCCATAACCAACTTGTTCAACAAACAAAAACTCACATACCCAGTCAACTTCGTCATAACTCAGCATCATCATCACTGATACTTAGGCATGTTAGATCATCACCATGTAGAGACTTAAAATCAGCAACGTAAATATTGTTGTATCTTTTGGCGAGAAACACCACCACACCGATCACAAGATTTGTGAGTGTGCATATCTTAGACAAGAATTCCACTTTATTTCCCTTGTCACATATCTGCAAAACACTCAAGAGACTGTACTTCAGGCCATTGACATAGTACATTATCAATTGACTGAGTGAGTAACTTCCCAATCCTTCCATCTCCTAAAGTGTACCCCTTGTAGCTATTTCCAAGCGGTACACTCTCTGCTTGTGGGGCCTTAAGTGAAAGAAAATCGTTTGTACTTTATAAGCTTTAAGTAGCCACTATCCATGTACCATTGTAGGCTGCTCCCTTTCACTATTCCCTGCACAAGAAAATCAAGAATTAGACTTAGGAACCCAAACGAGTGTAGGTCCCTTGTAATGAGGAAAGGGGTAATATAGGGCTCTTTTGGTCCAAATAGGCATTGTACGTTTTTATGCGAAGGACCAGGTTCCATAGCAGTAGTTACTTTTTCAGGAAAGACTTTATTTTTCTGTTGAGATTGGAATCTAGCCTTACAGGTTTCCTTATAGTGTTCGGTATTGCCACTGCGAGTGCCAAGCCAATTGTGAGGTACAGTAGCGTAGTTGCTATGAAGGTTGCAGGGAGTTTTTTCCCTTTGAAACCTGATTCCCTTCCCGTTTCCCCCATTATCGTTGTACATAGCAGTGATAGTATCATAGGACCAGATAAAGTTAAGTGACTTATGAAGATCATTTTAATCCTTTTCAAATCCTCCTGAAGTTGTCTATTCTTTTCGCGGCCGTTAAAATCATGGGGCCTAAAGGTAGGGGTGTCAATGGTTTGGTTCGACAAGTTATTCTATTAAATTTGCAGTACCAATTTTTTAGTTATTCTATTATATATAATCAAAAGTAGACTTTTTAAAACTGTCTCAATCATATCGGTTTCTCTTCGGTAGCGGTACCATTCGATTAATTTTTATTTTTTGTTAATGTCATTTAATAGTCACTAGTAGAAGTAAAATGCAATTGCATACGTACTTTTATATGGCTTGGCAAAACTCTCTTAGATATTTTTACTATTTAAAGAGTTATGCATTAAAAAAACATGGAAGTTGACCAGAGTATAAATCCATCAATCATTCTACAGTAGCGTGAAAAAAATTAAGCAAAGACAAAGAAAATATAAAGCACATGAGTAAAATAATATTAACCAAGTTGGACGAAAAAATAAAGTCTATAGAAGATTAAATATTCAAAAAGATAAATCCAAATCACATGAAAGGAAACATATTCGATACATTGTAATTTGCTACTCATAAACGCTAAAATACATTGTATTTAGTGAATATGCTTAAAATAATTTAGTTTCAACATGAGTAGTATAATAGGTTGAGAATTATGATTTTGAGTTTAATTACATGTTGACATGTAACCGTTCTCATAATTTCAAGGCCGAAGAAAAATTACACTTAATATATAAATATATTGTTCACATATAAATTTATTACAGACATATCAATCTGTTTTTAAATATCTATGGACACCCCTACCTAAAAGCTAAAGCCACCGCTTCACCGCTACATGAGTCCACCACCGCCGCATCATCATCTCCTTTCATTGGATTGGTAGCTTATCAATAAAATCCGTGGAAATATAATCTTGCCAAATCTAAGGAAGTAATTAGGGGTCAAGTTTATTTATTTTTTCTTTTCTTCTAACTGTGAAGATCGGAGTAAACATAGGAATTTAAACAGAATCATCCGACCTATTTCCTTGGGAAAACATCACAACCAACAAACTAGTAAATCACATATTCCTGATGGAAAATTAAATGTCACTAAAATTCTAACAAAATATCAGATTTCTGTTTTTTTTTCCAAGCCGAACCATGACAAAATGTCAAGAAAAAAAATTTGTAATTCGATAAGCAACAACTGGAAACATAAAATAGAAATTAAGAAAAATCACATGCTTTTTGAGCAAATCCAATCATATCTGTTTTTACAACCAAAAATTAATCCATCTCTATGATTATATTAACAATAATATTCAAGAAAAAAATTAAAAAAAAAAAAATTAAATGTTTGTTACATGAAACAACTGTAACTTGTCGATAAAATTCAGACTTGGTCAGTAACACTCCTTCGCCATTCAACCCGTGCTTCAGATATTGTTGTAAAATTGATCTCTTCAGTTGTAGACGAAACCCTAAATGCTCGAAACATATTTTTCAATTCAAGAAACCCTAATGATACAAAGAAAAGAGTTAGGGGTATAAGAATTAAGTCAAATAATAAAGCTAAAATTATGTGTGCTATATCTGAGCCTTTGATATGATTCCCTGAATGCAATTTCACAAACATTTTTATCAAAAATCTCAAAAACATAGCCGAAAATATTCCACTCAAAAGTGCCATTAATATTCTCCATACGAACATTGATGCATAATAACAAGCCCCATGTCCTTTCCTTTGATCATCTTCCATCTCTTGATTTTGTGATGAAATGAGCTAAATTAAAAAAGAAAAAGAAAAAATGATTGCAATAGTTGTATCGAAATCCTGAACAAAACCCTAGAAAGTACGAAAAAAGAAGAAAGACAAAAGAAGTTGGAAGAGAGATGGATTGAAGACAAGAGTTAGATAAGCATTTATATATATATAGTAAAGTTTATTTGATGATTACGTAATCCTATTTGGATCCAAAGTTGGAATCCTAAGAATAGTAAAACTGATTTTGGCTATTATTTGTTGTTTGGGATCGACATGGATATAAGTATCCTATTTTTCTAAGAGATCCGATTTGCTTGCGGATATAGTTCTTTATAATTTGCACCCTTAAGGTATACACTCTTTTGCAATATACACCTTATCCTTTTTTTAAAATAGTTTGTACCGTAATCTCCTTAGTTTATGAGTTATGATAAATGGTATGACTTTTTTTCATTTATTTTTTCACATAAAAAGCATAAAACTTTTACTAACTCATATAAGGTTACAGTGAATTAAAGACACAATTTTCCTATACTATTTTCTTACTCCACATTTTTTTGTTTTTATTTCAGTCTAAAAAATAATAATAATTCAATTAAAATTGGAGATATATATATATATATATATATATATAACCCCTTCAAAGAGTAATAACCAATATATAACTATATCATTCTATCTATCTATATTTATCTATCTATCTATATTATTAATTAATATTATATTATTATAAAAACACGAATAATTTATGTTAAATATTGAACGACTAAAATATCCTTAAAATATTAATCGACTTTTATGCCCTTAAGTATTTGTATAATTTAAGGATCTAAGTGTAAATTATCAAATAATGGAATTCTTTTCCAATTTAAACTACACATATATCGATCCTACAAAGTTAATCCTACTTGGACTAGAAAAACACGCAACAACAACAACTACCCAGTATAATACCACAATGTGGGGTTTGGGGAGGGTAATACGTACGCAGGCCTTACCCCTACCCGAAAGGGCAGAAAGGTTGTTTCCAAATCGACCCTCGGTTGGACTAGAAAAGCACGTTCATAATTTTCTTTTAAAAAAAATTATTGTTCCTAATTACAACAAATACGTAATTTTGGATTAGAATTGGAGATTCGTACTTGGACTGCTTCTTTCTTTCTTATTTACATTAGGAATTGTAAGAACTTTTTCGTTTGCTTTTTTTTTTTTTACCTTTTTATTGTGTAAGGAACTTCATATAAATTTTATTAATTCTTGGAAAGTGATTTGTGTTTTTATTTACGTGTTAGGAATTTTTTTTATAACTACTACTAATATTTTTCCTTCGAATAAAATATCATGATTCCTTCTTGAATATATTTGGAAAGTTCTTCGATATCTTTTATTTATTTTGTTAGGAACTTACGGAATGTAAAATTCACGTGCTTTTTAATCAGACATAATCAGAATTTGAGTTGTATTTAGAGATGGGATTGATCAGGATTTGAGTTAAATTATTTTTGTGCGATAATAATATAATTTTCTTTTAAATAGTTTTATAGTTACAAATTCATATTTTATTAAATATGACTTTCATAATAATTGCTATAGGATAACACATAACACAAAACAAATGCCAAGAGAAGATATGAATGACTAAATGCCCTTTCTATTTAAGGTTTCTTTGTTACTAATGTATCTTGAGTGAATATCATTTTCATGTATTTGAATCTTAAAGCTTAATTGAATCAAATAAATTATTGAATCAGAAAAAAATATATTAAGTATTATTGTATTATTTAAGCGATTTTACAACTTTAATTGCATAATTGTATAATTTCATAATATTTTAGTTCTAATTTTTTTTTTCATTATACCAAAATATTATTAATGTATTCATTTGGATTGTATATTATATCTGTTTTGTTCTAAGGAAACGAATTATCAAACTTTGTACATATTGAATTTCGTACATATTCAATTGCAATTAGTTTTAGAATATTATGCAATTGAAAAGTTTATTATTTTTGTAAGCGTTTCATAATATTTGACATAAGATATTCGTGCATCGCACGAACGTAGAGACTAGTAATTATAAAAGCACGAATAATTTATGCTAAATGTTGAACGACTAAAATATCCTTGAAACTTTGATAGACTTTTATACCCTTAAAATTTTGAGTTAAAAATAGATATACTTGTAATATTCCAAATACTACCTCAAGAATAGAATTCTTTCTGGATTAAAACTGGTCCACATATGCCGACATCCTACTCTACTAGTTATTATAAAAATATGAATGTTAAAACATTAAATGTTGAACGACTAAAATATTTCTAAAATATTAAAAGACTTTTATGCCCTTTCAAAGTTAAAATATTTTTGAAAAACTATCATCCATAAATGATTAAATTACAATATTAGCAATCGTGTCATACTATTTTTACTTGGACAACAATATCGAATGAAGAATCTGTGGGTACTTCTACTTCCGACTAATCTATATATAATTAAAAGCCAAAGACAAAAGCATATTATTATGACAAGTGGCATAATCACAAAAAGCCAAGTGGCATTGTTAAGACAAAAATAACTACCTTTTAACTAATTGTTTTTTAAAATTTTGAATTAATTAGTTACACTTTTTGAATTAATAAATATAAATATATTATAATTAGCTATATTAAAAAAAATAACTACCCATTCAAATTAAGGAGTAATTTATAGTTGATGTTTTAAAGTTATTTTAAAATAGAAAAAAAAAACATAAATTAGTTACAGTAAAAAAATGAAAATATTAATTAAAAAACCTACATATTCAAGTTGGGGAATAGTTTCAATTTAGAATTTTAAAATTATTTTAAAAAAATATTATTAAGACAAGTGACATAATCACAAAAACCCAAGTGGCATTGTTAGGACAATAAACTATCTTTTAATCTATCTATATATCTATATATTATTAATAAGAGAGAAAAAATTCCTCTTAGTAAGCTACGTGGTAGCTTCAGAAAAAGCCAAGTAGCATAGTTAATTATTAAATTATTTATTTAGTTAATACTTCATTATTGGTTATTCTTTTTGAATTTAAATCTATATCTATATCTATATATTATTAAAAGTAAAGAAAAAAACCCTCTCATTAAGTCACGTGGCAGCTTCAAAAAGGTCATGTGGCATAGTTAGTTATTAAATTAGTTATTTAGTTAATAATTAATTATTGGCTATTCTTTTTAAATTTAAATATATCTATATATATATATATATATATATATATATATATATATATATATATATATATATATATATATATATATATATATATATATATATATATATATATATATATATATATATATATATATATATATATATATATATATATATATATATATATATATATATATATATATATATATATATATATATATATATATATAAATATAGATATCTTATATTAATTAACTATAATAAAAAACTATATAAAAATAAAAATATAAAAATATATCTATATCTATATCTATATATTATTAAAAGGAGAGAAAATATCCCTCTCACTAGGCTTTGTGGCAGCTTCAGAAAAACCATGTGGCATAGTTAGTTATTAAATTATTTATTTAGTTAATAATTAATTATTGGTTATTCTTTTTGAATTTGAATATATCTAAAAACAAAAATAAAAAACTACCATATATATATATAGTTTTCTTTAATTACATTAATAAATATAGATATCTTATAATTAATTAACTATAATAAAAAACTATATAAAATAAAAATATAAAAAATATAAAAAAATAACAACTCATTCAAATTGGGTGAGAGTAGTTCCAAGTTAGAGTTTTAAAAATTAATTTAAAATAAAAAGGCAAAAAAAAGTCTATAAAAAATGAAAAAGAGAAGAAAAACTACCCATTCAAATTGGGGAAGTAGTTTCAAGTTGGAGTTTTAAAATAAACGAAAAAAGAGAAGAAAAACTACCCATTTAAATCGGAGAGTAGTTTCAAGTTGGAGTTTTAAAATAAAAATAGCTATCATATAATTAACTATAAAAAATTATATATAAATATATATAAAAAAATAACTACCCAATCAAATTGGGTGGCAGTAGTTTCAAGTTGCAGTTTTTAAATTATTTTAAAATAAAAAAGCAAAAAAAATCTATAAAAATCTATATCTATATATTATTAAAAGGAGATAAAAATCCCAGCTTAAGAAAAGCCACATGGCATAGTTAGTTATTAAATTAGTTATTTAGTTAATAATTAATTATTGGTTATTCTTTTTAAATTTAAATATATTTTTAAAAAATTATATATATATATATATATATATATATATATTATAGGTTACTTTAATTACATTAATAAATATAGATATCTTATATTAATTAACTATAATAAAAAACTATATAAAAATGAAAATATAAAAATATATCTATATCTATATCTATATATTATTAAAAGGAGAGAATACTCCCTCTTATTAAGCCACGTGGCAGCTTCAGAAAAGCCATGTGGCGTAGTTAATTATTAAATTAGTTATTTAATTAATAATTAATTATTGGTTATTCTTTTTAAATTTAAATCTATATCTATATATTATTAAAAGGAGAGGATAAAGCCCTCTCCTTAAGCCAAGTGAAAGCATAAATAAAAGGCTCATGGCATATTTAGTTACTAATAAGTTTTTTAGTTAATAATTAGTTAATAGTTATTATATTTGAATTTAAATATCTATAAAAACAAAAATAATGAAAAATAAAAACTACACACACACACACACACACACACACACATATATATATATATATATATGTGTGTGTGTGTGTGTGTGTGTGTGTGTTTAAAAATTAAAATAATAAAGAAACTAATTTATGTAAATGTCAAAATTAATTATAATAAAAAATAAAAAATTAATCATAATATATATATATATATATATATATATATATATATATATATATATATATATATATATATATATATATATATATATATATATATATATATATTAATTGGTTACTTTATTTTAATTAATAAATATAGATATCTCATAATTAGTTATAATAAAAAAATTCAAATATATAAATATATAAAAAAATAACTACACATTCAAATTGGGTGGGGGTAGTTTCAAGTTGGAGTGTTAAAATTATTTTTTTTTAAAAACAAAATAAGTATAATAAAAAATAAAAGAGAAGAAGAAAAACTACCCATTCAAATTGGTGAGTAGTTTCAAATTGGAGTTTTAAAATGAAAAAATAAATTAAAAAAATAAAAATTACCATTTCAAATTGGGGAATAGTTTCAAGTTGGAGTTTATAATTGTTTTAAAATAAAAACAAAAATAAATCAATAAAAAGAATTGATTCAAATAGTGGAGTAGTATCTTTCTAATATTCTATATTCTATATATCTTCTATATATTATTAAAAAGGAGAGAATAAAATCCTCTCCTTATGCCAAGTGGTAGCCTAAAAAAACCTTATGGAATAATTAGTCAATAACAAAGAAATTATCTATTGTAAATTAAAAAAAATTTAACTACCTAAATTAACTACTAAAACATGGGGGAGAGTTGGTTTAGGTTAGTTAATTTCTTTATTTTATTTTTTAAATTCTTTTTTTATTTTATGAAAAAAGTATCTATTCCTTAAAAGGGATGATAAAATAATAAAATTTAAAATAAAAATAAATATTTCCAAGGGTAATAAAATATATATCTCTTATTATATTATAAAAAAATCGCAGACAAAAATATTAAACAAGTAATATGCTAATAATCTATCCATATATTATTAAAAGCCAAAGAAAAAGGCACCGCATTACAAGTGGTAGCCTAGATAAAAACCATATGACATAATTAGTTAATAACAAAAAAATATTTATTAAAAATTAAAAAAGAAATTAATTACTAAAATATCGATAAGGGTTGGGTATATCGTATTGACAAATAAAATGACAATTGAAATTTATTAAAGCAATACGATCTAATAGTATCAAACAAGAATAATTATAATTAATTTTTTTTAATATTGACCGCGCATCGCGCGGGTACGATTACTAGTCTATCTATAATTAAAAGCCAAGGAAAAAGGCTTCTAATTAAGCCACATGGCATCATACAAAATTAACACATAGCATTTTCAGACAAACACCCAATATTGTAGGAATTGAATTCAACAAGTCAAAATAGTTGTGCTTCATAAAAACTGTCTCATACCAGTAAATATATAACTGCCGCATGCCACTTTGTTCAGCAGTTTTTTAAGCACACGATTTCTTTCCAACACAATTGTTGAAAAACTGCTGCATACCATAAACTTAACTGCCTTATGCCACACTTTCTTCAGCAGTTTTTTCAACCCACGTTTCTTTACTTCCATTTTTGGTTGACTGATTTTTGGATCATATTGCAAGCAGAGACATGTCACGACCCTAGTTCACCAATTGTGAACCTGTCGTGATGGCACCCAGTCCCCACGACTAGGTAAGCCTAACACATTGCGAAATCTATAAGTTTTAATTACTTAAATAAGAAACAGCGGAAAATATCATAAAGATATGTAATCCGTGCCACTTGGCACATACATCCGTCACACAATAAATAAACACTACCAAGATCCGAAACCCCACGGTAACACAGACTAAAAGGGAAATACAACTGTGGCTCTATGTGTAAAGAGTATCTAACGATGAAATGAAGAAAAATGTCAACTAGTAATACTAGAATAGAGGGAAGCCTCCGGATCCGCGGACGTAGCGGATCATACCTCGAAGTCTCCCGGAAGCTGCAGAATCACCTAGTACGAGCTGCTCGATGTACCCGGATCCGCACAACAAAAGTGTGCGGTAAGAGTAGCATGAGTACACCACGGCGGTACTCGGCAAGTACCAAGCCTAACCTCGATGGAGTAGTGACGAGGAAGGTCGGGCCCTACCGAGAAACAATAATAATATGATGACAACAAAATAAACAAGTTTGACGGATAACAACAAAATTTCCAAAATAACAACATTTACCGAAACCTGTCTACAACCAAGCTAATAACAAATAACCAACTCAAATAAACAAATCCAGGATCCGTGGGAATTGAACCCCCAGTCCCATTCTCAGTACCCCTGGGTCTCCGGGAATCGAACCCGCAGCCCATGTCTCAATAATATCACAATAACTCGGGATCTCCGGGAATCGAACCCGCAGTCCCTACCAATAAATAACTCAGGATCTCGGGAATCGAACCCGCAGTCCCTACCAATAAATAACTCGGGATCTCGGGAATCGAACCCGCAGTCCCTACCAATAAATAACTCAGGATCTCGGGAATCGAACCCGTAGTCCCTACCAATATCACGTCGGGTCTCTGGGAATCGAACCCACAGTCCCTACCAATATCACGTCGGGTCTCTGGGAATCGAACCCACAGCCCTGGGTCTCCGGGAATCGAACCCGCAGTCCACAAACACAACCAATTAAGGAAATCCACAGAGAGAAATAATTATGCTCAACTATAACTTCACCGAAAAATAGTGCCAATAATTAACAAGGAATTCAAACAAGGCAGTTAGGCAACCAAACAGTTAAGTGCTACCTAATCATGCTCTTCTAACCACTACCGGGTAAAATATCAAATTAACAACCAAAGACAGGGATATCGCTCATCGAACATTTCTGAATAAAATACGTGTTCATCAACCAGCGCATGTACACGCCCGTCACCTCGCGTACAAGGCATTTCAACTATCACATAATATCCTAGGGGTGAAAATTCCCCCACACGAGGTTAGACAAGCCACTTACCTCAATTCCGGTACGAAACCGCTAAGCAATAACCCTCTTGCCACGAATGTCGGCCTCCACAAGTGTAGAATTTGATAAAATCAATAGAATCACGTCAAAATAGGCCAATTGGGCATTACCCAATCAAATTAACTCAAAATTCACCAAAACCCACAAGTTGCCAAAACCCGACTTTCGGTACGCTTATCGAAAAATCACGAAAGTCACATATTCGGAACCCTCATTTCAATACGAGTCTAAGCATATCAATTTTTTTCCAAAATCGGACTCCATTTGCCCATTCAAAACCTTGATTTTCTAAAGTCCAAGACTAGGGCTAAACCCTCCATAATTACCCCAAATTCCTCCATTTTCATGATATAATTGCATGATATTATCAATACTAATCATAATATGAGTTCATAGTTGATTACCCGATGTTTTCCCTTGATTTCCTCCTCAAAATCGCCCAAAATCGCCCTTAAGCCGAGACCCCCAAATGTTAAAATGTTTCTGAAATTTTCTAACTTCGGATACACTTACTTACACCGATTTTCGCTTCTGCGGAACATTTTCCGCTTCTACGCTCCCGTATCCGCGACCGAAGGGTCGCTTCGCGGTTCCAGGCCCGGCCGGCCATTTCCGCTTCGCGAACAAGAGGGCCGCTAGGCGGCTCCGCCTCGCGAAGAAGCATCCGCCTCGCGGACAACTCCGCCCTCGCGCATAACCGACCGCCTCGCGGTCTCGCCTAGCCGGATAAACGTCCGCTTCTCGCGGACCATGCCCGAGTTCTCTCGTCCGCCTCGCGATCCTAGACTCGCACCGCCGACCCCGCTTCGACAGAAATTCTTCCGCTTCGCGGAACCACCCGCTCCTCGCGCACCTCGTCCGCTCGCGGACTCGCTCCTGCGTCCGAAAGTCCGCGGGAGCGGAACCAACAGAACAGTGCACCAGCTCCGCAATTTTTCCATGTTTCTCCCGATTAACCATCCGAAAACACCCCGAGGCCCCCGGACCTCATCCAAACATACCAACACATCTTAATACCTCATTCGAACTTGCTCCAATCCTCAAAACACGTCTAACAACATCAAAACCCATAATTCGCATCGAATTCAAGCCTAAATTTCTTAAAACTTTCCGAATTGCACATTCGATCAAAAACCCGTCCAAACGACGTCCGAATGACCCGAAAATTTGCGGACATATCCAAAATCACATAACGAAGCTACAGAAATTGTCGGAATTCCATTCCGACCCCCGGATCAAAATCTCACCTATCGATCGGATTCGCCAAAATTTCAACCTTCGGCATTTCAAGCCTAATTGAGCTACGGACCTCCAAAATACATTCCGAACACGCTCCTAACCCCGAAATCACCTAACGAAGCTAATGGAACCATCGGATTTCCGTTCCGAGATCGTCTTAACACTGTTTCCGGCTACGGACCGTTTTCTAGTTTCAAAGCTCTTATTTAGGGACTAAGTGTCCCAAAATGCTCAAATTTTCGGAACCGACTCTCCCGGCAACCCACAATAGCAGAAATGAACTTAGGGGAACAGTTAAATTAGGGATAGGGGCGTAATTTTCTAAAACGACCGGTCGGGTCGTTACATCTTCCCACACTTAAAGATTCGTTCGTCCTCGAACGAGCATAGAAAACATACCCGGAGTAGTGAAAAGATGAGGGTACTGGCTGCGCATATCCTGCTCGGTCTCCCAAGTCGCCTCCTCGACCGGCTGGCCCCGCCACTGAACCTTTACCGAAGCGATGTTCTTAGACCTTAGCTTCCTGACTTGCCTGTCTAGAATGGCTACTGGCTCCTCAACATAAGAAAGATCCTTGTCTAGCTGAAGAGATGTGAAATCCAACACGTGCGACGGGTCACCATGGTATCTCCGGAGCATGGAGACATGAAATACAGGGTGAACTCCGGCTAGGTTGGGAGGTAAGGCCAACTCATAAGCAACCTCTCCTACACGCCTCAAAATCTCAAAAGGGCCAATAAATCTAGGACTCGGCTTCCCTTTCTTCCCAAACCTCATAACGCCCTTCATGGGCGAGACTCGAAGCAGAACCCGCTCACCCACCATAAAAGCCACATCGCGAACCTTCTTGTCCGCGTAACTCTTTTGTCTAGACTGGGCCGCACGAAGTCTGTCCTGAATCACCTTGACCTTGTCCATAGCCTCCTGAACCATATCAGTACCTAGTAACCTGGCCTCGCCCGGCTCAAACCAACCCACGGGAGACCTGCACCTCCTACCATATAGGGCCTCGTACGGTGCCATCTGAATACTAGACTGGTAGCTGTTGTTATAAGCAAACTCCGCCGGTGGCAAGAAGTGATCCCATGAACCTCCAAACTCAATCACGCACGCACGGAGCATATCCTCCAAAATCTGAATAGTGCGCTCGGACTGCCCATCAGTCTGGGGGTGAAATGCTGTGCTCAGCTCCACCCGAGTACCTAACTCCTACTGTACAGCTCTCCAGAACCGTGAAGTGAACTGAGTGCCTCTATCTGAAATGATGGAAACTGGAATACCATGCAGCCGAACTATCTCCTTGATATAGATCTCCGCCGGTCGCTCCGATGAATAAGTAGTGCTCACCGGTATAAAATGGGCGGACTTGGTCAGCCGATCCACAATAACCCAAATAGAATCAAACTTCCTAATAGTCCGTGGAAGCCCAGATACAAAGTCCATGGTGATGCGCTCCCATTTCCACTCTGGAATCTCAATCCGCTGCATCAATCCACCCGGACGCTGATGCTCATACTTCACCTGCTGGCAATTGAGGCATTTAGAAACATAATCAACTATATCCCTCTTCATCCGCCTCCACCAGTAATGCTGTTTCAAGTCCTGATACATTTTCGCGGCACCCGGATGGATGGAATACCGCGAACTATGGGCCTTCGCTAGAATCAGCTCTCGAAGATCATCTACATTGGGCACACAGATACGCCCCTGCATTCTCATGACCCCATCATCCCCGATGGTAACATCCCGAGCATCACCACGCCGAACTCTATCCTGAAGGACAAGCAAATGAGGGTCGTCGAACTGACGCTCCCCGATGCGGTCAAATAGAGAAGACCGAGAAACCACACAAGCTAGAACCCGGCTGGGCTCCGAAAGATCCAGTCTAACCAACTGCCTGGCCAAAGCCTGAACATCCATCGCCATAGGCCTCTCCGAAGCCGGTAGATATGCTAAACTCCCCAAACTCTCTGCCCGACGACTCAAGGCATCAGCAACCACATTAGCCTTGCCCGGATGATAGAGAATAGTAATATCATAGTCCTTCGGTAGTTCCAACCATCTCCTCTGACGCATATTCAGGTCCTTCTGCTTAAGCAAGTGCTGCAAGCTCCGGTGATCAGTGTAGATCTCAGAAGGAACCCCATATAAATAATGACGCCAAATTTTCAAGGCGTGAACAATGGCGGCTAGCTCCAAATCATGAACAGGGTAATTCTTCTCATGCACCTTCAGCTGTCTCGACGCGTAGGCAATCACCCTACCGTCCTGCATCAATACCGCACCGAGTCCAACTCGTGAGGCATCACAATATACAGTATAGGACCCCGAACCTGTAGGCAACATCAATATAGGGGCCGAAGTCAAAGCTGTCTTGAGCTTCTGAAAGCTCGCCTCACACTCGTCTGTCCACCGAAAAGGGGCACCCTTTTGGGTCAATCTAGTCATAGGTGCTGCAATCGAAGAGAACCCCTCTACGAAACGACGGTAGTAGCCCGCCAAACCAAGGAAACTGCGTATCTCGGTAGCGGAGGAGGGTCTGGGCCAACTCTGCACGGCCTCCACCTTCCTCGGATCTACTCGAATACCATCACTCGACACCACGTAGCCCAAAAATGCCACTGAACTCAACCAGAATTCACATTTAGAGAACTTGGCATAAAGCTGCTTCTCCCTCAGGATCTGAAGCACTATCCTCAAATGCTGCTCGTGCTCTTCCCGCTCCGAGAATATACTAGAATATCATCAATGAAGACAATCACGAACGAGTCCAGATAAGGCCTGAACACACTGTGCATCAAATGCATAAATGCTGCTGGAGCATTAGTCAACCCAAAAGACATCACGAGGAACTCATAGTGACCATACCGGGTCCCGAAGGCAGTCTTCGGGATATCTGGCTCCCGAATCTTCAGCTGGTGATACCCAGAGCGCAAATCAATCTTAGAAAACACTTGTGCACCCTGTAACTGGTCAAATAAATCATCAATACGGGGCAAAGGATACCGGTTCTTCACTGTAACCTTATTCAGCTGACGATAGTCAATACACATACGCATAGACCCCTTTTGGTTTCTCTGAAAATCGCCCCTAAATCGCCTCTCACTGGGTCGAATGAAACCCTTACCCAACAACTACTATAACTAATCCTTCAACTTCTTCAACACAGGAGGAGCCATACGGTACGGTGGAATAGAAATGGGCCGAGTGCCCGCAACAAATCAATAGCAAAATCAATATCTCTGTCGGGCGGCATGCCCGGGAGATCAGCTGGAAATACATTAGCGAAATCATGTACCACTGGAACAGAATCAATAGAAGGAGTGTCAATACTGACGTCCCGCACATAGGCAAGATAAGCAGCACACCCCTTCTCAACCATACGCTGAGCTCTGAGAAAAGAAATAACACGGCTAGGGGTGTGATCTAGAGTACCACTCCACTCAATACGTGGAATGCCCGGCATAGCCAGCGTCACGGTCTTGGCGTGACAATCAAGAATAGCATAATGGGGCGACAACCAGTCCATGCCCAGAATAATATCAAAATCGACCATCCCAAGCAGCAATAGATCCGCTCTGGTCTCAAAATCACAAATGGTAACCAAACACGACCGATATACGCGGTCCACAGCCAAAGAATCACCCACCGGAGTGGAAACATAAATGGGGGCACTCAAAGAATCCCGAGGCAGACCCAGATGAGAAGCAAAGTAAGAAGACACATATGAAAAAGTGGAACCAGGGTCGAATAGAACCGATGCCTCCCTGTGACTAACCAGAATAATACCTGTGATAACAGAATCAGATGCAACAGCCGCAGCGCGATCAGGAATAGCATAGAATCTGGCTTGTCCCCCCTCTCGAGGGCGGCCTCTAGAACCCTGACCCCCGCCCCTGGCTGGCTGGGCAGGTGGAATAGCAGCTGGAGCTGGAATGATAGCCCGCTGACCCTGAGAGCCACGCTGATGCTGCGAAGACTGGTGAGGTGCTCCCCTCCTACGCCTGGGGCACTCCCTAACCAGGTGGCGAGTATCCCCGCACTCAAAACAAGCTCCGAGAGGACGCGGTGGCTGTGACTGACCGGCCTCAACCCCACTAGTCTGACCCCTGGAAGGACCCCGTGCAGGAGGTGCACTGGAAACTGGGGGAGCATAATAAGGCTCCTGTGGTGCTGGAAGACCTGGAGTGCTACCGGCTGCGGGCAATGCTGAGTGAACTGGACGACCGGAATATCCCCTGCCAAAACGACCGGCTGCTGAAGTGCGGGCTCCAGAGAAATGGCCCGACTCACGAGACCTCTTGGCCTCTCTATCTCCCCGCTCTCTAGGGAGCATACTCTCGATCCTCCTGGCAAGCTCACTGCCTACTGATAAGATATATCCGTCTCCAACTCTCTGGCCATGCTGTACCAGGTCAGCGGAATCAGGCCGTCAACAAATCTCTGCACTCTCTCCCGGACCGTGGCTACCAAAGCCGGTGCATGCCTGGCTAGGCGGGTGAAACTAATAGCATACTCCGATACTGACATGGAGCCCTGTCGCAATCTCTCAAACTCCGAGCGCCAAGAATCCCTAAGGCTCTGGGGAACAAACTCCGTCAAAAACAGATTTGAAAACTGCGTCCAGGTCAACGAAGCGGACTCCTCCGGACTATCCAACTCATACGTGCGCCACCAATCATAAGCGGTCCCACGAAACTGAAACGTAGTGAAGGAAACCCCGCTGGTCTCCACAATCCCCATGGTAGAAAGAATACGATGACACTCCTCCAGAAAACCCAATGCATCATCTGAAGCCAAACCACTGAACACTGGAGGGTCATATTTCTTGAACCTCTCCAATCTACGCTGCTCGTCCTCAGAGCCAGCTGGCCCACCTCCAGGCTGTGCTGGGGCGGCAGGAGGTATAACCATAATCTCTGGAACCAGTCCCACTGGCACTCGCTGCTCAAGTGTAACGGCTGCGGAAGTCTGGGCCCCTCCCCGGCCCGAGATGTAGCTACGACAAGAGGAAGCAATCCCTGCCCGGGCTAAAGTGGTATACATGCTCATCGAACCGAGCCGGGGTCTCTCGTAGTGCTTGGAGTGGTAGCAGCTCGTAGTCGGTGTACCGGTGCCCGTGCTCCAACCTCGGTCTACCCGTGGCACCTCGGCGGCCGGCGCGTGCGGGTGCTCGTGGCTGCACCTCGGGCGCGTCCTCGTCCTCTACCTCGGCCCCGGCCTCCGACGGCAGCAACAGGGGGCGCGGGTACCTGATCATCGCGGTTAGCTCGTGTCCTCACCATCTGCGAGAGAATAGAAAGCAGTAGTTTAGATTTTTGATGCCAAAAATGTCGCACGACAAGGAATCCAAAAGAAATGAAGAGTTTCCTAAACGGTTACATAGCCCCTCGTAGATAAATACAGACGTCTCCGTATCGATCAGCGAGACTCTAAGTAACCGGTCTGTGTCCCGTGACTCCTATGAACCTAGAGCTCTGATACCAACTTGTCACGACCCTAGTTCACCAATTGTGAACCTGTCGTGATGGCACCCAATCCCCACGACTAGGTAAGCCTAACACATTGCGAAATCTATAAGTTTTAATTACTTAAATAAGAAACAGCGGAAAATATCATAAAGATATGTAATCCGTGCCACTTGGCACATACATCCGTCACACAATAAATAAACACTACCAAGATCCGGAACCCCACGGTAACACAGACTAAAAGGGAAATACAACTGTGGCTCTATGTGTAAAGAGTATCTAACAATGAAATGAAGAAAAATGTCAACTAGTAATACTAGAATAGAAGGGAAGCCTCCGGATCCGCGGACGTAGCAGATCATACCTCGAAGTCTCCCAGAAAGCTGCAGAATCACCTAGTACGAGCCTGCTCTGATGTACCTGGATCTGCACAACAAAAGTGTGCAGAAGAGTAGCATGAGTACACCACGGCGGTACTCGGTAAGTACCAAGCCTAACCTCGATGGAGTAGTGACGAGGAAGGTCGTGGCCCTACCGAGAAACAATAATAATATGATGACAACAAAATAAACAGTTTGACGGATAACAACAAAATTTCCAAAATAACAACATTTACTGAACCTGTCTACAACCAAGCTAATAACAAATAACCAACTCAAATAAACAAATCCAGGATCCGTGGGAATTGAACCCCCAGTCCCATTCTCAGTACCCCTGGGTCTCCGGGAATCGAACCCGCAGCCCATGTCTCAATAATATCACAATAACTCGGGATCTCCGGGAATCGAACCCGCAGTCCCTACCAATAAATAACTCAGGATCTCGGGAATCGAACCCGCAGTCCCTACCAATAAATAACTCGGGATCTCGGGAATCGAACCCGCAGTCCCTACCAATAAATAACTCAGGATCTCGGGAATCGAACCCGCAGTCCCTACCAATAAATAACTCGGGATCTCGGGAATCGAACCCGCAGTCCCTACCAATAAATAACTCAGGATCTCGGGAATCGAACCCGTAGTCCCTACCAATATCACGTCGGGTCTCTGGGAATCGAACCCACAGCCCTGGGTCTCCGGGAATCGAACCCGCAGTCCACAAACACAACCAATTAAGGAAATCCACAGAGAGAAATAATTATGCTCAACTATAACTTCACCGAAAAATAGTGCCAATAATTAACAAGGAATTCAAACAAGGCAGTTAGGCAACTAAACAGTTAAGTGCTACCTAATCATGCTCTTCTAACCACTACCGGGTAAAATATCAAATTAACAACCAAAGACAGGGATATCGCTCATCGAACATTTCTGAATAAAATACGTGTTCATCAACCAGCGCATGTACACGCCCGTCACCTCGCGTACAAGGCATTTCAACTATCACATAATATCCTAGGGGTGAAAATTCCCCCACACGAGGTTAGACAAGCCACTTACCTCAATTCCGGTACGAAACCGCTAAGCAATAACCCTCTTGCCACGAATGTCGGCCTCCACAAGTGTAGAATCTGATAAAATCAATAGAATCACGTCAAAATAGGCCAATTGGGCATTACCCAATCAAATTAACTCAAAATTCACCAAAACCCACAAGTTGCCAAAACCCGACTTTCGGTACGCTTATCGAAAAATCACGAAAGTCACATATTCGGAACCCTCATTTCAATACGAGTCTAAGCATATCAATTTTTTTCCAAAATCGGACTCCATTTGCCCATTCAAAACCTTGATTTTCTAAAGTCCAAGACTAGGGCTAAACCCTCCATAATTACCCCAAATTCCTCCATTTTCATGATATAATTGCATGATATTATCAATACTAATCATAATATGAGTTCATAGTTGATTACCTGATGTTTTCCCTTGATTTCCTCCTCAAAATCGCCCAAAATCGCCCTTAAGCCGAGACCCCCAAATGTTAAAATGTTTCTGAAATTTTCTAACTTCTGATACACTTACTTACAGCGATTTTCGCTTCTGCGGAACATTTTCCGCTTCTACGCTCCCGTATCCGCGACCAAAGGGTCGCTTCAGCGGTTCCAGGCCTGGCCGGCCATTTCCGCTTCTGCGAACAAGAGGGCCGCTTAAGCGGCTCCGCTTCTGCGAAGAAGCATCCGCTTCTGCGGACAAGTCCGCCTCTGCGCATAACTGACCGCTTCTGCGGTCTCGCCCAAACGGAAAAACGTCCGCTTCTGCGGACCATGCCCAATTTCTCTCGTCCGCTTCTGCGATCCCAGGCTCGCACCAGCGACCCCGCTTCAGCGGAAATTCTTCCGCTTCTGCGGAACCACCCGCTCTTGCGCACCTCGTCCGCTTCTGCGGACTCGCTCCTGCGTCCAAAAGTCCGCAGGAGCGGAAACAACAGAAGCAGTGCACCAGTTCTGCAATTTTCCATGTTTTCTCCCGTTTAACCATCCGAAAATACCCCGAGGCCCTCCGGACCTCATCCAAACATACCAACACATCTTAATACCTCATTCGAACTTGCTCCAATCCTCAAAACACGTCTAACAACATCAAAACCCATAATTCGCATCGAATTCAAGCCTAAATTTCTTAAAACTTTCCGAATTGCACATTCGATCAAAAACCCGTCCAAACGACGTCCGAATGACCTGAAAATTTGCGGACATATCCAAAATCACATAACGAAGCTACAGGAAATTGTCGGAATTCCATTCCGACCCCCGGATCAAAATCTCACCTATCGATCGGATTCGCCAAAATTTCAACCTTCGGCATTTCAAGCCTAATTGAGCTACGGACCTCCAAAATACATTCCGAACACGCTCCTAACCCCGAAATCACCTAACGAAGCTAATGGAACCATCGGATTTCCGTTCCGAGATCGTCTTAACACCGTTCCAGCTACGGACCATTTTCTAGTTTCAAAGCTCTTATTTAGGGACTAAGTGTCCCAAAATGCTCAAATTTTCGGAACCGACTCTCCCGGCAACCCACAATAGCAGAAATGAACTTAGGGGAACAGTTAAATTAGGGATAGGGGCGTAATTTTCTAAAACGACCGGTCGGGTCGTTACAAGACATGCAGTGGACGAATCTTTGTCAGTATTGCATTTCTTCATGTGTACTCTAAGAACGATTAATGGAATTTATCACACATTGAATGAAGCTGGGGACAATTTATTCCGTTGTTCTCTACTCCAGATGATAATTCGAATGCCACCAACTGCTCCTCCTCATGCTAACTTCTTTCTTTGATTACTGGTATCTATTATTTGCATATGTTTACTCCATCCAAAAGGAATGAGCTTAGCTTTTGGATATTCAGAAATTTGGTCAGTGATAAAATTCGAATGTTGTTGTTTTCTGAATCATACAAAATCTGTATGTTTTAGTTTAAAAATAGCAACAATGTCTAAAATCAGCCCAAAAGTCTACTGAATTTGATATTCTGGAAATGGATGGAGGGAGAATAGTTTATTCATTTACCTTATTTCGAGCAAAATCTGTAGATGACTGTGTTTCTTTGTATAACTTTCTTGACGTCATTCTTCCCGATCTTTCTGATCCATTAATTAATCGTTCTTTTATTCATGCTTTACCAGATAAATCAATTGTTCAATCAGATAATGAATGGTTCTTCTTCTCTTCTCGTGGAAGGAAATACCCGAATGGCTCGCAAAGTAAAAGGGCAACTGAGTCTGGTATTTCTTTATGATACTGATACTTGAGTCAGTACAATTTCTGTCAGTTGTTGTGTTTTCGAAAAAATATTTGCTTTTCCTCAACTCCACAACCCCCTCCACCCCTGCCCCCCGAGATTCCCTGCATATTATGATCTTATTGTAGTATCAAATTGGCAAATGTTGTAAGTATCTCCATTGCAAGTTTTGGTGATGCTTAATTAGGATAAAGAACTAATCCAGTATAGTTGGTTCGTCATAATCAAAGGACATGCCATCTATTAACAATACTACATATATCTGCCTTTTCATTTCTCTATTCCTTATGACTATTTTCTGAAAATGTTTTATTTTGAAGTGTTTTGTAATTTGCCCCTAAAATTTTGCACGGAGTGTCAAAGCAAATCATTGGATTACTGCGGTTGGTTGAGTTAACGTTTGATGCTGAAAAAATGTTGACTACATCTACTCTGCTCCTTTAAAATTTCATAGGCAAGAATCATCAAACTACGAAATGTGAATTAACTTTTATAATGATAGTAAAGACACGTTTTTTAGTCAATAGTATCATCCCTATTAAAAATTTTCAAAACCGTTCAGTTCTCAAAATAAGTGAAAATTTATGGGAAAAAATTTGAAACTATTTAGTTTACAAAAATCAGGGATATTTTATTTTTTTCTCTTTCGAAACCGTTCAGTTCTTTACATTTAAAGTCGTAATGTAGTCCTCTCTTTTTTTAATTCAAAATCTTTTCAAATCATTATTGAACGTGGCTTCAGAACATAAACATTTTTAAGGAAACAACTTCTCCTAAAACCGTATGAACATGGGGTAAAAACTGAAAATAATTGAGAATAAAGGAAACAACTGTTTTAAAAACTGAAAATAATTGAACGGTGGGGTAAACATTTTACTCCAAAAAAATAGGTTTTATTAACCCTAAATTTCTCTGTAACTGTCAAACCCACGATGTAGTCTACTTCCTACCAACTTCTCCTAAAATCGTATGCAATTATATTTCTTTCTTACGTACAATTGCTTCATTTTTATGGTATATATTTTCTACGAAGATTTCAACATAACTCCCGGAATAATCAAAAAATGGTCTCTAAGTTTGATTTCATCAACGATATAACCATTTCAAAGATACAATTTAAGTTGAAAGTTCGGGTTATCCGTATGTGGAAAAAACCGGATCGTATTAATCCTGGCTCTATATTCTCGACTGGATTGGTTCTACAAGATAAAAATGTATTTTTAATATTTTATTGCGTTGCTAATTCGTTTTCGTTGTTTGAACTTTAAATATGAAGATACATAAATGTGTTTTCATCTCATATTGTGATATTCAATATAGACAGTATTTTTATGCTTTTTCACATTATCATATGTATATTTTGTTTAATTACAAATGTAAATCAAGTTTAGTTGCGATAGTGTGCTTCCTAATCCGTATAACTGTGGATACTTTCATCGAGAGTTTTCAATTGTAAAGTCGAATCCATGGTTATGGAATCACATTGACGGAAAGAAGAGCATAGTAGTATTTTTTATACCTAATTCATTTTTCCTAGGTGAAGTTTAAACTACTCTAAATAGCTAACATACTAAGCTATCTAGAAAGAAAATTAGTATTCTTAAGGACATGACGAGCTTCTTCAAAGTCGCTAACAAGGTCATACAGAACCATTTGATTAAACTGTTGCGACGACCATATTCCTTGATATATGTTCAACAATTTAATGCATACTATCTTTAGAGGAAGAACTATGAGGGATTACCATATCACTTAACATTATTATTATTTTTTTACTCTTTGTCTATTACGATAATAATTTATTTGCCCAAATTTTTATTGAAAAATATTAAATATATTATATGTGATTACACATGCACTTCATTTACTTAGTCATTATCATAAAGGCATACTTTTACTTAATTAACTTACTTAATCATAGTAAGTTATTTTATATTTGAATCTCATTGCACATAACACAATATCCAAAAGGAATTTAATATAGATTAAAAAATATCCTACCTTAGTTGCCTCATTATCAACGACTATGGCTCAAATGGTTTAAAATTTACAATTGATCAAATATACAAATATGACACAATAAACAAAGTAAGAAAATTATTTATTATAATATTTGTCTCAAATTTTTCCGCGCATCGCGCGGGTACTATACTAGTTAGAAATAACACAAATTAAGAAATATAAATCTAATTAGTTACCAAATATTTGTCTTTCAAACGTAATACTGGTTTGTTGTCATGTTACAAAATACCCGTTGCGTGAATTTTGGGGTAAATAAGTTTTATCCAAAACGCGGAGAATATTTTTTTACTTAGAAAATATTTTCAATATTAGGAGTTATTATCAAATAAAAACATATTTAATAATCAAATTTGGTTGATTTCAAAAACCTAAATATTTGGAGAATAATTAGAATTTAGATGGGAAGACTTAATTTTAGAAGTTTAATGTACGCGTATTACTACCTTGATTTTAAATGGGAAAAGAATTCTATTTTGGGGTACTTTTTTGGATATTACTTTTATATTCACCTTTAAATTGTTCAGTGACATAAAAGTCTATCTATATTTCGATAATTTTTTAGTCATAATCGAGACTGTAAAAGTTAGTTTGCCAAAGTTATACTTCTAGCCTCAAATTAAACGAAAAAGATTCAACTAACAAGAAATATAAAGTAAGAACAGATTCAGTATTCAATGTCTTCTTGCTTCGTGTCAGAAATTAAGAAGAGCATCCAATAAAAGATGATTTAGTTCTTCCTGAATACTTAGTTATCAATCCTAGTAATAATAGTAGTGCATTTAATAAAAGAAATATTTCTATTATTAGATTTTGTGTAAATCACATGATAAAATTAAAAAGATATCTTAGCTAGCAGAAATGAATATGTCGATCAACTAAATGAAAGGTTTATTGCAAAATTTTATAGTAAAAACAAATCTTTTTCAGTTTTTGACTTATTAGCAAATGATACCAATAGTTACTACCAAGAAGAATACGTAGATACTTTAATACCAAATGGTCTTCTACCATACATGTTTGCTATCAAGTTTCTTATTTCTTACGTATGTTAGTATCACCGTATATATAATAGACTAAGTTAAAATTGATCTTCCATTATATATATGTTAATTTTGAAGAAAATATATGCCCGTCATGCTACCGAATAGCTTGTGTAATAGCACACAGATAGCATATAGAAGTTTTGCCAATAACGTCAAACATGCAAAACTTATGATACTGGTTAATGTGCTTCTAAGTATATTCTTATCCCTGAATTCAACTTTCGTCTTTTGAATGTCACAACCCCAAACCGGCCAAAATTGACAAAGTTCAACAACAGTTGAACGAGGACTCAGGCTATGTGCCTTCGCCAATAAGTTCAACTACGGTTGAACCAAGACTCAGGCTATGCTCCTTCGCCAATAAGTTCAACTATAGTTGAACCAAGACTCGGGCTATGCTCCTTCGCCAATAAGTTCAACTACGGGTGAACTAAGACTCAGGTTGTGCGCCTTCGCCTCCAAAATTGACGAAGTTCGACAACTGTTGAACTGGAACTCAGGCTATGTGCCGTCGCCAATAAGTTTAACTACGTTTGAACCAAGACTCAGGCTATGCGTCTTCGCCAACAAGTTCAACTACGGTTGAACCAAGACTTAGGCTATGCGCCTTCACCTCCAAAATCGACAAAATTCAACAACTGTTGAACTGGGACTCAGGCTATGTACCTTCGCCAATAAGGTCAACTACTGTTGAACCAAGAATCAGGCTATGCACCTTCGCCTCCAAAATTGACAAAGTCCAACAACAATTGAACTAGGACTCAGGCTATGCGCCTTCGCCAATAAGTTCAACTACGGTTGAACCAAGACTCAGGCTATGCGCCTTCGCCTCCAAAATTGACAAAGTTCAACAACAGTTGAACTGGGACTCAAGCCTTCGCCAATAAGTTCAACTACGGTTGAACCAAGACTCAGGCTATGCACCTTCGCCTCCAAAATAGACAAAGTTCAACAACAGTTGAACTGGGACTCAGGCTATGCACATTCGCCTCCAAAATTGACAAAGTTCAACAACACTTGAACTCGGACTCAGGCTACGCGCCTTCGCTAATAAGTTCAACTACGGTTAAACCAAGACTTAGGTTGCGCGCCTTCGCCTCCAAAGTTGACAAAGTTCAACAGTTGAACTGGGACTCAGGCTATGCGCCTTCGACGATAAGTTCCCTACGTTTGAACCAAGACTCAGGCTATGCGCCTTCGCCTCCAAAATTGACAAAGCTCAACCAGCTGAACTGGGACTCAGGCTATGCACCTTCGCCTCCAAAATTGACAAAGTTCAACAACAGTTGAACTAGGACTCAGTCTATGCACCTTCACCAATAAGTTCAACTATGGTCGGACCAAGGCTCGGGCTATGCACGTTCGCCATCAAATTCAACGAGTTCAACCTCACTCGAACCATAAAGCTAGATGCATTCGCCCTCAAATTTAACAAGTTCAACCTTAGCTGAACCAGGACTCGGACGGAGCTTCTTCACCAATGAACTCAGCAAAACTCAATCTCCAAAGAATCAAGGCATAGGTTAGGCACCCACGCCGTTCAAGTAAGTACGCCCAACTCAAATTAAGATTAGAGGCATGTAAAGTTCGGCCCCGGTCAGACTACAAGGCCGCGCTTTTTATCTTCACGGCCAGTAGTCTGACCGTGCCCAAATTGGGACTAAGGTGAAGCGCCACTATCGCCAAGCAATGGTTCCGACTCGATCACTCTGAGTCGAAGAAGAAAAGTCGTGAACAATCAAAAAGTAACTTGCCTACGAAGTCAAACTTAAAGGAAAATCACCCCTTCAGACGCATGCAAAGAAAAACCCAAGGGGGAAAAGGGGGAGGTACAAAATAGATACAAGGCAAATAACGGAAAGAGGATTCCATTTATTC